>CAJNDS010002243.1:0-245000 GCA_905221605.1 Symbiodinium natans | reverse complement strand
GGCCAAAAGCCCAAAGCCTTGCGGGGTTTCGGGCTCAACGCTGAGCTTGCATAGTGAGCCTAGGGTTTAGGGTTTAGGGCGTTCAGGGTTTAGGGGGTTTAGGGGGTGTAGAGTCTAGGGTTTAGGGTTTAATCAGGGATCTGTGTGCACTGCTTACTGGGCTGTCACATTAATTTCATGGTTTGCTTCTAATTTTCTGAAAAATCTTTCTTGTATTATTCTTGTCATGTTTACTATTTCGTACCCTAAACCCTGAACCCTAAAGAATAACCCTAAAGCTTATCGACCATAAACTCTATACCCCCCAAAACGTTGTATACTACCCTAAACCCTGGAGTAAGGCTACATACTACCCTAAACCCTAAACCCTAAACCCTAAACCCTAAACCCTAAACCCTAAACCCTAAACCCTAAACCCTAAACCCTAAACCCTAAACCCTAAACCCTAAACCCAGCAAGAGCTCAAGACTTGCGCATTGAATTGCCGGAGTGCTCTTTCAAAGTTTGGCGCAGGACGGCCGTGTCCACACCCATCCTTAGGGGTCTCGCGAAGAAAGATTTAGAGCTTAGGGCTTAAGGTTTAGGGGTTTAGGGGATTAGGGGTTTAGGGTTTTAGGGTTTAGGGCTTGGGGTTTAGGGTTTCGGGTTTGGGGTTTAGGGTTTGGGGCTTAGGGTTTAGGGTTTAAGGCTTCAGGTTTAGGGGCCCCATAAGGTTCGGGCTTAAACGAGTCCAGGTTGTTCACTCCAAGGGCTTGGCTTTGGGGTGCTCAAGGGGTCCACACCTCAGTATTTACAAAAGCGGGCCTTGGGCTGCTTCAGGAATGAAGTGCTCCTCAAAATCGTGGGGGTTAGAAGGGCTATGTTTGAGTAAGGGTGTAGGGACCACGAAGCCCTAAACCCTAAATTCCAAACCCTAAACCCTAAACCCTAAACCCTAAACCCTAAACCCTAAACCCTAAACCCTAAACCCTAAACCCTAAACCCTAAACCCTAAACCCTAAATCCTAAAACCCTGCACCCTCCTGAGGCTTTTGCGAGGCCTTGGCCCGAAGCCCTAAATCCCCGAAAGCGGCGGTATCGAGCGCATGGTATAAACTTAGGGCGTCTTGCCTGGTGGGTGCGCTTGTCCTTAGACCCTTCAACTAGGAATGTAGTCCTTAAGTGTCCTAAATCCTAAGCCTAGAGCCTAGACCTGAAATAAATCTTAAGCCCCATAACTCCTGCCCTTTGAAAGCCTAACGCCCCAACACAGCAGAACCCTGAACAAGGACTAGGAAACCGTTCGTATATGAGATCCTGCGAAACCCAGTAATACACATCCCAAGGGCCGAGCGAGGTCCCAAAACCCTGAACCCTGAACCCTGACCCTCAATCAGACCAACAAACCAAAACCAACAAAGGCACTTGGCCCACAGAACAATATGGCGAAACGAACTAAACCCTGAACCCGAAACCCTAAACCCGAAACCCTAGACCCTGCGATGTCTGCGAGCATCTTGGCGGCAGCGTTCTCCAGGGTCTCCACATCCTGTCCACTAACACACACTACTTAGTTGCTGAGTTCATAAGCCCCCCAGAAGTGTACCCTTTCAGTTCTACAGGGGATTATCGTATCCCAAAAAGTGTAAAGTGTACTCACTCAGCTACTATGACTAAGTTTCCCCGGCAACCCTTGAGGGTCCAGCATTTACTTCTTTTGGGGGCTTGAGGCCGAAGGCTTCGGTTTAAGAGTCAGGGTGTTGGTGGTTGAGGGTTTTGGGGTCAGGGTTTGGGGGCTCCAGGCTTAAGGCTGAAGGTCTGGCCTCTGGAGTGCAGGGTTGATGACGCGAAGGGTTTGAAGATTCAGTTTCTGGAGCTTTGGTGTCGGTTCACAGAGGAAGGCCGTGCGCTGTATCAACATCCAGAGTGGAGAGCCACAGCCAATTCTGCATGTTGCCAAAAGACGACGGTTGAAAACCCCAAAGCCCCACATTCCTGAACCCCTATACATACTTGGGCATGAACTTTCCTACGACACTTTTCTCAAGTTTGCCGAATAAGGATACTATATCCTACACTACATAACGCTAGTCTGGTAAGTTGACTGACTTCCTTATCAAGAGCCCAGCAGCCTGTCCATGATCCTATATATATACTTCAGCAGAAGAGGCGCTTCTATATAGTGACCGCGAGCATATAGTTTTTAGGTACATGGACCCTGATCCTTTATGCCGCGGCCACCATCTCTCAAGCTCTCAAATCTTTTCGCAGGAGGCCTCCCTAAACCCTAAACCCTAAACCCTAAACCCTAAACCCTAAACCCTAAACCCTAAACCCTAAACCCTAAACCGTGGCTGTGAGAGGAGCCGATGCTCACAGCAGAGGGGGTTTCTAGGGTAGGCGTCTGACGCAAAAAGCCTGGCTTGGCTCCATGTCCGAAGGCCTCTAGATGCCTCTAGGGTTTAGGGTTTAGGGCTTAGGGTTTAGGGTTTAGGGTTTGGGGTTTAGGGTTTAGGGTTTAGGGTTTGGGGTTTAGGGTTTAGGGTTTAGGGCTTAGGGCTCCCGGTCCTCGACCAAGCCCTTGAACTTGTAGAAGCCCATGGAGCTGGCCCCATACCTCTCTTTCCAGTGCTCAGAAATGGTTCGGCTCTTTCGGGTTTAGGGTTTAGGGTTTAGGGTTTAGGGTTTAGGGTTTAGGGTTTAGGGTTTAGGGTTTAGGGTTTAGGGTTTAGGGTTTAGGGATACCTGGTGCAGCCTCTATACCGCATACGCCTTCAAAATAAAGGAACCCATGTCCAACTTCTTCATGCAAGGTCCAAGACGACTCTAGGTAACTCCGTGAGTCCATATTTCCTTAGAGCCCTAGAAATCCACAAACCCTAAACCCTAAACCCTAATCCCTACACCCTAAACTCTAAACCTTTACAGCAAAGGCCCATCCAATCATCAAGCAGACATGGCTGCCCGCTCAAGAAGAGCTCAACAACCAAGCCCCAAAACAGCACATTTCCCTGACAGAAGGGCAAAGTGAGTTTAGGGTTTAGGGTTTAGGGTTCAGGCTGAATGGCGGGTTCAGGGGCGATGTAATGCTTCAGGAAAGAAGCCGAAGGCTGGGATCAGATCTTCGCAGGCTTTCTGCTTGTGTTGAGGACCACTGGTAGGGTTTGAGGCCCAAGTTTCAAGTGGTTGAGAAGGGCTTCAGACTTCAGGTGGAAGGGACGTGGCATTTTTTTTTGCCCACCACCAAACTGCAAGGGTGTGTGGGATGTCCCCTGAACCTGAATTTAGTCTCCCAGTGCGGCCCAGCTACTTGTCAACGGCCTCCTGCGTCAGCAGCATGGCCGCCGCGATGGGAAACCTGGGTGCAGGGTCTATGGTTCTACGCGAGCTTGCAACTACTAATTACCCTAAACCCTAAATCCTACACCCTAAACCCTAAACCCTAAACCCTAAACCCTAAACCCTACTAATTTCCTATGTGGTTGCTATTGAGGCAAGTCCAGCTTAGCAAAGTGGCTTCTAACGGGGTTTAGGGTTTAGGGTTTAGGGTTTAGGGTTTAGGGTTTAGGGTTTAGGGTTTAGGGTTTAGGGTTTAGGGTTTAGGGTTTAGGGTTTAGGGTTTAGGGTGCAGAGCGTTTAGGGTTGATAATGTTCATGATACAATATGACAGTAATTATAGACGATCAAGACTCCTCTTACATAGGAACTAACGGTTGGAAACTCGGCCTGCCAGCATTTCGTCCTTCAACAGATTTCCGAGGCTCTAGCTTTCACAGTAAAGTCCAAGTTAGGAATACCTATGAACTTCAGGCAGGAAACTGCAAAAACCTAAACCCCTATGTAAACCCTAAACCCCTAAGCCCCTAAAACCATCCAGCCTCCAAACCCTCTACAACCCTAAACCCCAAATACCCTTAAGCCCCAAAGCCTACAGAAACCCCCAACGCTGAATCCTAAACCCTAAACCCTCAAGCCCTACACCCTCAAAAGGCAATCCCCTAAAAACCCTCAACCCTCCAACCCCTAATCCCTAACCCTAAACCCTGGAAAACTCACCCTAACCCTTAAACCCTAAAGCCCCGCACCCTCAAAAGTTGCACCCTAACCCCCTGAACCCTAAACCCCAAACCCTAAAGCCCTAACCCTAAACCCCAAACCCCAAACCCTAAACCCTACACCCCAAACCCCAAACCCCAATCCCTAAACCCTAAACCCCTCTCAAAAGGCCCTGTAGGCCATGCAGCTCGGGGTTGCCCTGAAGCGGAGTGCAGTGCTCAAAGATCTCTCGCGTGACGTAGTCTCGCCTGGCAGTGTGTCAGATTTTCGGGTTAGGGTTCCAAAAGTTTCTGCAGGGGGTTTAGGGTTTAGGGTTTAGGGTTTTAGGATTTGGGGTTTAGCGTTTAGGGTTTAGGATTTAGGGTTTAGGGTTTACGGTTTAGGGTTTAGGGTTTAGGGTTTGGGGTTTATCGTTTAGGGGCTCAGGGCCACAAGGGTTTCCAGGTTTCATAAATTCTGGGAAGAGATTTGTATACAGAGAGTGGGGGCCTAGGGTTCAGGATTCGGGAAGTTGGGCAAAAAGGGGTTGGCAACACGCCTGCCGAGGGTCTCTTCCCAGATCGGTGTAGGGTTTAGGGGTGTGGTAGTCCTCTGGCACGTCTCAACTGTTCGAAGTTGAGTTTCTCGAGCTTTCACATGATCCGAAGGACCCAAAGCCCCCCTACAAGCCATGAACTACTAACCCTAAACCCTAAGCCCTAAGCCCTAAGCCCTAAACCCTAAACCCTAAACCCTAAACCCTAAACCCTAAACCCTAAACCCTAAGAAGCCCGAGAGGCCCCATGAAGCGCCAAATCCTCCATCCTTAGACCTTGAAACAAGGGGAGCTTTTCTTTTTTGTTGCCTGGGGTGTATTCCAAAAACCCAAGAACCCCCACAAAAAAAAAAAGAGAGGCACTGAGGGTGCCCCCCACCCTCCTTACTTTGAGAACTCTGCTTACAATACCAGTGGGGGCGAGGGTTCTCCGTGAACAAACCTAACCCTTCACCTCAAGCCCTGAAACCCGAAACGTTTACCCTTCATCCCTAGAACCCCAAAATTCCTACTACATGGTTTAGGGTTTTTTGGGCTTAGGGCTTAGGGCTTAGGGCTTAGGGCTTAGGGTTTAGGGTTTAGGGTTTAGGGTTTAGGGTTTAGGGCTTAGGGTTTAGGGTTTAGGGTTTAGGGCTTAGGGTTTTACACTACGTCGCCTGCCGAGCTCGTTGGCGAAGCGCTTTCCTCCGCACAGAAGGATCGCGCCGCAACCTTCGGTGAGCTTCGGGTTTTTTTCAAAGGTTCGGGGCTAGACTTTCTTGGGGGCTGGGGATGTGCAGTCCAACACACCTGCCCGCATGGCGGCAGCCGGCGTCTACGTTAAGGATTATAGGGGTTGATGCAAATTGCAGGCCTGTTTTGAGTCTCCAGGTCAGTACCAACCTTGACCATTTCGGATACCCAAAACAACCATGGTGCCGATCATGCCCCCAAATAAAGGTGTGGTAGCAACCGGAATAACACCCAAAGCCACACACGCGCAACCCCTACGCCAGAAGGCGATCATCGGCTTTAGGGTTGAGTTTAGCAGCTTAGCAGCTTAGTGCTTAGTAGGCTTCCTAGAAGACGGAAGATTACAAGGCGCGCCCTGTTTGTGTCTCCTGGGGCCTATGATAGGGTTGCAAACTCCCTTGAGGTTTCAGGGTTTACCCTTTGAGCGTCAGGGTACCTGAACAGGGATATACTTGGGCCTTGAAGGGGTTCCCATATACTAGCTTTAGGGCCCAAGCAAAAACCATACCCACTACTTGCTTAAGAACCCCGAAAAGATGAAAAACAATTCTTCCTTACTAAGGGTAATATAGGGATTACAATTCTATTCTTTTGGGGTTCTGAAGCAAATAGTAGATACAGGAACATGGGCCACTGGGACTACAGGGTTTCGGGTAGGCGACACGAGAGCCCACGTCGCCTCGCAAAGCCTCCGGCGCCAGAAACTTCGTGTGGAAGTTTGGCTGCTTGACCTCGAGGAAGCCTCCGAGGCTGAGGGTTTAGAGCTTAGGGCTTAGGGCTTAGGGCTTAGGGCTTAGGGCTTAGGGCTTAGGGTTTAGGGTTTAGGGTTTAGGGTTTAGGGTTCAGGGTTCAGGGTTCAGGGTTCACGGCTTGGGTTTAGGGTTTACTGAAGCCTTAAACCCTCGAACCAGTAAACACCCATATAAAACCCTTACCAACCCTGACAAACACTTATAATCCCTTATAGACCCTTAAGCCCTGAACCCTTTGCTCGTTTTGAAGCTCCTCGCCCTAGACTCCCCCTAGCCATCCAAGTCCTTTTTTGTGAAAGAAGGGTTTAGGGTTTAGGGTTTAGGGTTTACTGCGTTTGCAGTGTAAGTATACAGAGGGCAGGAGGGGAGAGTCTTGGTAACTGGCTCGGTTCCTGTCTCAGAGCTTCTGGGACCTACAAGCCATGTACGCCCCTGCTACCCCCTAAACCCTAAACCCTAAACCCTGAACCCTAAACCCTAAGCCCTAACCCTAAACCCTAGCCCTAAACCCTAAGCCCTAGACCCACCCAAGCCCAACTTGGCTCGAAGCACCTGTAGGATGAATCTGTACCTTGTCCATCAAGGTCGTCTGGGCGCTGATGTCCTCCGAAGCAGAAGCTGAGGGTGTGGAGGTTTAGGGTTTAGGGTTTAGGGTTTAGGGTTTAGGGTTTAGGGTTTAGGGTGTGGGGATTTAGGGCTTAGGGTTAGGGTTTGGAGCTCAGGGTTTAGGGATTAAAGCCTGTAGGGTTTGGGGATTCGGGTTTAGGGAAAACAAGGAATGTGCAGAATTTGGGGCACAAGGGTAACGGAGTACACGCAATTGGAGTTTTGGGGCTTCTGCTTTGAGGTGTAGAATTTGGGGCACAAGGGGCAAACGGAGTATTGTGTATTTTGTTGACGGACCAAAGCTTTGATGCTTTTTTGAGTTTTTTGGAAGATTTTGTGAACACAGTCTTTCGTGTTTCAAGATTCAATTTGGGCTTCAGAACTTCCAGCGCTATTTCCGTGACTTTTGTGAACATTGCGGAGAAAGCTAATCTACCGAAATATCCTTGGGATTTGATTTTGTCATACATCGACGATTTTTGTGGCATTGCTCGCTCGTACAAAGACGCTCTTCAAATGCGCATCGCGGTTTGGGAGACTGGCAACTTGGAGTTTTGGGGCTTCTGATTCGAGGTCGGGCCACAGAGCTGCGAGTTTAGCTTGGGGAAGCTTGGGGGGGGGGGGGGGGTAGATAAGGGCTTCAGGGTTTTGAGGGTTGGAGAGGGAGTAGGGAGTTGGGTTTGAGGAGGTCAGGTTTGGGCTCAGACCCTAAACCCTAACCCTAAACCCTAAACCCTAAATGTATCTGGCACAGTCCTGGCCCAGAAGGGCCTTGATGACATCACCAGTGGCGAAGGGCCCATTCCTTGCGGGCAACCCCCAGAATAAACACCCTAAACCCTAAAACCCCAAGCACCCTAAACCATAAAACCCTAAAACCCCACAATGCTAAAACCCTACCATAAGCCTCTGAATCTTGTCCTAAGCCACCGAAAAGCTAAGAGCCTCGGACCCGAACATCATCACCTACTACTAAACCTTAAACCCTAAACTCTAAGCCCTATCCCTACATCGCCCTTAGAAGGAGGAATAGTCGTATTGTTTCGCGTAGTTCTTAAGCACATAGTAGATTCCTGGGCTGATGTTAAGAAAGTCGGCTCGTCTACCTGAGAAACCGTTATATATATATATATATATATATATGTATGTACACACATGTATACATGTCTTGAAGTTCTGGTTGTAAAACTATGTTTCATGTGTGTGTGTATATGTATATGTATATGTATATGTATATGTATATGTATATGTATATGCATATGTATATGCATATGTATATGTCTATGTATAGGTATAGGTGTGGGAAAATGTATAGGTATCTGTATGTATGTGTATATATATATATATATACACTTACTTATTTATTTATTTATATTTATGCAACAATGTTGAACAAGTTATTGTTATAAACTCTATGTTTATTTATGTGCGTACATATATATATATATATATAACCAAAACTTTCGTGGGCAACCGAATTTAAACGCCCCACCCCCCCCCCCCCCTCCCCCCCCCCCCCCCCCCCCCCACCCCCTTTGGGAGAGATGCCATGGGGGTGGGGCTGGGTTCACCTCTGGACCTCGGGTAGTTCTCCAAATTGAGGTTTAGGGTTAAGGTGTAGGGTTTAGGGTTTAGGGTTTCGGGTTTAGGGTTAGGCGTTTAAGGGTAGATCGCTTATGGGATCCTACTTTTCAGGGACCGTACTATATACACAACCCCCAAAAGGGACCAACTAGGTTCAAAGCCTTTTGTTTGCCAGCGAGTCCAACAGTCCTATTAGGGGCTGAGCTTGATATCTGTGTTGCAAGCTTCAGCGGTGGCAGTACTTCTTCAGATTTGAAGTGTAGCCCCAGGTCACAACACACCCGTTGCGCAGAATGGCAGCAAAGGCCATGCTGGTAGCTTGGATCTCACGCACGTCTTTCAGCTGCTCCTGCACACGGCTGCTGTCGCCACCACTGGCAGCCTCACCCCAGGTCACAACAGACCCATCGCTTAGAATGGCGGCAAAAGCCGAGCCAGTTGCTTGGATGCTCTGCACGTTTTTGAGTCGACTTTGCACAGACCTGCTGTCGCCGCCATAATCCTTATGGCCCCAGGTCACAACAGACCCATCGCGCAGAATTGCAGCAAAGGCCATGGTGGTAGCTTGGATCTGCTGCACGGCCATCAACTGACCTTGCACAGCACTGCTGTCGCCACCAAAATCTGCATTGCCCCAGGCTACAAGCGACCCATCGCGTAGAATGGCAGCAAACGCCGCACTGGTAGCGTGGATCTGCTGCACGTCTTTAATCTGACCTCGCACACCATCAAAGCCCCAGGTCACAACAGCCCCATCGCCCCGCTTGGCTGCAAACGCCACATTGGTAGATTGGATCTGCCGCACGTTCTTCAGCTGACCTTGCACATCACCGCTGACTCCACCATAGTGAGGACTGCCCCAGGTCACAACAGACCCATCGCTTAGAACGGCAGCAAAAGCCGCGATGGTAGCTTGTATGTGTTGCACGTCCTTCAGCCGACGTTGCACCAAACTGCTGTTACCTCCGTAGTCCTCATGGCCCCAGGTAACAACAGATCCATTGCCTAAAATTGCGGCAAAAGCCTCAGAGGTAGCTTGGATCTGCTTCACATCCTTCAGCTGACCTTGCACAGCACTGCTGTCGCCACCGTAGGGAGGATTGCCCCAGGTCACAACAGACCCGTCGCCCCGAATGGCAGCAAATGCCCCGCCCTCAGCTGCTTGGACCTGCTGCACACCCTTCAGCTGAGCTTTGACATGTCTGCTATCGCCACCAAAGTATGCATTGCCCCAGGTCACAACCGACCCATCGCGCAGAACGGCAGCAAAAGCCGAGCCAGTAGCTTGGATCCGCTCCACGTCCTTCAGCTGACCTTGCACATCACAGCTGCTTCCACCATAGCTAGCATCGCCCCAGGTCTCAACAGATCCATCACCGAGGATTGCAGCAAAAGCAGCAATGTTGCTGCAAATATGAACGCTGCTCAACTGCAAGGTCAATGTATCGCCGCTCTGCAACCTAGATTCCTGAATCGTGGCTGCTCCATCCAGCACACCTCCGGAGGAATCAAAAAGTCTGCCCCTGCCAACTGCCAGAATCTTCTCTGCTCTTGCTCTCAACGTCCTCACGCGCGCATCCAGTCCGACTTGAAGTGAAACCGACCGACCACTTAGCAGGCTCACCTCAATCGCCAGGGACATGAGCAACGCTGGTCAAGGGCTGACAATTCGAGCTCAAAATGTTGCAGCTCTGCGGCAGGGCGCTGACTCTCTTAGACCAGTCACGAGGGCCCTTAGCATGGAGCAGCCCATGCATACCCTGATTAGTATGCTCCAGAGAACCCAAGAGCCCGGAAATCAAAACGCTTTAACATGGTAAGGCGGACCATGTGCTTGCCCTTGGAGACTCGACGTTAATCCGAATTTAGGGCTTAGGGCTCAGGGCTTAGGGTTTAGGGTGTAGGGTTACAGTCTAAGCCCCAAACCCATGACCTTTGGCTCAACAGCACAATGAGCAAAGGTTTCATGGGCGGTTGTTGAGGCAACCCAATGCTTTTTTCAGGAAGTCCTAGGAACAAGTAAGGTTTAGGAATAGGATTTAGGGTTAAGGGTTTAGGATTTAGGAAACCCTAAACCCTAAACCCTAAACCCTAAACCCTAAACCCTAAACCCGAAGTCCCAAGCATGCTGCAAGGGAGGGTCGTCGTCGGCAGCTTGGCCAACTCCGGCGCGAAACGGTCCAGGAGGGAGCGGTCAGCGTGGTCGTTCGCGTAGCCTGAGAGAAAGGGTTCTTAAGGGAGGGGGGTTCAAGGGGGGTTTTAGGGTTTGGGGTTTGGGGTTTAGGGTTTAGGGTAAGAAGAACCTTGATTTTGTTGGGGGCTGCCTTGGGTGACCAAAAGAACCCCAAAAGGGTTCGTGGCTCCTATGCCTTCATAGGAATTCTAGTAGTATAGGGTATAGATGACCCCAATGTTAGGGTTCATGTGTCTAAGGGTAGGAAGATGGGCCCTGAATATGGTCCCTTACCTCCTCCACAGGGTTCTGAAGTATGGGCCCTTGGGTTTTGTGTGGTTTATAGGGGGTCCCCTTGTAAGGGCCCACACATACTGAGGAACCATGTAAACCCTAAACCCTAAACCCTAAACCCGAAGATTGATATGATGCCCAGGCTGAGTTCACCTAGCAGCTTGCGTTGGGGTTTTGGGCTTGGTGTTTTGTGGGGTTTTGGGCCTCTTGGCCCCTAAACCCTAAACCCTAAACCCTAAACCCTAGACCCGAAACTCTAGACCCTAAACTTACCCTAAACCCTAAACCCTAAACCCTTCAATGTATCGCAATATGGCCCCATATTTCCTGAGGGAAGGGTCCGAGAGGGACCGGCGATGCGGTTTAGGGTTTAGGGTTTAGGGTTGAGGGTTGAGGGTTTAGGGTTTAGGGTTTAGGGTGTTTAGGGTTACCGGTTTCGGGCTTCGGGTTGAGGGTTTAGGCTTCGAGTTGAGGAAGCCGTGCCGCTTTAGAGGATTGAATTCTAGACACCCCCCTCCAGCCCCCACCCCAACAGGGACCATGGTTCAGAAGAACCTCTTCAGGCAAGAAGGAATAGACTTGCAGGCAGGTTTAGGGGTTAGGGTTTAGGGTTCAGGGTTCAGGGTTCAGGGTTCAGGGTTTAGGGTTTAGGGTTTAGGGTTTAGGGTTCAGGGTTCAGGGTTTAGGAAACCCCAAAAAGGTCAACGGTAGGTGTACCAGGGGGGGGCCTCCGGCAGCCAGCACCACGTTGCCGAAGATGCCTGTAGCTTGTGCATGGTTGGGATAGTAAAACAACTCAAGCTTCTATTCCTTATTGAGTTGAGGTACCTTGAATTTGAAATTGTAAAATGCTACCCCACAAAAACTCAAATCTCTTTTCCTTATTGAGTTGAGGTACCATTAATTTAAACATGTAAAATGCTACCCCATTATGACAAAGGTAGCGGCAGGAGAGCCTGGAAGAAGGGCTTGTTTGAGCTTTAGGGCTTAAAGCCGTAGGTGTTAGAAATACAGGGTTACCTTCAGAACCAACAGCCTACTTTGTTTGCAGGATATTAGCGCAGATTTCGGTAAGGGGGTTAGACAAGAAGCAGATGGCACAAAAAGAAGTTGAAGGGTTTTGTCCCAACTGGGTGCCGCTTCTTCGGTTGCCCCAGCCCCTAGAATCAGAAGAGAAGAACCTGCGCCATGTTGGGGAAGTCGGGGTAACCAGAAGTGTCCCTAGTAGGCGTTAACTCCACCCTCAACCCTTAACCCTAAACCCCCTACCCTAACCCCGAAACACTAAGCCTTCAACCCTGTATCTCCCACCTCTGGCTTCTTGACGCCCCGCACATCCGGAGGTTGTTCTGAATGATTTGGAGATCTCGAGCATCGTATGTTCCCGACCATGTCTAGCCCTACAGAAGCCCATCAGTAAAAACTCCGCGCCAGGCCGGACACATGGACATGGACCCTTGTGGAGAGCTTTCTTGGCTACGGCTTCACGTGAGCTACTGGCTGGTTCTTAGTAGGGAATGAGGGAATGAGGTACCCTGTATAAGCCCTTAAAGGGTACATATATATATATATATATACCCTAAACCCTAAACCCTAAACCCTACACCCTAAACCCTAAACCCTATAGGGCCCTAATGAACCAGGGGGATGAGCGCCCACGTCTGGCCAGGTGGCTGTGTAGCTTGCCCTCTTCATCGGCATACTTCAAACCCACTGCGCGGCGGCCATCCATGATGAGCTCCTAGAGCTCACGAGGGGATGCTGTCTTTCTATAAGTCTAAACCTAAGCCCTCAGCCCTAAACCCTAAGCCCTAAGCCCTATGCCCTAAACTCTAAAGCCAGCACCCTAAACCCTAAGCCCTTAGCCCTAAACCCCAAACCCTAAACTCAGGGCCTAGGCCGCCCCCCTACGGAAGGGGGGTGGATAAGCCCTTCGACCTCTATGGCGAAAGTCGACCCAGGTCGCTTGCCCGCCTCCTGCAGCCCGGAGGTCGGTAGCCCACGATGGGCCCGGTACCGGAACACGTTCTGCTCGGACCAGTACCGGTATAATAAAGTAAATACCCTAAACCCGCCCCTCGTGCCAGAAGGTGGCTGGCATTCTCGGGGGGGGTACCCCCAGGGCCCCGCAGCAGGAGGACCCCCTCGCCGCAGCGTGTCGAGGCATTAGGGGGTCCAGGCAGGGGGCTCAAAAAGTGGGCCCCCCTCTGACCCCGCTGACCCGCCATGGCCCGACCCCTGGTCCCTGGCCCCCTGACCCTTCCCGCTCCCTCCTCCTGACCCTGCAAACCCTCTTTCTCCTTTTCTATGCAGCTGAGGACCTAGCCTCAAACCTTTCCCTTGGCTGAAAGTGGCCATCGGTGACGGAAAGAAAGGTTTTTTTTTGAAAGTAAGCGATTGTCATGAGTTTAGGCCTAAACCCTAAAAGGAATAGGTTTGGGTGGTTTTGCCGCCTCGGCTCTTCGCACCTGACGAGGCATTGGAGCCGCTGCTGCATCCAAACCTTCACAGCATCTACGCCCTATCACAGCAAACCCTAAACCCTAAACCCTAAACCCTAAACCCTAAACCCTAAACCCTAAACCCTAAACCCTAAACCCTAAACCCTAAACCCTAAACCCTAAACCCTAAACCCTAAACCCTAAACCCTAAACCCTAACCAAGGAGGCTCGCAGCTTAAAATTTCGGGGCTCCTGGAAGGCCGACTTCGTTCGCACCGAGACCAAGTCCTTGAGGTCGGTCTCGAGGATCTTCCTGCGGCTTTCAGGGTGGGGTTTGGGGTTTAGGGTTTAGGGTATAGGGTTTAGGGTTTGGGGTTTGGGGTTTGGGGTTCAGGGTTTAGGGTTTGGGGTGTGGGGTTGACATATATATATATATACATGTTTGTTCATTGATTTGTATTTATATTTATATTTCTATTTATATTTATATTTATATTTATATGTATAATAAGATTTACATTTTCATTAACATTTATATTTATGTTTGTTTATATTTATAATATATATATATATTTATTTATTTATTTATTTATTTTTGTATTTTGGGGGTGGCTATGAAAACACATGTTTAAACTTGTTATTCTGATTACTATTATTATTATTATTATGATTATTTTAATTAGTATAACTACTTTTGTTGTCATTGTCATTAAAGTGTGTTCTTGCTATTGCTGTCATTGCTACTATTATTCTTACTATGTAGTGTGTTGGTTGGCTTTCTAAGGGTTATACAGGGAGTAGAAGGGTAAGAACAACTAAACAAATATGATCCAGCCTACTCCTGTTAAGGTGTCGAAGGCTGAGTAAGGTTGCTGTGAAAATAGGGTATTGAAGGCATTTAGGGTATTTAGGGTATTTCAAGGCTGAATAACTTACATTGCCAATAGTCAAGGGGGGGGGGAACTCCATTGTTCCTACTGAATCAGGAAACCCAAAAAGGTTAAAAACCCTAAGCCCAAAACCCTAAACCCTAAACCCTAAACCCTAGACCCTAAACCCTAAACCCTAAGTTCAACTATTGGCTAAGCAAGATAGAGTTTGGCCTGCAGGGCTCTCTTCGAAAAGCAGGGTATGTAGGGAACTTAGGGATTATGGTTTGAGATTGAAGGGTTTAGGCTTAAGAGTTCAAAAATGAGGTGGGTTTCTGGGTTGCCCCAGTTTCTTGTGTTTAGGGTTTAGGGTTCAGGGTTCAGGTTTTAGGGTTTAGGGTAACCCTAAACCCTAAATCCTCAACCCTAATAACATGTGACAGGCCAATGTCACTTGTTCGCGGGCTCGGGGGGTCCAGCTATGGATGACTTAGCTTAGCCTATTCTGCTGTGCTTGACTCTCAGACGCACATCCACATAGGTATACATATGCACATACATGCACATACACATGTACATGTGCATGAGTATATACATACATGTAGTTTGAACGTGATGCCCTACAACCTCAAGCCCACATTTTGCACCTCAGAACAGAACAACCCACAGGGTTGGACTAACCCTAAACCCTAAACCCTAAAACCCTAAACCCTAACCCTAACCCTAAACCCTAAACCCTAAACCCTAAACCCTAAACCCCAAGCCCTGCTGGAGGGCCTGAGGCTACTGATCAGCGTCCAACCAACGGGCTGTGGCTTGCCCTCGGCAGTGTGCGGGAAGCGGTGGGTACCTTGCACGTATATGAAGTAGGGTATATATTTCTTGTACCCCCAAAACAACACCCAATATATACAGTCACCAATTTTAAAAAGGAACCTTATATACACTCGCCAATAACGTAAACTCTGTTTCATATAGCCTAGAGTTTAGGCTTGGGGTTCAGGGTGGAGGGTCTAGAATACGGGCTTTAGGCCTTTGGTTTTAACTTATAATCCTCTCAAACTTCTGCCATTTGAGATATTCGAATCTTAAGCAGCTACCCTCGAGTGGGGTTCCTGACCATGACGCCAGAATCGTTTAGGGTCCAGGGTTTAAGGGTTTTAGGGTTAAGCTTCTAAGTATGGTTTTGACTTGCTTTACCTGACTTGTGGGTTGAAAACGAAACACCCTGGCTGTTCTTCGTCCTTGGTGAAAAGACTGGATTCTTCAGAAAAACTTCCCGACTTTTTTTTGTTCGTCGTTGTTTGCCATACGTAAAGACCCTAAACCCCCCTAAACCCTAAACCCTAACACCTTAAACCGTAAACCGTAAAACGTAAACCCTGAACCCTAAACCCTAAATCCTATCATCTGGCATGTGCCCAAGCTGCGTTGCACGCTGTGGCCGCCGAGCTGCACCACATCAGTCAGACCCAACCCTGGGCATGAGTGTAGGGTTTAGGGTTTAGGGTTTAGGGTTTAGGGCTTACGGTTTGTGAGGGTTTAGGGTTTAGGGTTTAGGGTTTAGGGTTAAGGGTTTAGAGTTCAGGGTTTAGGGACTGACTTGAGAGTGCAGGGTTCAGGGCTCGGGTTTGGGGGCTCCAGGGTTTAGGGTTTAATTAGGCATCGCAGTCGACCGACAGGGGGAACAACGACAGTATTCACTTTAAGGTGCGCCCGCAAAGGAACCTTAGGGTTTAGGGCTTAGGGCCATAATCCTAGGCCAGCAACCTTACCTTCAAAGCCATGGGCTTCCAGATTTAGGGCTTATCTTGCCCCACACCTCCAGGAACCCAATGACGTCCTTAACAAGTATCCTGGTAGCCAGTTCAAATAAACCCTAAACCCTAAACCCTAAACCCTAAACCCTAAACCCTAAACCCTAAACCTGCAGCCCAAGGCAGGTCCACCTTTGTAAGACCCTGAAAATCCCGAGCACCCAAGCACAAGGTGCCTAGAGAGTCATAAGGTCAAGGCTCAGGTTTTCGGCTAAAGCGGCTTAGGGTTTAGGGTTTAGGGTTTAGGGTTTAGGGTTTAGGGTTTAGGGTTTAGGGTTTAGGGTTTAGGGTTTAGGGTTTAGGGTTGAGGGTTTTGTTTCAACACAAACCCCTTCTAGGGTGACAACAGCGGCTCTCAGGGATCTCAGTGAGGTTCGGGTTCAGCACACAGCCAGGTTTTCGGGTCTAAGGTCTCGGGTTTAGGGTTTGGGGTTTGGGGTTTGGGGTTCAGGGCACTTCGGCCCAAGCCAAAATCCACGCCGAACCCTAAACCCTAAACCCTAAACCCTAAACCCTAAACCCTAAACCCTAAACCCTAAACCCTAAACCCTAAACCCTAAACCCTAAGCCGCTTCATAAAGGAACCTTGAACCCTTGAAGGAGCCAAGGGTACCACTGGGCATCAAGCTCCCAGGACTCTGGGTGGGTGGGGGGGCCTTTGATAGGGCTCTTAAGGGAGGGGGGGGGGTTCATGGGGGTAGGTACGTAGGGAACCTTAGGGAGGCCTTAGAGAGTTCCAGTGGGGATTTCCACCAGGGAACCTTGGGTTACATACCCTAAACCCTAAACCCCCCTCCCTTAAGAACCCGATAATCTGTTTTGAATGCGGACAGGATGCCAAGGCCTTTGAGCCTGGGAAGTGTCGAGATGAGAGGCTGAGGTGTCACCGGGATGCTTGATTGGGGTTTAGTATTTGGGGTTTAGGACTCAGGGTTCAGGCTTTGAGGTTTAGGGTTTAGGGCTTCCGGTTGATATATGGGTCTTTAGGCTTGATATTCCCAGATGTAGCCCCTTTAAGGGGTTGTACTGGGAGCCTCACTCCCGTTTAGGGTTTAGGGTTTAGGGTTTGTAGACTGCATGTGCGCAAAGTCGTCGGCCCAGGCGGACGGCACAAAGTACGTTTGGAGGCCTTGTGCAGCAAGCCTCTGGTCAACACAAGCAAGGTCTGCCTAGAAACAGGAGCCGAAAAGTAGGTCGGGCAGCTGGCCCCCTGGTCTTGTTCCACATCTTGTCATCCTAAACCCTAAACCCTAAACCCTAAACCCTAAACCCTAAACCCTAAACCCTAAACCCTAAACCCTCCGCACTGTGCTTCTCGCGCCTGAAGTAGGTGCTATCGAGCACAGATGTCCACCAACCCTCGCTTGTGGCAAGATTGCGAGGTTCTCAAGGTGGTTTTTAAGCTCGCCGAGAGCGGAGCTGGGCAGTCCCAGGGTATGGAAGAGTTTTAGGAAACGCTCTTAAACCCTAAACCCTCAACCCTGAACCCTAAACCCTAAACCCTAAACCCTTGGTGAAGCGCATGTCTCGGGTGACACGATAAAATGCTACCTGTAGGGTCGTTGCTGTCAAGGCCTGAAGGCTTAAGGCTTGGGCGCTTAAGTAAACTTAGCCTATACACCCCATAAAATCTGCAAACCTCATAAATTTGTACAAAGTTCACGCAGCCTATAAACCCACCCCCAAACCCGAAACCCTTCCCCCTGAACCCGAAACCGTATTCCCCTCTGAGTCCTAAACCCTGCGTAACCCTGAGCAAGACCACAGCAGGCGCAGGTGACGGAGGGCTCTTGGGTGTCAGGTCCCCCTGAGAGCATACTTATCCAGGAGTTACAAAGTATGGGATTAGGGTTTTGGGGATTTCTGGTATAGGGTTTAGGTTTAGGGTTTGGGCTTTTTGGGGTTTTGGGTTTAAAAGGTTTAGTTTAAAGCTTTGTCATTCCCATTCTTCCTACAAAAAGAGAAGCGAACAAACATGTGAAGCTCAAGGACTGGCAAACTAACTCCAGAACGTGAAGCAAAACCCTAAAGCTGCAAATCAAAACACCCTCCACCCTAAAAACCAACAAATCCGCAAACAAAACAACTAATCCCCACCCCACCCCACCCCACCAACGAAACAACAACTCACAAAACCCTCCTCCGCCCCCCCCCCCCCCCCCTCCTCCGCCCCCCCCACTCCTGCACGCCCCACCCCCCCCTCCACAAAAAATGAATGGATAAACACATAATAATAAATAAATATAAATATAAATATATATATATATACATACATATATATATATATATGTAGAGAGAGAGAGAGAGAGAAAGAAAGAGAGAGAGAGAGAGAGAAAGAAATAATAAAAAAACACAGAAAACAAATGACATCTCAGGCCATGGCCAGGCGTGGGCTCCGGAGCTCTCCCGCGCCAAAGTCTCAACCTCAAGGGGCGTTTGTTGTATTTGGGGTTTAGGTCTAGGGTTGAGGGTTCAGGGTTTAGGGTTAGGGTTTAGGGTTAGGGTCAGGGTTTCGGGTTTTGGGTTTTGGGTTTTGGGTTTTGGGTTTTGGGTTTTGGGTTTTGGGTTTTGGGAGTAGGGTTTTAGGGCTTTGGGGGTAAATATGGGGTTTAGGGATTAGGGTTTGGCTTGGGGGTTTAGGGGTCGGGGGTTTGAGGACCGGGCTCGGAGGGGTTTATGGACTGGGGCTTGGGGCTTGGCGGTTTAGGGGTTTCGGGAGGTATGTTTTTTCTTCAAGCGGTGTGCCAACACTATGGGCTTTAGAATTCCAACATCAGGAGCAAGAGGCCTAAGAACCCGAAGCCCAAAGCTACAAACCTTAAACGGTTTTTAGATTGTTTAGCCCACGAGGCGCCCCATGCGGCGTCCGTCTCAGACTTTTGGACCACAATTGCACTCGCGCCTAGTCGCGAACTTAGGCCCAGAGTTTCTCGGCTCTCGAAACGTGGTTTTTCATCGCCCTCACGCAGGGTGCCAAATCGCGCCCACACCTAGATAGCAGGTGCCGTGCCACGTTCCATACTCGAAATTCTACCCCTTGAGGCTTGCGCAGGTTCCGTCTGGCGAAACCGAGGCAGAAACGTGCTTTCCGCACAACTTGGATTTTAGGATGGGTCCGCTTCGCGAGTGCAGTCTACGGGGATTTGCAACTCGTGGTGTTGCAAACGGCGTTCTCGCCTCGCTCCCGTACGTCTTTAGGAAACCCTAACCCTAAACCCTAAACCCTATAAACCCTAAACCCTAAACCACGTGTAGAATCTGTAGAACTGTTGTCGCCGTGGGCCCTCAGGAGTTGTCTTTCTTACCTTGGGGACGAAATTGAACCCTAAAATTGGGGTCATATACCCTGACTACGATAATTGATATGAAGGTATATTTGAACCCTAAACCCTTTTAGGGTTCATTTCGTCCCCAAGGTAAGTAGCCTTCTTGGATTTTCTGGTCATCTGGGAGTGGTCTCGCGGTGTCTTGCACTGTTTGGGTGTCATGATTTGGGCTTCTTGAGCATCACTATACTAATTGTGCAGCGCGAACATCTTCCAAACAGGACACAACTGAAGAAGAAGAAGAAGAAGAAGTAGAAGTAGAAGTAGAAGTAGAAGTAGAAGTAGAAGTAATAGTAGTAGTAGTAGTAGTAGTAGTAGTAGTAGTAGTAGTAGTAGTAGTAGTAGTAGTAGTAGTAGTAGTAGTAGTAGTAGTAGTAGTAGTATGTAGTAGTAGTAGTAGTAGTAGTAGTTGTTGTTGTAGTAGTAGTAGTAGTAGCAGCAGCAGCAGCAGCAGTCAAAGTTGAAGTAGAAGTCGCCGCGGCCTGCGGATGAGGGTTTAAACGTTTAGGGCTGACTGGGCGTTTGACAGCTTCCACCTGAAGATCTCAGTGCCCGGCAAGCTTCCGCCTTGCTAGGCCATCGCCAGAACTCAGCGTGTCCTGCGGCAGAACATTCAGTTCCAGGAAATGGGGAATTTGTGGCTCAGGGCTTGGGGAGGGTTTAGAGTTGTAGGGTTGTAGGGTTGAGGGATTGTGGCTTGAAAGTCTTGGCTTGAGAGTTAGGACTGCCCAAGGGCCTTTCAAGTCTGGGGCCAAAGCACCCTAAGCGCCACAGCCAACTGCATTCTGACGAGAAGACCTGTCACATGTTCTGGTGTAAAGGCCTCAGCCCAAACCCTACAAACCGAAGGTTCAGGGCGTATATAAGTGTAGGGTTTGGGCGCAACGGTCTCAGGGTTTACCCTAAGACCTAAAACATATAAACCCTATAAAAACCCTATAAAAAACCCATAAACCCTATAAACCCCCAAACGCTTTAAACCCTATAAACCCTATAAACCCTATAAACCCTATAAACCCTATAAACCCTATAAACCCTATAAACCCTATAAACCACATACATCCTATAAACCCTAAAAACCCTAAAAACCCTAAAAACCCTATAAACCCTAAACCCCAAAGCCTAAACCAGAAACCCCACCCATGCCATGAACACGAAGGTGCTGTCCAAACAAACCCTAAATTTAAACCCTAAACCCTAAACCCTAAATCCAAAAAAGACAAATGTGTCCTCGACGAATCGGTCGACGGAGTCGTCGATGCCCTGCGCTTTCTGAGCCTCTGCCATGCACGCTAAACCCTAAACCCTAAACCCTAAACCCGAAACCCTAAACCACTAGACTCTAACTTCGATAACTTCCCCCCAAACCCATCTACCTCAACCCGAACTCCTCGCCTAAAGCCCCCAAGCCCCAAACACTGAAGCAGAAATCTCGTAAGGGTTTAGGGTTTAGGGTTTAGGGTTTAGGGTTTAGGGTTTAGGGTTTAGGGTTTAGGGTTTAGGGTTTTAGGGTTTTAGGGCTTAGGGTTTAGGGTTTAGGAGACCATCACCTGACCTGAAAAAACTCGCATCCGAGAAACGTCGGAAGGGGAGGGCGTGGGGGGGGGGGGTGGGGGGGGGGGGGGTTCCGGGAACTATAACTTGCTAGAAGCATCATGCCCCCCCCCCCCCCCGTCCATCCCATAGTTATGACTAAGTATGAGTGATCAGGGCCACAACCTGCGTCGTTGGTACATCAACCAGGGGGCCCTCTCTTGAAATTGAGACTGCACCACCGCACACCCTGAACCGTAAGCAAAGTTAAAAGGCAACTCAAACAAAACACCAAAGCCTAAACCCTAAACCCTAAACCCTCACCTTCGAGCCCTGAACCCTACCCCACCCCCGAAGCAATCAGGTGTTGCCTCGGTCTCGGCGCCATTCATTCCGGATGACGCCTCTCCGGGGGCTGGTGGGTGTTGCCGAAGGATCCAAAATCCAAACCCTCAGCTTGGGATGTTCCCCCTTATACTAACAGTCCTTAGTAGGGATTCTAGTACCCCCTAGTATAATCTAATTAATCCTTATTAAGGACTGTTAGTATAAGAGGGAACATCTCAACCCTCAACCCTCCCCGCCCCCCACACTCCCCGCTCGAGTTCAGCTAAGTTAACACGTTCCTTGGCTTCGCAGGGTTGAGATGCTTAAAGAAAGAAAGCCACCAAATACCCAATAAGTCCTGAAGCCTAGGCCAAACGTATTCTAGACGCTCAACCCTTCAAATCCAAAGCCTTTATTTGGAGGTTCAGGGTACCCATACCCCATTTATTGCCGGACCTATAAGCCCCCGAAGTCCCCCGGAGTAGGTTATGAGTAGACTGGTGATTGTGGTTCCAAGTGCCCAGGGAACTCCGAGTGGCCCAGAGCTCTCGATGCGTCACCTTAAAGCCTTGGAGGCCACCGGAACCCTAAAAGGGCTTATGGCTCATATACTGGGACGTCCCCTCTTATACCAACAGTCCTTCATAGGGATCATAACAAGGGGGGGGGGGGGGTACTCGAATCCTCATAAAGGACTGTTAGTATAAGGGGGGAACATCCCAACTCATATATACCTTGACAGGAATGAAAGCAGTCTAGGGAACATGACCCCGAGTTTGGAGGGGGGTGCAGTTGGTCCGCAAGGAACTCACCAGCAGAGACGTCCACCAGGGGCAAAGCTCCAGGCCACGGCAGAAGCTACAAAACAAACAAAGATGAACTTCGAGCTTCGCTTCACAGGAATAAGAACCTAAACCCTAAACCCTTCACCCTAAACCCTAAACCCTAAAGCCCTTCTTGGTGGGGCTGACAGACTAAGAGCCGGGTCTCAGTTTCTCAGTTTGCAAGACTTGGGGCTTGGGCTTTATGGGGTTCAGGTTGGGACGTTCACCCTTGTACTAACAGTCCTTAGTCGGGATTCTAGGTTTAGGGTTCAAGGTTTATGGTTTAGGGTGGATCATAGTAGCCCCTATAGTAAAAATCCCCATTAAGGACTGTTAGTATTGTGAGTATACTTAGTTGTCCAGTAACCTGGTGGAACTAAAGGTTAACCTTTGGGATTATAAGGGGATTATATTACCCCAAAAAGGTTAAAGGTTACCTGCTCTACTACTAGGTATACGGGAAACATCCCGAGGTTCAGGGTGTAGGGTTAAGGAACGGCTTTGGCTTGCAAGAACCCTCTCATCAACATCCCACTTTCAATCCCAGTCCCTAAACCCTTGACGATAAAACCTACACCCGAAACCCTAAACTCGAAACCCTAAACCCTAAACTAGGCCCTAAACACTAGACCCTAAACCCTAAACCCTAAACCCTAAGCCCCAGAAAGGACCCAAAGGCCCCAACAGCCCCTGAACGCCCGTGGCCTTGGCGGAGTTCCCGCCGAGGTTGGCCTCCTGGAGCAGTTCGGTTTAGGGTTTAGGGTTTAGGGTTTAGGGTTTAGGGTTTAGGGTTTGGGGTTTAGGGTTTCAGGTTTCAGGTTTCAGGGTTTGGGTTTCAGGCTTAGGGCTTAGGGAGTACTGTTTATGGGCGCCTGGCTCAAGGCATGCATCTTTGTGTTTGGAGATTAGGGAGTTGAGGGGCTTGGGGTTTCAAGGGCTTTGGTTAAGGGGCTTCTGGGGGTGTTTAGGGTGTACAGGAGAGCCCTGCCACCAAGGAATTGCGGGTTTAGGGTTTAGGGTTTAGGGTTTAGGGTTTAGGGCTTCGCGCTTAGGATCCTACAAGCAAGGATGCCCAACAAGCTTACAGTAGAACCGTGGGCTGAGAAAGAAGATGTTTGAGTATGGTTCGCTTCCGGACTTGACCCTAACACCAAGGGTTTAGGGTTTGGGGTTGAAAGTTAGGGTTAGGGTGTAAGGTTTAGGGTTTAAAGTTTAGGGTTTAGATCCGAATTCCAAAACCTCTGCACGGTTGCCTTGTCGAGAATGGTGACCTGCGCTCCCGCCCTCGCTGCCTGCAGTTGGAAAGCAAACCTGCGACCCCCAAGCCCTGCAAACATAATCGGGTTCTTAAGAGGGTTTAGGGTTTAGGGTTAAGGGTTTAGGGTTCAAGGGGAGTAGGTACGTAGGGAACCTTAGCGAAGCTTAGGGAGCCTGAGGGAGTAGGAACCTTGGCTTACATCCCCCCCTTGAATTCCCCTCCAACAAGGGTGAGAAGAACAACCTTGCGGCAGGCTTTTGGGTTTAGGGTCTTGCGCACTCTAGAGTTTCTACACCATGTCGTGCAATCAAGCAGCTTCGTTTCGTGAAGCTTGCCTGCGTCCTGCTTCCTATAAGTAGCCAAACAATTCTCCCTACTTCACGACAATGCCTCAAATAACAAGAACATGACTGACTTGGTAGCCCAGTAACCATATCATAATAAGAGTACCCTTATTGGGGCTGGCTACTTTATAAGGGAACCTTGAACCAAAAGATACCACTGGGCTACAATGCTAATCATAACATTCCCGAAGCCCTAAACCCTAAACCCCAAACACATGGCGAAGATTCGTTAGTTACATGATTATAGGGATCCTGAGCGCGAATCCCAAAACCCTCAGCACGAAACCCCTGAGGAATATTCCTTGATAAAGGTGCTTCCTGCAGTCTGCGGGAGCTTAGACTTGCGCATTTCTTCGAGTTCAAGCAAAACGCCCAAATTGAACCATAAACCCAAAGCCCTAAACCCTAGACCCTAAGGCCCAAACCCAAACCCTAAACCCTAAACCACCTGAACTGGAGGCGAAAGACCCGTCCCGGCACCTCAATTGTCGCAGTCAGACCAGCTAGGCCCCCGCCGACCACGATGACCTCACGGAGTCGCAGGCTTCTGCCCCAAACCCTAGAAGCGCGAAGCCCTATAAGCACTACAAGCCCTACAAGCCCTACAAGCCCTATAAGCCCTATAAGCCCTATAGGCCCTATAAGCCCTATAAGCCCTAGAAGCCCTACAAGCCCTATAAGCCCCTACAAGCCCTAAACCCCAAACGCTAGGTTTGTAACTTGTGCTCTAAACCTTTCAGCCCGACACCCTCCATCAGCAAATGTTTTAGAGCTTTCACAAAGACCCTCGGGAAAGGTCCCAGGGTTTCGGATTTCGTGTTTAGAGGGTGTATGGGCTTTACAAGGTTTAAAGGACCAGACGCAAGCAGGGAAAGTTCGATCTATTCATATGCCAGAAGACAAAGACAGAGGACCTGCCAGAGGGCCAGTCGCTTAAGATCAGTCAAACACGCCCACGGCCTTCAATCGACAATTTCAAAAGAGAAGAGGTTGGAACTTATAACAGCTTCCATCGTTTCCCAAAGATAGGGGCACCCTTAGTATACCCAAAACTACGATATTCCTTAGTATAAGAACCTACAAAAAGGGTGCGGTTCCCATATGAGCCAGGGACTGACAATCTTAAGATGCCACTGAGGAAGTAGGTTACCATCCGGGACCCGAGGGGGTTTCCCTAGGGCGCATAAAACATCCGAAGCCCTCCATATCCTTCCCTAAATACAAACTTAAATTCTTGCGTAATTAAGAGCTGAGGTTGCTTAGGGTGTAGGAATTGGGGGAAGAATGGTTCAGTCAGGGGCTCATATCGGCGGGCAATTCTGCCGTGCAGAACCCGTTCCGTTTAGGCTTCAGGGTTGTAGTTGCCGAAACCCTAAACAGACCTAAACCCCAAACAACCTTAAGAATATGTGGTCAGCTCTCTAAGATCATTTTGTCCAGCACGGGCACACAAAAGGAGCCCACAATTTCAGAGCTGACCTGCGAGGATTCTACTGCCCCAAAACAAGTTGCAGGTCCACTATTCCACGACTGGATTGTAGGGTTTAGGCTTGAGCTTTTCGCGTTTAGGGTATAGGGTTAGGGGCTTCGGGCTTCGGGTTTCCGGCGTCGGGTTTTGGGTTTAGGGTATAGGGTTAGGGCTTCGGGTTTCGGGTTTCCGGCTTGGGGTTTAGGGATGTTCGCGCCTGAGGCCGCGTGGAGGGGTGCTCATCGGTCTCCATTGGGACTGCCTTCCGGTTGGCCGGGAGGCTGCCAATGGGTTCCCCCTAAACCCTAAACCCTAAACCCAAAACCCAAAACCCTAAACGCTAAACTCTAAACCCTAAACCCTAAAATCTAAACCCTAAACATCCCTAAACCCTAAACCCTAAACCCTAAACCCTGAACCCTGAACCCTAAACCCTAAACCCTAAACCCTAAACCCTAAACCCTACATCTTGAGGGTAAGGAAGCTCCAGGCCCAAGCTATCGCGTGACTTTGGGGTCCGAGGGCTCCAAATTCTAGGATTTACAGAACTTCTCCGTGTTCAGGGACTTAGGGCCCTTGCTTCCTTCACCGTCTCTGTCTCTTTCTCTCTCTGCCTCTGTCCCTGTCTCTGTCACTGCCTCTGCTTCTGCCTCTGGCTCTGTCTCTCTCTCTCTCTCTCTCTGAGTAGTTTAGAGTTTGGGGTTTAGGGCTTGGTGTTTCTCGCGTCTCCTTTACTTTTTCTGTCCTTCCCTTACTTTCACCCTCACTCGGCTGAAAGCTCCTGCCGGAATACCATCAGTCAAACCGTCGACTGGTTCTCGCCCTAAACCCTGCACCTTGAACCCTAAATCCTAATTAAACCCCAAACCCCAAACCCTAAACCCCACAAAGGTTGTGAGCTTCGGCGACTGCCTTGGCCGAGTCGTCGCAAGCTGCCATGGGAGTTGCCGCCAGTGCAGGGGCCAGGAGGAGCGCCAGAAACGTTTTGAGCCACATCTGTGGGAGGGTTTCAGGGTTAAGAGTTTAGGGTTTAGGGGGGGGGGGGAGGTTTGTGGGCTTGCGGTTGGGGTTCATTTTCGCGAAGCCTCATATATGCTCGATGGTCTTGAACTGGTTGAGCGTTGAAGGCTTAGGTACCACCAAAGGAAGCAAACACTTAAGTGCAACGCGCAGTTGCCTGGCGTGCGTCAGGCTTCCCGGGCTTCAAGGCTTCTTCGGCGCTATTTACTTATTTAATGCTAATCTATGCTGGGTTTAGGGTTTAGGGTTTAGGGTTTATCGGCTTTAGAATAGCGGGCACGGGATGGTCTGGGGGCGTAGAGCTTCGGATCTACAAGCTCCCAAACGGAGCCAAGAGCTCCAATGCAAGCATCTTTAGCCTTGCGCGAATCCCTAAAAGGGGTTTAGGGTTTAGGGTTTAGGGTCTAGGGTTTAGGGTTTAGGGTTTAGGGTTTCGGGTTTAGGGTTGGGAGCATACGCCCTGGACAACTAGATACTCCCTCTTGCGGCATTCACACACATGAAAGAACGCAAAGGGCGTTTCCCGTAAACTAGAGGGGGTTCCCTCTATGCCCCAAATACACAAACCTCCTGCATAATGAACCCACCCCCAAAAAGTACATAAAACATAAATAAAGAAATACATAAATAAATATATATGTATATATATATACATATATATATACATATATGTATGTAGGACCTTTATGCGTTATTTGACGGTCCTGCTTCGCCTTCCAAAATTTTAAGGATTTTAAGGAATTTAGGGGTTTTCCAAAATTTTAAAAGGACCACAACATCCTTAAAATTTTGAAAGCCCGGACCTTTCAAAATTTTAAGGATGTTAAGGAATTTAAGGCCTCTTAAATTTCTTAAAATCCTTAAAATCCTTAAAATTTTGAAAGAAAATTAAATTATTTTCCGGAAAGAGGCAGGCCCATTTAAAATTTTAAAAATCCTTAAAATCCTGAAAATCCTTAAAATTTTGAAAGCCCCGGCCTTTCAAAATTTTAAGGATTTTAAGGATTTTAAGGAATTTAAGGCCTTTTAAATTTCTTAAAATCCTTAAAATCCTTAAAATTTTGAAAGAAAATTAAATTATTTTCCGGAAAGAGGCAGGCCCATTTAAAAGTTTAAAAATCCTTAAAATCCTTAAAATCCTTAAAATTTTGAAAGCCCGGACCTTTCAAAATTTTAAGGATTTTAAGGAAATTAAGGCCTTTTGAATTTCTTAAAATCCTTAAAATTTTGAAAGAAAATTAAATCATTTTCCGGAAAGAGGCAGGCCCATTTAAAATTTTAAAAATCCTTAAAATCCTTAAAATCCTTAAAAGTTTGAAAGCCCGGGCCTTTTAAAATTTTCAGTGTTTTAAGGAATTTAAGGCCGTTTAAATTTCTTAAATCCTTAAAATCCTTAAAATTTTGAAAGAAAATTAAATCATTTTCCGGAAAGAGGCAGGCCCATTTAAAATTTTAAAAATCCTTAAAATCCTTAAAATCCTTAAAAATTTGAAAGCCCGGGCCTTTCAAAATTTTAAGGATTTTAAGGTATTTAACGCCTTTTAAATTTCTTAAAATCCTTAAAATCCTTAAAATCCTTAAAATTTTGAAAGAAAATTAAATCATTTTCCGGAAAGAGGCAGGCCCATTTAAAATTTTGAAAATCCTTAAAATCCTTAAAAATTTTGAAAGCCCGGGCCTTTCAAAATTTTAAGGATTTTAAGGAATTTAAGGCCTTTTAAATTTCTTAAAATCCTTAAAATCCTTAAAATTTTGAAAGAAAATTAAATCATTTTCCAGAAAGAGGCAGGCCCATTTAAAATTTTAAAAATCCTTAAAATCCTTAAAACCCTTAAAATTTTGAAAGCCCGGGCCTTTTAAAATTTTAAGGATTTTAAGGAATTTATGGCCTTTTAAATTTCTTAAAATCCTTAAAATCCTTAAAATTTTGAAAGAAAATTAAATTATTTTCCGGAAAGAGGCAGGCCCATTTAAAATTGTAAAAATCCTTAAAATCATTACAGTTTTGAAAGCCCGGACCTTTCAAAATTTTAAGGATTTTACGGAATTTAAGGCCTTTTAAATTTCTTAAAATCCTTCAAATCCTTAAAATTTTGAAAGAAAATTAAATTATTTTCCGGAAAGAGGCAGGCCCATTTAAAATTTTGAAAATCCTTAAAATCTTAAAAGCCTTAAAATTTTGAAAGCCCGGGCCTTTCAAAATTTTAAGGATTTTAAGGAATTTAAGGCCTTTTAAATTTCTTAAAATCCTTAAAATCCTTAAAATTTTGAAAGAAAATTAAATCATTTTCCGGAAAGAGGCAGGCCCATTTAAAATTTTAAAAATCCTTAAAATCCTTAAAATCCTTAAAATTTTGAAAGCCCGGGCCTTTTAAAATTTTAAGGATTTTAAGGAATTTAAGGCCTTTTGAATTTCTTAAAATCCGTAAAAACCTTAAGATTTTGAAAGAAAATTAAAGTATTTTCCGGAAAGAGGCAGGCCCATTTAAAAGTTTAAAAATTCTTAAAATCCTTAAAATCCTTAAAATTTTGAAAGGTTGGGGCTTTCAAAATTTTAAGGATTTTAAGGATTTTTAAAATTTTAAATGGGCCTGCCTCTTTCCGGAAAATGATTTAATTTTCTTTCAAAAAAGGATTTTAAGGATTTTAAGGATTTTAAGAAATTTAAAAGGCCTTAAATTCCTTAAAATCCTTAAAATTTTGAAAGGCCCGGGCTTTCAAAATTTTAAGGATTTTAAGGATTTTAAGGATTTTTAAAATTTTAAATGGGCCTGCCTCTTTCCGGAAAATAATTTAATTTTCTTTCAAAATTTTAAGGATTTTAAGGATTTTAAGAAATTTAAAAGGCCTTAAATTCCTTAAAATCCTTAAAATTTTGAAAGGTCCGGGCTTTCAAAATTTTAAGGGTTTTAAGGATTTTAAGGATTTAAAATTTTAAATGGGCCTGCCTCTTTCCGGAAAATAATTTATTTTCTTTCAAATTTTAAGGATTTTAAGGATTTTAAGAAATTTAAAAGGCTTAAATTCCTTAAAATCCTTAAAATTTTAAAAGGCCCGGGCTTTCAAAATTTTAAGGTTTTAAGGATTTTAAGGATTTTTAAAATTTTAAATGGGCCTGCCTCTTTCTGGAAAATGATTTAATTTTCTTTCAAAATTTCAAGGATTTTAAGGATTTTAAGAAATTTAAAAGGCCTTAAATTCCTTAAAATCCTTAAAATCCTTAAAATTTTGAAAGGCCGGGGCTTTCAAAATTTTAAGGATTTTCAGGATTTTAAGGATTTTCAAAATTTTAAATGGGCCTGCCTCTTTCCGGGAAATAATTTAATTCTCTTTCAAAATTTTAAGGATTTTAAGAATTTAAAAGGCCTTAAATTCCTTAAAATCCTTAAAATTTTGAAAGGTCCGGGCTTTCAAAATTTTAAGGGTTTTCAGGATTTTAAGGATTTTTAAAATTTTCAATGGGCCTGACTTTTCGTTTTACTGAGTTTAATTTTTTTATTTTATTTAAATGGGCCTGACCCTTTCCGGAAAATACTTGAATATTAGTTTAAATTTTGATAGATTTTCAGGAAACTAGGGGCATTTCAATATTTGGAAAGGCCATGAAGTTCCATGGGTACGTTATATTTTGGATTTTTGTTTGTAATTTTTAGCAAATAAACCATTTAAGTTTTTTTTTGCAATTTTCCTGAAATTCTGAAAGCCTAGGCCTTACAAGAAAATTTAAAAAAACAGCAACAAAAACACTCATTTAAAATATTTAAATGCGCTTCTTAGTCCTTTTAAACAAGAACATTTTGTTTTGTTAATTCATAAGGCTTGTAAAAAAAGCCGGGGGTCCGGGGACGAGCGTTAACAAAAGCATTCCCCTTGAATATTTCTCCCGCGAAACTTTTCTCCCGCGAATTTTGGCGGGAGAAATTCCCGCGAGCTCTCCCTTGAGTTTTCCTGGTTTTCCCGTGGTTTCCCTTTGATGTTTTTTTGGTTTCCCTTCAGTTTCCCGTGAGAGTCAAATCTTCCTTTTACTGTTCCCTTGGACTTCCCTTTGAACTTCCCTTGGTTTTCCCTCGGATCCCCTTCGAAATTAAAACGTATCCCGCGAGAAATCTCGCAAGACTTCAAAAATAAGGGCTTCCTTTTCCCACGGGATTTCCCGCGAAGCAGGCCGTAGGCCCCGAGCTGTGGCTGTAGTCTGCAGGCCCCCGAGCTCTCTGACCAGCTCTCTGACTGTAGTCTCCAGGCTTCCGGTCTCTCTCGCTGTAGTCACCAGGCCTCCGGGCTGTCTGGCTGTAGTCTGCAGGCCCCCGAGCTTTCTGACTGTAGTCTCCAGCCCCCCGGGCTCTCGTGCTTGCTTGGGTTTATATTGTTTTTTACTTAATTAGATTGACTTAAGTAATTTAAATCATTTAAAGAATTTAAGTATCGAAATTTATTTAAATATTAAATAACATAAATATGACGGGCAGGTTTCGGATTTAAATTACTTAAGTTATTTAATTCGGCCGGGAATTAAATAATGTGAATAATTTGTAAATAATATCAACAATTTACATAATTTAAATAATTGAAATAGTTTAAATAATGTAAATATGTTAAATAATTTAAATAATTTAAATCCGAAAAGGGGGGGACCACCCCCCCCTGCCCCCTAAGACTTAAATAATTCAAATAACTTAAATCCGAAACCTCCCCGTCTTATTTACACTTTTTAAATTATTTAATTCTGGGGAGGGGTGGTCCCCCCCCCCTTTCGGACTTAAATCATTTTTCATTATTTAAACTATCTAAATTCTTTAAATCGCCTGGGAATCAAATAATTTAAATTTGAATATGACGGGCAGGTTTCGGATTTAAAATATTTAAATTATCTAATTCGGCCGGGATTTAAATAAATTAAATAATTTAAACAATTATTAACGGATTTAAATTTTTTACAGAATTTCAATAATTTCAATAATTTAAATCCGAAAAGGGGGGGGGGGCACCCGCCCTGCCCCCTCAGGATTAAACAATTTAAATAATTTAAATCCGAAACCTCCCCGTCTTATTTAAATTATTTAATTATTTAATTCTGGGGAGGGGGGGTGGTCCCCCCCCCCCTTTCGGATTTAAATTTTTAAAATTATTAGATTGTTTAAAATATTTGAATTATTTAAATTATGGCACGGCTCTACTGACACATATTCCGCGGAAAGATTGTCATGTTTTTGGTGAAATTTACGAACACTTACCCCCCGATAAGCAAGATCTTGGAACCACTCCGCGTACTCAGCCTTTAAGAGTTTAAGGGGGTTTCAAATTCAGGGATACTTATATTTGCTCCTTTAAACTTACGAACACTTACCCCCCGATAAGCAAGACTTGGAACCTGCAGACAACAACAAACAGGTCTGTCGCAAAACCGCGACCATTGATACATACCCCCTGTAACGGGGTATGTCGCGTATGTGGGCCGCGGCCCGGTTACAAGCAATTAATATTGGCACGCGGCCATTTGTTTGCAAGAAACAGGGGTCTGCATACCGCAGCAAAACATAAACACATGATGACGATGCGAACAACTGACTAGATGATGAAGATGATGAGGATGAACAAGATCAAGGAGCTGATGAAGATGATGAAGATGATGAAGATGATGATGCTGCTGGGAAAGCTTTATGCAATTGATGCAGTGAAGTTATGCCAGTACAATGAAAGGACTCATGCAGATGAAGAGTGTGATGACAATGATGATAGAGCTTTGCGCTTTATTTTGTCACCCCGTCTCCTTGCTTCCTGTCTCTTCTCTTCTTTCCAGTACCCTTCCAGAAAAATGGCATCCTTGTTCTCTCGCCTCTCTCACTTCCCTTTCCCTTCTCTCTTTCTGTTACTTTTTGACTGATGAACAACAAGAAAGAAACTTGCAGGATAAAACAGTGGCAGGGTAAGCAGACGTTGCGCGTGGACCTTGCCGTACTTCATCATATCCCTCTTCTCGGCCCATCTCTTCTGCTCCTTTCCTTACTCTTCTCCTTTTCATAATTATTCCTCTTTAGTTGTTCTTATCTGGAAAAGAAAGAGGGAAGGGAGAGATAAGGGAGGGAGGATAGATAAAGAAGAGTGCCATCTTCTCTGCGCCTTGTTTTGTCTCTCCCTCTTCTCTATTCATCTCTCTTCTATTCTTTTCTTTGCTGTTCTATTGAAATTGGATTCCCTGTATCTCTCCTCTGTCCTTCTCTCTCGCTCCTCTTCTCCTGTTCCCCTAAACGATTGCTCTTTACAGATAGGTGCCCTCCCTCCTCTTCAGGAAATCTCTTTTCGCTTATTTTGCTTTTTGAAGCGAATAAAACAACGGATAAGAGAGGAAAGGGAATGACTAAGTAAAGACAGGAGCTCTTCAATAGGTGCCCTCCCTCCTCTTCAGGAAATCTCTTTTCCCTTATTTTGCTTTTTGAAGCGAAGAAAACAACAGATAAGAAGAGAGGAAAGGGAATGACTACTTTGATGGTTTTTTGGATTGGTCAAATATAACCTGATTTATAAACCAGCTAAGTCAAGTTATAACCATGCCAAGTGGGTTTATAAGTGCACTACATACTTATACTGCAATTATAAATGCAGGGGCAATTACAAACGCTTGTATTCATTTAGAGTATTTACAAGTGCACATACTAACTATTTGTGAACTGATTTAGAATCATTTGCAAGTCGTTTATAAATCCTCGCTAAGTAATTATAAATGCCCCACGAGCATGTTTTGAAATTTCCACGTCGTCCATGTTTTGCTTCACCGTGCTCGGTTTTGACATTTCCACCTGGTCATTTTTTTGGCTTCACCGTGCTCGGTTTTGACACTTTGTTTTACACATTTTTGTGCGTCTTTTAACATGCGTGTGGCTTGCCCATGGTGCACCACGAGGCTCGCCCGTGATGCCTTTGTTTTAACTTTTGTATGCACCACGAGGCTCGCCCGTGACGCCTAAAGTGTCACTATGTTTATTATGATAGTTCTTGTTTTAGGTTGGGGCTCTCCCCCCTTCGGCCCCCCGTACCCCCCCCCTCCCCTTCCCCCCCCCGCCCCCTGCTAACAGCTCTGCCCTAAACCCTCCCTAAACCCTCATTAGGGACAAGGTTTATCCAAAACAGGGGCTTGATTTCTTGGAGGGTGAATATAACAAATTTTGCATGGGATGGTCTAGGGCTCAGGGTTTTTTTCGGGTTGAAGGCTTAAGGTTTGTATGGGTATAGGGCTTTAGGCTTGGGGTTTCGCCACCCCCATGCATGGGGTTTCGCCACCCCCATGCAGCCCCAAACCCTAAACCCCAAACCCTGAACCCCATCCCCCAAATCTAGAATGAGGGGTCTGGTACGGATGCTTTCGAACCCAAATCAACCCAAAACCACGATTCCCAACGCCGTTTCCAGACCCAGGTTCTCGGCTCGAGAACGGGGGTCTGGAAAAGGTGCCTGAACCCCCGATTCCCAACCTCATTTTTAGAGCCCAGATGGGGGGGGGGTGTTGGAACAGGTTTTCCAACATTTTCCAACGAAAGCCGCCCCAGACCCAGGTTTCGACTCGAGAACGGGGGTCTGCGAAAGGCGCCTGGGGCCCAAAACAACCCAAAACCACGATTCCCAACCCCCATTTTTAGAGCCCAGATGGGGGGTTGGAACAGGTTTTTCGACGAAAGCCGCCATTTCCAGACCCAGGTTCTCAACGAGAGGGTCTGGGAAAGGCGCTTGGAACCCAAAATAACCCCAAACCACGATCCCCCCCCCCCCATTTTTGGAGCCCAGACCAGGGGGGTGGGGTTGGAACAAGTACGAAAACTGACATTTCCAGACCCACTCTCGGCTCCAGAACGGGGTCTGGGAAAGGCGCCTGGACCCACAACCCAAAATCACGATTCAACCCCATTTTTAAAGCCCAGATGAAAGGGGGGTGAAACAGGTTTTCCAACGCAAACCGCCATTTCCAGACCCAGGTTCTCGGCTCGAGAACGGGGGTCTGGGAAAGGCGCCTGGAACCCAAAATAACCCAAAACCCCCCTTTTTTGGAGTCCAGATGGGGGGGGGTTGGAACCGGTCTTCCAACGAAAACCGCCATTTCCAGACCCACGTTCTCGGCTCCAGAACGGGGGTCTGGGAAAGGCGCCTGAAACCCAAAACAACCCAAAACCACGATTCCCAACCCCATTTTTAGAGCCCAGATGGGGAGGTTGGAAAAGCAAACACGGCGAAAACGGGGCATGTCAGGGGCGTGTCAGGGCCGTGTCGGGGGCGTGTCAGGGTCATGTCAGGGTCGTGTCAGGGCGTGTCAGGGGCGTGTCAGGGCCGTGTCAGGGCCGTGTCAGGGGCGTGTCAGGGGCGTGTCAGGGGCGTGTCAGGGCCGTGTCAGGGCCGTGTCAGGGCCGTGTCCGTGTCAGGGCCGTGTCAGGGCCGTGTCAGGGCCGTGTCAGGGCCGTGTCAGGGCCGTGTCAGGGCCGTCAGGGCGTGTCAGGGCCGCGTCACGCCCAGGCCAGGGTGGGTGGGAGGGGGTGGGCGTGTGGAGGGGTGGGCGTGTGGGAGTTTGGGACCGGCCCGCGCCCGGTTTATGGCGGGAGCGAGGTTGGGGTTCAGGATTTATCGTGGTTGAGGCGGCCTCCCCTTCTTCAAGGAGGGGCTTCTAAGGTACAGGGTTTTTGGTTTCCCCCCGATCCCTGTTATTTAGGCCTTCGGGTTATATAGGGTTTAAGGTTTTGGTTTTCAGGGTTTTTGGTTTTAGGGTTTATGGCTTCGGGGTTGTGGGGTTTTTGGGTTTGGGACTTAGGGTTTTAGGGTATTAGGGTCTTAGGGTTTCAGGTATAGGGTTCAGGACTTGGGGTTTGAGGCTTAGGGTTTGGGACGAGTGGGAGTGTGAGGTGGGGTTTGGAAGGGAGGTGGCTGGGTTTATAAAGGTTCAGTGTTTATATGTGTATATATTTCTCGGTTCGCCAGCTCCCCCCCCTCCCCCGTATGCCCTCCCCCCCAGCCGCCTAAACCTTAAACCTTAAACCTTAACCCTTAAACCTTAAACCCTAAACCCTAAATCCTGAACCTGAAGCCCTAAACCCTAAACCCTGAACCCTGAACCCTAGACCCTAGACCCTAAACCCTAAATAAACCCTAAACCCTAAATAAACCCTAAACCCTAAACCCTAAACCCTGAACCCTGAACCCTGAACCCTGCACCCTAAACCCTAAACCCTAAACCCTAAACCCTAAACCCTAAACCCTAAACCCTAAACCCTAAACCCTAAACCCTTAACCCTAAACCCTAAACCCTAACCCTAAACCTTGAACCCTAAACTCTCAAACCCTAAGCCCTAAAACCCTAAACCTTTTAACCAACCCGCAACCACACCACAGCGGACAGGGGGCGGGGGGAGGGAGGAGAGGGGAGGGAAGGTGAGGGGGGGGGGGATCATATATACAAATATAAATATAGGGTCGCAATAGGCTTGAGTTCCCCGTCCCCATGCAGCACACCCTAAACCTTATAAAAATTATTGTTGTTCTTATTGTTCTGTTGTTCTTGCTGTTCTTGTTGCTATTATTCTTATGCTTATTCTCCTTGTCATCGTCGTCGTCGTCGTCGTTGTTGTTGTTGCTGCCAAACATTGCCTTTGGCCCACGCCATCTCTATTATAGGTGAATGGCAAGTACAAAGTCGGTTTGTAAACCCACTTGGTTAGGTGTTGGATTCTTTCTTAGATTTAGAAATCCTGTCATATGCGACGCAATGTGTGTGCGTGTGTGTGTGTGTGCGCGCGTGTGTCGCCTAAGTGATGATTCATGTGATTCAATTTGATTCATCATGGGAAGTTTTTGGAATGTCACAAAACTGAAAACGTGCAGACCGTAGCTCCAAAAAGTGTCGCCCGCAAAGCCCGAATTTTTTTTGGAAAAATACAATTTTTTTTCAACCCTGTATGTCGTTTTTTGGACATCCCGCGGACCTCGCTGGACCCCCACATCCGGGCCTCGCTGGGAGTTTTATAAATGATTTATAAATGCCGGCTAAATGGGAGTTCGCTGCCATTTATAAATGCGTTTATAACTGGAGTTATAAGTTTCCTAACCAAAAATCCGTCAAAGTAAGTAAAGAGAGGAGCTCTTCAATTTCCCTCCCTATATCTGATGTTACTTTTCCTTCTTGGGCGGTGCCCTTCTTTCTCCCTTGAAGATGCAGAAAACGATCAGGAAGGACACCCGTTCCATCGCCCATATATAGACAGAGATAAATCATGAGCATCAGCTGGGTTTGCTGCCGATCCAAAATGGGCGTCCCTTTTAATCGCATTCTGTGTCTTGAAACGAGCAAAAGGGGCACCCTTACTAAGTGTTTTCTTGTGGTGTCCCTTTTCTTCGCTTGAAGATGCAGAAAACGATCCAAAAAGGACACCCGTTCCATCGCCCATATATGGGGAGAGAGATAAATCATGAGCATCAGCTGGGTTTGCTGCCAATCCAAAATGGGCGCCCTTTTAATCGCTTGCTGTGTCTTCAAACGAGCAAAAGGGGCACCCTAAGTGTGTTCTTGTGGTGTCCCTTTTCTTCGCTTGAAGATGCAGAAAACGATCTAAAAGGACACCTGTTCCATCGCCCATATATATAGAGAGAGACAGAGAGAGAGAGAGAGAGAGAGAGAGAGAGAGAGAGAGAGAGAGAGAGAGAGAGAGAGAGAGAGAGAGAGAGAGAGAGGGAGAGAGAAATCATGAGCATCAGCTGGGTTGGCTGCCAATCCAAAACGGGCGTCCCTTTTAATCGCTTTCTGTGTCTTCAAACGAGCAAAAGGGACACCCTAAGTGCTTTCTTGTGGGGTGTCCCTTTTCCTCGCTTGAAGATGCAGAAAACGATCAAAAAAGGACACCCATTCCATCGCCCATAGACAGAGAGAGAGAGAGAGAGAGAGAGAGAGAGAGAGAGAGAGAGAGAGAGAGAGAGAGAGAATCATGAGCATCAGCTGGTGTTGGATGGCCAATTCCAAAAAGGACGCCCCTACTGGTTTTGCCTTCCCCTTTAACCGCTTTCTGTGTCTTCAACCGCAGCAAAAAAGGACACCCTAAGTGCTTTCTTGTGGGGGGTGTCCCGTTCCTCGCTGAAGACTCGCAGAAAACGATCAAAGGACCACCCATGCATCCCCCTATAGAGAAGAGAGAGAGAGAGAGAGAGAGAGAGAAAAAAATCATGAGCATCAGCTGGGTTGGCTGCCAATCCAAAATGGACGTCCCTTTTAATCGCTTTCTGTGTCTTCAAACGAACAAAAGAAAACACTTAGGTTCCTCACTTGAAGATGCAGGAAACGGCCCAACAAGGACACCCGTTCCATCGCCCATATATGGAGAGAGAGAGAGAGGGAGAAAGGAAAAAATCATGAGCATCAGCTGGGTTTGCTTACATGTTCATTGTTATTCCTTTTGTTTTTTCTAACGGAAATGAACAAGAGAAGAGAAAAATAAGAACCAGAGGAAAGATGAAAACGAGCACCATCTTCTCTTTGCCTGATTTTTGCATTTCGCCTGTCCTCATTTCTCTTCTATTCTTTTCATTGCTCTTCCATTTAGAGTTGCATTCCTGTTGATCTCTCCTCTCTCCTTTCTCTCTCCCTTCTCTTCTCTTGTTCTCCTTTAAATCTCAAAAACACACAAAAGGAAGCTTCTTTTCCTTGTTGAATGAAGAATGAAAAAAGAAGAAAAGAGATAGGGAAAGAAATTGAAGAGCTCCACTGCCTATTGGTTCATTCCATTTCCTCTCTTTCTATGTGTTGTTTTCCTTGTCGTTTCAGAAAGCAAGCAAAATAAGGGCAAGGGGGCTTCCTGAAGAGGAGAGAGGGCAAGGAAGGGAGAGATGATAGACAAAGAAGAGTGCCATATTCTTTGCGCCTTGTTGTGTTCCTCCGTCTCCTTGTTTCTTGTCTCCTCTCTTCTGTTCAGTACCCTTCCAGAAAATTAAAATGGCCTCCTTGTTGTCTCTCCTCTCTCACTTCCCTTTCCCTTCTCTCCTTCTGTTTCCGTTTAACTGATAAAGCACAAGACAGGTATGATAAAGCAGTGGAAGGTAAAGCAGAGGGTGACTCCTTGCGCTTGGACCTTGCCGTACTTCATCATGTCCCTCTTCTCGGCCTATCTCTTCTGCTCTTTTCCTTACTCTTCTCCTTTTTCATAAACTCTTCCTCTTTAGTTGTTCTTATTTCGAAAAGAAAGAGGGAAGGGAGAGATAAGGGAGATAGGATAGATAAAGAAGAGTGCCATCTTCTCAGCGCCTCGTTTTGTCTCTCCATCTTCTCTATTCATCTCTCTTCTATTCTTTTCTTTGCCATTCCATTGAAATTGGATTCCTGTTATCTCTCCCCTCTCCTTCTCTCTCGCTCCTCTTCTCCTGTTCCCCTCTAAATGACAAAAACACAAGAAAGGAAGAACAAGAGGGGCATGTGTTGCAATAAAGCAGGAAGGGAATTGAAGAGCTCCTCTCGCTACTTTCTCATGCCCTTTCCTTTCTATCTACCACAATCTACCACACCAAAACACGACTCTCAGCTTCCAAATATACTTCATCATGGGGAGAAGGGACATACTTCATCACAGACTTGGCCCACAGGGAGAGGGGATATACTTCATCACGCTGCTGGGGGGCTGGATCACAAACATGGCCCACGGGGCGAGGGGACATACTTCAGCCACAAAGAGAGGGAACCTACTTCATCACGCTGGTGGGATGCTGGATCACAGACCTGGCCTACGGGGAGAGGGGACATGCTTCATCACAAATTTGGCCCACGGGGAGAGGGGACATACTTCATCACAAATGTGGCCCGCGGGGAGAAGGGACATACTTCATCACAGACTTGGCTCACAGGAGGCGCCAAAATAATCTAAATAATCTAATTATTCAAATCCATTGGTTCCTCTGGAAACCCAACCATTTAAATAATTTAAAGAATTTAATTATTCAAATACCTGGATTTAAATATTTTAGTTCTGGGGCGTCCCATCAAAAGGGAATAGGGAGAGACAAGGGAGAGATGATATATATATATATATAGAGCTTTGCGCTTTATTTTGTCACTCCGTCTCCTTGCTTCCTGTCTCTTCTCTTCTTTCCAGTACCCTTCCAGAAAAATGGCATCCTTGTTCTCTCTCCTCTCTCACTTCGCTTTCCCTTCTCTCTTTCTGTTACTTTTTGACTGATGAACAACAAGAAAGGAACTTGCAGGATAAAACAGTGGCAGGGTAAGCAGAGGTTGCGCGTGGACCTTGCCGTACTTCATCATATCCCTCTTCTCGGCCTATCTCTTCTGCTCCTTTCCTTACTCTTCTCCTTTTCAGAATTATTCCTCGTTAGTTGTTCTTATCTGGAAAAGAAAGAGGGAAGGGAGAGATAAGGGAGGGAGGATAGATAAAGAAGAGTGCCGTCTTCTCTGCGCCTTGTTTTGTCTCTCCCTCTTCTCTATTCATCTCTCTTCGATTCTTTTCTTTGCTGTTCTATTGAAATTGGATTCCCTGTATCTCTCCTCTGTCCTTCTCTCTCGCTCCTCTTCTCCTGTTCCCCTCTAAACGATTGCTCTTTACAGATAGGTGCCCTCCCTCCTCGTCAGGAAATCTCTTTTCGCTTATTTTGCTTTTTGAAGCGAATAAAACAACGGATAAGAGAGGAAAGGGAATGACTAAGTAAAGACAGGAGCTCTTCAATAGGTGCCCTCCCTCCTCTTCAGGAAATCTCTTTTCCCTTATTTTGCTTTTTGAAGCGAAGAAAACAACAGATAAGAAGAGAGGAAAGGGAATGACTAAGTAAAGAGAGGAGCTCTTCAATTTCCCTCCCTATATCTGCCCTTCCTTCTCCCTTGAAGATGCAGAAAACGATCAGGAAGGACACCCGTTCCATCGCCCATATATAGACAGAGATAAATCATGAGCATCAGCTGGGTTTGCTGCCGATCCAAAATGGGCGTCCCTTTTAATCGCTTTCTGTGTCTTGAAATGAGCAAAAGGGGCACCCTTACTAAGTGTTTTTCTTGTGGTGTCCCTTTTCTTCGCTTGAAGATGCAGAAAACGATCCAAAAAGGACACCCGTTCCATCGCCCATATATAGACAGAGATAGATCATGAGCATCAGCTGGGTTTGCTGCCGATCCAAAATGGGCGTCCCTTTTAATCGCTTTCTGTGTCTTGAAACGAGCAAAAGGGGCACCCTTACTAAGTGTTTTCTTGTGGTGTCACTTTTCTTCGCTTGAAGATGCAGAAAACGATCCAAAAAGGACACCCGTTCCATCGCCCATGTATGGGGAGAGAGATAAATCATGAGCATCAGCTGGGTTTGCTGCCAATCCAAAATGGGCGCCCCTTTTAATCGCTTGCTGTGTCTTCAAACGAGCAAAAGGGACACCCTAAGTGTTTTCTTGTGGTGTCCCTTTTCTTCGCTTGAAGATGCAGAAAACGATCTAAAAGGACGCCTGTTCCATCGCCCATATATAGGGAGAGAGAGAGGGAGAGAGAGAGAGAGAGAGAGAGAGAGAGAGAGAGAGAGAGAGATAAATCATGAGCATCAGCTGGGTTTGCTGCCAATCCAAAATGGGCGCCCCTTTTAATCGCTTGCTGTGTCTTCAAACGAGCAAAAGGGACACCCTAAGTGTTTTCTTGTGGTGTCCCTTTTCTTCGCTTGAAGATGCAGAAAACGATCTAAAAGGACGCCTGTTCCATCGCCCATATATAGGGAGAGAGAGAGGGAGAGAGAGAGAGAGAGAGAGAGAGAGAGAGAGAGAGAGAGAGACAGAGAGAGAGAGAGAGAGAGAAATCATGAGCATCAGCTGGGTTGGCTGCCAATCCAAAATGGGCGCCCCTTTTAATCGCTTGCTGTGTCTTCAAACGAGCAAAAGGGGCACCCTAAGTGTTTTCTTGTGGTGTCCCTTTTCTTCGCTTGAAGATGCAGAAAACGATCTAAAAGGACACCTGTTCCATCGCCCATATATATAGAGAGAGACAGAGAGAGAGAGAGAGAGAGAGAGAGAGAGAGAGAGAGAGAGAGAGAGAGAGAGAGAGAGAGAGAGAGAGAGAAATCATGAGCATCAGCTGGGTTGGCTGCCAATCCAAAATGGACGTCCCTTTTAATCGCTTTCTGTGTCTTCAAACGAGCAAAAGGGACACCCTAAGTGCTTTCTTGTGGGGTGTCCCTTTTCCTCGCTTGAAGATGCAGAAAACGATCAAAAAGGACACCCATTCCATCGCCCAGAGAGAGAGAGAGAGAGAGAGAGAGAGAGAGAGAGAAAAAAATCATGAGCATCAGCTGGGTTGGCTGCCAATCCAAAATGGACGTCCCTTTTAATCGCTTTCTGTGTCTTCAAACGAACAAAAGAAAACACTTGGGTTCCTCACTTGAAGATGCAGGAAACGGCCCAACAAGGACACCCGTTCCATCGCCCATATATGGAGAGAGAGAGAGAGAGGGAGAAAGGAAAAAATCATGAGCATCAGCTGGGTTTGCTTACATGTTCATTGTTATTCCTTTTGTTTTTTCTAACGGAAATGAACAAGAGAAGAGAAAAATAAGAACCAGAGGAAAGATGAAAACGAGCACCGTCTTCTCTTTGCCTGATTTTTGCATTTCGCCTGTCCTCATTTCTCTTCCATTCTTTTCATTGCTCTTCCATTTAGAGTTGCATTCCTGTTGATCTCTCCTCTCTCCTTTCTCTCTCCCTTCTCTTCTCTTGTTCTCCTTTAAATCTCAAAAACACACAGTGAGGAAGACAAGCTTCGAGGCGCTGGAGCCGTGCCGTTTTCAGGCATCGGCTTGGTCAACGAGTTGCTATTTGTTGTCCACAAAGTTAGTGTCTTAAGATTGTTCACCGATTGTTGTATGATGGTCACTGATTATCCGAGAAGTTTTCGCGGGTCTTTTGCAATGGGTGCTGTCGTTGCTTTTTTTTGTTGGCTCCTTCTCGGCGGGGCAGTGGCTTCTGCGGTCATGGGAGTGTCCGTGGCGGAGGTGGACTGTAGCGGGTTGTGCGGCTGCATGATTCCAATGCTTGCGGTAAAGGCATGTGTCTCAAGGTGATTTTCTGCGGGAGTGTTTTCTGCACGAGACGGTTCAGGGCACTGCAGGACTCGCGTCCACTTCAGTTTGTGAAGAAGAGTACGAAGTTCGACAGATTGTCGAACCGACATCTGTACGCGTTGAATGATAATGTAGATGTCTTGAAAGAGTTAGGGCATCTTCATGAGAAGAAGCCTCTTTCAGTAGCAGTGATCTTTGTCGACGCACACCAAGCAACAATTGTGCACGACAGCTGGCGAGACTTGGCGTCGGCCGCAGCAGTTTCCCGAGTCAGGAAGACAAGCTCCGAGGCGCCGCAGCCGTGCCGTCTTCAGGCATCGGCTTGGTCGACCAGTTGCTATTGGTTGCCCGCAAAAATAGTGTCTTAAGATTGTTCACCGATTGTTGTATGATGGTCACTGATTACGCGAGACGTTTTCGCAGGTCTTTTGCAATGGGTGCCGTCGTTGCTTTTTTTTGGTCGGCTCCTTATCGGCGGGGCAGTGGCTTCTGCGGTCATGGGTGCGTCCGTGGCGGAGGTGGACTGTAGCGGGTTGTGCGGTTGTATGATTCCAATGCTTGCGGTAAAGGCAGTGACTTTCTGCGGGGGTGTTTTCTGCACGAGACGGTTCAGGGCACTGCAGGACTCGCGTCCACTTCAGTTTGTGAAGAAGAGTACGAAGTTCTACAGGTTGTCGAACCGACGTCTGTACGCGTTGAATGATAATGTAGATGTCTTGAAAGAGTTAGGGCATCTTTATGAGAAGATGCCTCTTTCAGTAGCAGTGATCTTTGCCGATCCACACCAAGCAACAATTGGGGCACGACAGCTGACAGGACACTTCAATGTGCGCACAACGGTGCGCAGCTCGACCCGAGAGACCGCTTGGATCATCCCCCACGCAAGAGCAGAAGTGATAGCTAGTATTCGTTGCCAACATCTGACTGCGTCTGTACGTTCACATCAAATAAAAGAGTAAATTATAAATCGTAAGCCCTAAACCCTAAGAGAACGAAATTGGTGAATTTGTGCTTCAGGTTCCTTGGATTTAGTTTGTTTATAGGTTTTTAAATACAAAACAAGAGAGAACGTCTAATAATACATAAAGGTCCATGCCACATACATATATACCCTTTTTTGGGAACCCTACATTTCTGGGTTCATGTCGTTCCCAAGGCGCCTCGTAGTCACCCGTCCGCGCGGCGCGAAAAAGGCCCTGACACCCGGACCGGCGCTGAGACGGGGCTTGGAGATGCTTGGGAGGGTTTAGGGTTTAGGGTTTCGGGTTTCGGGTTTAGGGTTTAGGGTTTAAGTTGGGACGCGCCCCCCGTATACCAACAGTCCTTATATAATAGGGATTATAATAGCTGTTACTATACTCCGAAATAAGGGCTGCTAGTAGAAGGGGGCACATCCCTACCTCAGAGTTTAGAGGGATACGGATATTTCTGGTTTTAGGAGATGTATTTGAAGACCCGGGATTGATGTTGAAAGAGATGAAAGGCGCCAGGAAAAAACTGCGCACAGACATAAAAGGCAGTAAAAACAGCAGCCTAGAGTCTGTATCATGCTGGCGGGAGTTGCGCCCTAAACCCTAAACCCTAAACCCTACACCCCAAACCCCAAACCCTAAACCCTAAACCCTAACCCTAAAACCCTAAACCCTAAACCCTAAACCCTAAACCTAAACCCCAACCCCTAAACTTTAAAGCGGCATTCAAAGTTTGGGTGTCTGGCTGGGCTGTCCCCCCAAAAGCGGGACTTCAGCTGGGCTACAAGTCTTGCATTTAAGCGACATAGTTCCCTCAACAATAAAAGAACTACCGTTTAAATGAAAAGACAATAATCCCTAATTTGCCGTTGTAAGGAAGAATGCTTTGTGTTTTTTCGGGTGTTCTTCAACAGTAGTTCTAAACCCAGAACCCGGAACCCTGAACCCTAAACCCCAAACCCTGAACCAAAACTCAAACGAACCTAAACTCGAAGATCGAAAAGTTCAACCGACAGGTTCTGAAACTCGGGTGAGACCCATACTTGACTACTTCACTGTAGTACCTTTTGTGGCTACTCAAAAAGGCTCGTCTGTCTTTAGCGGGTTAAAGGCAGGTTTGTCGTAACGAACCACACTGGAACTCCTTACGAAAAAAAAACCGAACAACCCCAAAACCAACAGCCCCTTGCCAGTTCTAACCCTAAACCCTAAACCCTAAACCCTAAACCCTAAACCCTAAACCCTAAACCCTAAACCCTAAACCCTAAACCCTGAAACCCACAACTTTTATTGGGGCCTCCGTCGCCGGCGATGCCTGCGGGGATGCCTCTGAGGGTCCTCTTGCAATTAGTGGGCTAAGGGGTTTAGGGTTTAGGGTTTAGGGTTTAGGGTTTAGGGTTTAGGGTTTAGGGTTTAGGGTTTAGGGCTTCTTCGAGTGGCGCCTGGTGAAGGGTTGGGCTTAGGGTTCAGGGGTTTAGGGTGTGTGTGTGTGTTTGTCCTTGTGGCAGTGTGTGTGCGTGTGTAATATGTTTGCGTGCGTGCTCGAGCAATAATTAATTAAAATTATTGAATAATGAGTTAATAATTCAGTAATAGTTTAGGGTTTAGGGTTTAGGGTTTAGGGTTTAGGGTTCAGGGTTTAGGGTTCAGGGGTTCAGGGTTTAGGGTTCAGGGTTTAGGGTTCAGGGTTTAGGGTTCAGGGGTTCAGGGTTTAGGGTTCAGGGTTTAGGGGTTCAGGGTTTAGGGTTTAGGGTTCAGGGTTTAGGGTTCAGGGTTCAGGGTTTAGGGTTCAGGGTTTAGGGGTTCAGGGGTTAGGGTTCGGGGTAAACCCTAAACCCAAATCTGGGTCTCTATAGTCGGCTCTCGGAGTTGTGGTCGCTCAGTTTTGTGCGTGGTGCACGCCACCACAGTCCTTCCTACAGGGTCCCCAGAGTTAACCTGTGAGTCCATGGACCCGAAACCCCAAACCCCGAAAATTTCACAGCAACGCGACGTCCCCAACTGTTGGGACTCTTGGCTCTTCAGGGAGGGGGGTTCACAGGGTTTAGGGTTTAGGGTTTAGGGTTTAGGGTTTAGAGGTTAGGGTTTAGGGTTTAGGGTTTAGGGGGGGGGGGGGGGGTAAGCACCTAGGGAAGCTTATGGGGGCCTTAGGGGGTAGTGGGGAGTATTTAGGGCCTTGAACCCTCCTCCCCTAAGAGCCCTATAACCAACCCCGAGTCCCAAAGAAACAGGAGTCGAAGGCATGGGGAGTTTAGGGTTTAGGGTTTAGGGTTAGGGCTAGGGATTTAGGTTTTCTAAGGCTTATCGGCTCCAGGTTTTAGCCTTAGGGGCTGAAAACCCAAGCCAAAAAAAGAAGGGCTAACCTTCTACATATGGTAGGCTTCGGGTTTAGGGTTTAGGGTTTAGGGTTTAGGGTTTAGGGTTTAGGGTTTAGGGTTTAGGGTTAGGCTTTAGGGTTTAGGGTTTAGGGTTTAGGGTTTAGGGTTTAGGGTTTAGGGTTTAGGGTTTAGGGTTTAGGGTTTAGGGTTTAGGGTTTAGGGTTTAGGGTTTAGGGTTTAGGGGTTTAGGGTTTAGGGTTTAGGGTTTAGGGTTTAGGGTTTAGGGTTTAGGGTTTAGGGTTTAGGGTTTAGGGTTTAGGGGTTCAAGGTTACCTACCCAGTCCCTAGGTAAAAGGGACCTATTGAGAACATGGCCTCGGGGCTCGAAATCGCGGGCGAAGCGGCCCAGGACATTCTCGAAGTCTTTCGGCCTGCATCTTTGAAGAGTCTTCGTGGCAAGCCCGGTAGCCCTAAACCCTAAACCCTAAACCCTGAACTACCCTGAACCCTAAACCCTAACCCTTTTTGGGCTGGTGACCCTACAAGGAGCCCTGGAACCCAAAATGGGGGAAAAGGGTACCACTGGGGGCCACCAAGGTTGACTCGGTTTAGGGTTCAGGGTTTAGGGTCTTGCAAGGTGTGGGGGTTCAGTGAGCGCGTAGACCTTGGGACTTGCGTTAACCTTCAGGTGGAGGGTGTGGCTACGGTTGAGGCAAGGCTCATGAGCTTCCGGTTGGGCCCTGGCCCTAAACCCTAAACCCTACACCCTAAACCCTAAACCCTAAGGTTTATGAGCTTTCGGCTTCACGGGTTTGGCTTGGGTGCTGGGGTTTTTGGGGGCGGGGTTTATAAGGGGTTCGGGATCCAAGCCAAAGAAAGTTAACTTCGAAGGAAGGTATCCAAACTCCAAGGAGTAAGTGTAGTGTACTGGGCATCCGAACTTTAGGATTCGGGCATACTCACTATAGGAGTCGTAATAGTGGCCAAGGCCCAAAACCCTGTTCTAACTATTCCAACCCCTATATTGGATTATGTCGGGCTTTCAGGCCTTTATTAGCACTGGGGGGGAGGGGGGGGGGGGGGTTGTTTGTCGGAGTCTGTACTAGGATGGCTCTTTTCCTAAATATGAATGGGACCTACCAAGTCTAAGGTGCCCTGATCCAAAACCCAAAACCCAAAACCCAAAACCCAAAACCCAAAACCCTAAACCCTAAACCCTAACCCTAAACCCATGTAGCTTTCGACCTCCCTCAGCTGCTCTTCAACGGCACTGCTGTCGCCCCCAAAAAGCTCATGGCCCCAGGTCACCACAGAGCCATCAGTCAGCCTAGGTTTGTCCCTAAATTGGGAGTGTAGGGTTCAGGGTTTAGGGTTTAGGTTTTAGGGTTGAGGGTTGGGGGTTTAGGGTTTAGGGTAAAACCTCTGCAAAACATGGGGGGTTTCCCGAATTTACGGGTACCTTATATATTGGTGCCCTTATCATCTAGGGGGTCCATTTAGGGGTGTGTCCTTAAAAACCCTCTGCAAAACATTCCCCCCCCCAAACAACAAATTGCCCCATCTTCCGTGTGGGGCAACTCGCCTCCTCGCCCGGAACTCTTCTCCTCGCCCTGTCTACTCCTAGAGACTCCTTGGAGCAACCCAGAATTTATTGGAGTGCCCAACTTCAGACACTCCCCCCCCCCCCCCCCCCCCCCGAGCGTCTCCCTGGACTGCCCGACCCCAAAATCCCCCATGCCCAGAGTGTCCCGGAGTGCCCAACCCAGAAATTGCTGAAGTGCCCAAACCCAGAGTCTCCTTGGAGTGCCCAACCCCAGGGTCCCTGGCCAAAGTCCGAATTTCTGGATTTTCCGACTCCCTGGAGTGCCCAACCCAGAGACTCCTAGACTAAAGAGCCCAACCCATGCAGTGCCAGTTTCAGAGACTCCCTGGAGTGCCCAGCTCTAGAGACTCGCTGGAGTGCCCAACCAGACTCCTTGAAATGCCCCATTCCAGAGACTGCCTGGAGCGCCCATCTCCAGAACCAAACCGAGAGAGTTTTTGGAGTGCCCAACCTCAGAGACTCCTGGAGTGCACAGCCCCAGAGACTCCCTGGAGTGCCCAACCCCAGTTGCAAGCAAAAACTGAGAAAGCGCATTTGAATCAATGTGATCTTTGTTTGAACATCTTATGTGCGCCCTCTTCTTTTAACGAGGAGCAAGGTGGGGATGTTCGAAGTAAAATAATTAGTAGTTTATGCTTTTTGGGGTTCTTAAGCAAATAGTAGATAATGAGGGAAATATCAACTATACCAAGGGCCTACCCAGCAGCGTGGCGGCAAAAGCATGTGCAGACGCTTTGATCAGCTTCACGTTCTTCAGCTGATGTTGCACAGCACCGCTGTCGGCGCCAGATGTGGCATCTCCCCAGGTCACCACAGATCCATCGTCCAGAAGGGCAGCAAAAGCTCCGCCAGAGGCTTGGATCAGCTGCACGTTCTTCAGCTGATCTTGAACGGCACTGCTGTCGCCACCAAACTCAGAATTGCCCCATGTCACCACAGATCCGTCCTCCCGGATGGCAGCAAAAGCTGCGCTGGATGCGCTTAGCTGCCGCACGTCCTTCAGCTGATCTCGCACCACACTGCGGCTGCCTCCATAGCGGAAATGCCCCCATGTTATTACAGTTCCGTCCTTCCGGATCGCAGCAAAAGCACGAAAGGAAGCTTCGATGTGCGTTACGTCGTGAAGCTGGTTCTGCACAGCACTGCTGTCGCCACCACTGTTAGCATCCCCCCAGGCCACCACCGATCCATCACTGAGAATTGCAGCGAAAGCCGAATAAGTAGCTTGGATTTGTTGCACATTCCTGGGTTGGCCTTTAAACCCTCCGAAAAATATCTATACATAGGTTCCCCTTATAAACCCAAATGAGGAAAAAATGTTCCAGAAACCACCTAGGTTCTTCAGACGATCTTGAACGGCGCTGCTGTCACCACCGTCCTCGCTGGCGCCCCAGCTGACAACCTGGGAGACCAAAATGAACCCAAAAATTGGGGTCATATACCCTATTCTACTATACTTCCTACTAAGGTATATATTTACCCTAAACCCTAAACCCCAAACCCTAAACCCTATTAACACTATAAATCCTTTTAGAACTCCTTTGTTGTCAAGGCACGGATCCATCCTCCAGTAGCGCAGCAAAGGCTTCGCCGGATGCTTGGACTTGCCGCACGTCCCTCAGCCGACCTGTTGTATAACCCTGTACTTCCAGAGACCGGTTTAGGGTTTAGGGTTTAGGGTTTAGGGTTTAGGGTTTAGGGTTTAGGGTTTAGGGTTTAGGGTTAGGGTTTAGGGTTGGAGGTTCCCACCCTTCTTGAGCAAGACTAACTAGGTCCCTGGAAGTCTAGGGTAAGCCTTTGCGGGTTTCTAGGGGCTTAGGGTTTTAGCGGTTTAGGGTTGAGGCTTGGTAGCCCGGCAACCATATTCTAAGAAGAGCATCCTTACCCAAATAAACCCTAAACCCTAATGGAACCCCAAAATATGTGCAAAAAGGGTACCGCTGGGCCACCAAGAGACCTTGGACGGCACTGCTGTCGCCACCGCAGTCAGCATCGCCCCAGGTCACGACGGATCCATCCCCCCGGATGGCAGCAAAGGCATAGCCGGAAGATTGAATCCTTGTTTCAGGCTTTAGGGTTTAGGGTTTAGGGTGCTTTGGTAGCCCAGTAACCATGTTACAACAAGGGCACCCTGTGTTTGGGTTTTTTGGTTACTTGATAAGGGAAAACAGGAACCAACAAACGGGGTAAAGGGTACCACTGGCCTACCGAGAATCTGCTGAACATTCTTCAGCTGGTCGTGCACGGCACTTGAGTCCGCACCACCGTCAGGATCTCCCCAAGTCACCACAGATCCGTCCTCCTTCATGGGGTTCTTAAGGGAGGGTTTAGGGTTTCGGGTTTCGGGTTTAGGGTTTAGGGTTTAGGAGGGGGGGTAGGTGCCTGGGGAACCTTAGGGAAGCTTAGGAGTAGTGGGGAGCCTTTAGGGAACCTTGGTATACACGCCCCCCTCGAACCCCTAAACCTTAAACCTTGGTTACGTACCCTAAACCCTAAACCCTAAACCCTAACCCCTAACCCCTAAACCCTAAACACCCCTCCCTTAAGAACCCCACAACTCCTGGAGTGCTGCGAACGCACAGTTGGAAGCCTGAATCTGATGAACGTTCTTCAGCTGATCTTGCACGGCAGAGCTGTCGCCACCGTACTCCTATACTCCCCTTAGAACCTTAATAAAGATCACTATTGACTACTATTTTTGAATATCCTCCTATACTCCCCTTAGAACCTGTAAAAAAATACTATTTTTGAATATCCTCCTATACTCCCCCTAGAACCTTAATAAAACTACTATTTTTGAATATCCTCTTGGGTTTTATATATAAACAAAACTGAAAAATAATTCCCAAAGGGGGATGTAGGCTCAGACTGGCCCCAGGTGACCACGGATCCATCACCCAAGATCGCGGCAAAGGCGGAGCCCAGGCACGTAAGACCGTTCCTATACTCCCCTTAGAACCTTCATATATATATATATGTGTATATGTATGTTTTTCTATATATCCTCTTGGGTTTTGTATAAACAAGAATGAAAAGTATTCCCCATATATGTATATATATATATATATATATTTTTTGTTTTTTCCTCTTGGGTTTTATATAAACAAAAATGAAAAATAATTCCCAAGGAGGATATAGGCTCATGATGTTGATCCTTGGTGCTTCCACCTGAACTGGCCTTAAGTGCAAGGTCAGCACGTCTCCATTCTCCAGCCTTGCTTCCTGGATGGTCGCTGCTGCATCAAGGGCATCTCCAGCTGAGTTCAGCAGCCGGCCCTTGCCAACTCGCAACTTGTTCCTCAGCTGCTGAGTTCATAAGCCCCCGACAAAAAAGTGTACACTTTCGGTTCTACAGGTGGTCATAGTTTCCCAAAAAAAGTGTAAAGTGTACTCGCTCAGCTACTAAGGTTCTGAGCACGCTGCCTCAGGGAGTCGACTGCAGCATCGCCGTCAGTCTCCAGGGTAACCGTCTTGCCACTGATGAGGTGCACATCGACGGAGATCGACATCAGGATCAAACACCCCTGAATAGAAGCTCTGCAGCTCCAGGCCCAAACTATTTTAGGGTTTAGGGGATTTAGTGTCGCCAATCCATACAAACTTTTCAACCACGTGCAGGCTTGTCGAGAGGATACAAAAAACTCCTCAACCACGTGCAGGCGTGTTGAAATAAGAGTTCTGCTGGTCTGCTCATGACTACTATGTGCTTAAGAACCCCCAAACAATGAAAAACAACACATCCCTATATTAATAAGGAAGAACATTTCTATTTTTTGGGGGTTCTTAAGCAAATAGTAGATGATGGTTCGCCTCCTGTTTGCTCAAGTGAATGTCTGTGAACATGGTACCCCATTGGTTCAGTGATCACTGAGGGTCAGGAATCTTGCGCTGCCCCTGTTCTGCTGGTTTAGGGTTTAGGGTTTAGGGTTTAGGGGTCAGGGTTTAGGGTTTAGGGCTTTATAGCAACTAACTTTCACAGAACGGTAGGTTTTGGATTCTTAAGATATGACCTCGCAACCAGATCTGCAGTTGCCTTGGAGTTGTTCCGCTCTTGCTGGCATGGCGAGACGCGCGATGAAGGTTTCGGGTTTAGGGTTTAGGGTTTAGGGTTTAGGGTCTAGGGTCTAGGGTCTAGGGTTTAGGGTTTAGGGTTTAGGGTTTAGGGTTTAGGGTCTAGGGTCTAGGGTTTAGTCAGGGTCTTGGGAAGATGTTAGACTGTGCTTCCTTCCGCTGGCGATACGGTCCCTGCTTCTTGTTCTTGTTGGGTGGCTCTGCTCTGTTCTGTGGCGACTGTCGTGGCTTTAGGTGAGATGTTAGACAGGTCTGCCTCAGCGACACAAGTCCAACAAACCAGGCCATCTTGACGCAAATAATCAGGCACAAGCCTGAAAAACGAATATGGACACGAACTGACCCTCGACCCAAAACCTCCAAACCCAAAACCCAAAACCCAAAACCCAAAACCCTGGACCCTGAACCCTAAACCCTAAACCCTGAACCCTGAACCCTAAACCCTGAATCAAACGCCCAACGTTGCTGTGCATTGCCTTCTCGGCGTAGGAGCGTTCTCGGTTTGTGAGCCCTGGCGAACCATTTGTAGGGTTTAGGGTTTAGGGTTTAAGGTTTAGGGTTTAGGGTTTAGGGTTCAAGGAGTTTTGAACTTAGGGGCTTGGGGATTTAGGGCTTTTAGGGCTTTAGACTTTGGGCTTAGGGTTTTCGTAAGAGGGGGGGGGGGGGTGCGGCGGTAAGGTGCCGGAAGGGATGGGGCTGGATTCAAGGCGGGCCTGCAAAAGGCGGTTTGTATAGCACTGCTTGAGCGAACCTTATACATGGTAAACCCTAAACCCAAAAGCCCTCAACCCTAAAGCCCTAAACCCCAAAACGCTAAACAACAAAACCGCCCTGACTTCTGCGGACTCTTCCGCATCGGCGCCCTTGCGTGATGTTTGGCGTGGAGGGTTGATAAGGCTTTTAGGGCTTATAAGGCTTACAGGACTCCGCTTCTTGGTAGCCCAGAAGCCATGTTGCAAAGTAAGGGTGCCCTTTTTGGGGTCGGTTATTCAACAAAAAAAGGGGTAAAGGGCACCACTGGTCTACCAAGGCGTATAAGGCTTACAGGACTCCACCTATCAACACACCCAAGCCGGAACCCTCAGCCCTAAACCCTAAACCCTAAACCCTCAGCCCTAAACTCGCACATCCGAAACAAGTCCCCTCGATCGAAAGCTATTGAGTTGAGACACGCAACCCCCGCACCCGCAGCGGGTTTAGGGTTTAGGGTATAGGGTTTAGGGTTTAGGATTTATGGTTTAGGGTTTAGGGTTTAGGTCACACTCGAGGTTGGCATTCCCGTCCTTCCCCTCCAAAAGTGGAGGCATTAACGTTGTTTGGGCCGATGCCCCCCTGGTATAGCAGAGGACAAGGACTCACTGGCCGGCGGCCGAGTGCGGCTTGGTCAGACAAAGGGTTTAGGGTTTAGGGTTTCGGGATGGGAGTTCAACCCTCGAGTCTCAGCCCCAAAATCATACATCCAAAGCCGGGCAGAGCCCTAAACCCCCCCCCCCCCCCAACAGTCCTTAACCCTGACACCTCACAGATTTGTGTAAAACTATCTCCCGAATCATCCCAGGTCAAATTCTAAAAAGATCCTGAAGCCCTACCTAGACCACCCAAAGTATGCAAAAGATTGCCCCAAACCCATGTTATGTTGCCATGCTTTCGGGGTTTAGGTGCACCCCAAACCCCCAAATCCCCAAATCCCCAAAACCCCAAAACCCCAAAACCCCAAAACCCCAAAACCCCAAAACCCCTAATCCCCAAATCCCAAAACCCCCAAAACCCCAAAACCCCAAAACCCCAAAACCCCAAAACCCCAAAACCCCAAAACCCCAAAACCCCAAAACCCCTAATCCCCAAATCCCAAAACCCCCAAAACCCCAAAACCCCAAAACCCCAAACCCCAAAAACCCCAAACCCCCCAAAACCCCAAAACCCCAAAACCCCAAAACCCCTAAAACCCCTAAACCCCTAAACCCAAAAAACCCTAAACCCCAAAACCCCAAAACCCCAAAACCCCAAAACCCCAAAACCCCAAAACCCCAAACCCCAAACCCCAAACCCCAACCCCAAAAAAAACCCCAAAACCCCAAAACCCCAAAACCCCAAAACCCCAAAACCCCAAAACCCCAAAAACCCAAACCCAAAACCCCAAACCCCCCAAACCCTAAACCCTAAACCCTAAACCCGAAACCCCAAACCCCCCAAACCCTGAGCAAGTCGGTGAGTCGCCACGGCCGTCTCAGAGTCGGAGTCGGTGGCGTCCTCGCTGGCACCTGGGTTTCAGGCATTTTTTGTTGGGGTTTAGGGTTTAGGGTTTAGGGTTTAGGGTTTAGGGTTTAGGGTTTAGGGTTTAGGGTTTAGGGTTTAGGGGTATTAGGGTCTAGGGTTTAGGGTTTAGTTTTTTTTTTTTTTTTTTTTTTTGGGGGGGGGGGGGGAGTTGGGTTTTAGGCCTTTTTTTTCTGGGGGGGGGGGGGGGGGAAATTGGGGGAATTTTGGGTTCAGGGCTGCCGGGCTTGGGGTTTTCGGGTTGTTGGGTTCAGGGTTTTGGGGTTGTGAGGTTTGAGTTCACTTGGGGTTTCCAGCGGTCAGAAGTTGAGTTGAAGGCTTTGGAACTTCCAGGGCTGGGAATTCGTGGACTCAGTGTCTTGGGTGGACTGGAGAGCTTCTGGACTGCTGACTTGTTTAGGGTTTAGGGTTTAGGGTTTAGGGTTTAGGGTTTAGGGTTTAGGGTTTAGGGTTAGGGTACGCAGTTTGGGCGGTTTGGGGCCTATAGGGTTGTAGGGTGTCGGGAAGAGTGCGGAGGAGGCTATAGGCCCTAAACCCTGAAACCCTGAAACCCTAAGTTTAAAGCTCCGCAGTCTACAAGGGCTCTTTGGGATGTCGCGATGCGGAGTTCTTGAAGCTCTGCTTCAAGGGTCGCGTTGGATGAGTTAACGGGCTTTGGGGGTTCAACCCCAAGACCTCAACTCCACATTCGCATGTCGCAGTCTAGAGCTCTCCATGGAAAAGCTTAGGGTTTAGGGTTTAGGGTTTAGGGTTTAGGGTTTAGGGTTTAGGGTTTAGGGTTTAGGGTTTAGGGTTTAGGGTTTAGGGTTTAGGGTTTAGGGACCCCATCTCCCTCAGAAATGCAACTGGCTGATATAAGTTGTGGAGGAGACGGGGGGGGGGGGGGGGGAGGCTTGTAGCCTTTGGGGAAGTACAGGAGTTCGGGATCAGGGGGTATGCGTCGGCATTTAGGGCCTGTGGTGCCCAGAAGCCTAAAACCTTAGCCACCTAAGAAACCGAAATAGGGAATTTCTTAGCCTTGAACTACCCAGTCCTAGAGGCCTAAACTCCTAAACCCTCAAGGTGGAGATGTCAGTTCCGCCCCATTCTGCCGGGTGGCTGGCATCCGAACGTCGCGCAGTGCCGCGCGGGACCTGAAGCACCACAGATTCTCAAGGAAAGCCGCTGGGCTGGGTTGCTAAACCGTGCATAAGCCTCTCAAGAGTCCTTCGCGCGAAGAGTTGTTCCTTCCCAGCCCGGATGCCATTCTCCCACCCTACCCTACTTGGAGGTTCATGGTGCTTATTAACCAATTATAACTGCACTGATAACTGTACTTATAACCATATTAGGACACTTTGGGGGCTTACAAGTGGTTTATAAATACCGCTACAATTGTTTAATGAGTACTCCCCCCTGAGTATTGTCAGTCAGTTCCGTGCTTGGCGAACCAGGGGGGCGATACCAGTGAGATAGTTACCATACAAGGAGGGGCCCCCTAGGGTTGAGGTCTTAGGGTTTAGGGTTTAGGGTTTAGGGTTTAGGGGTCCCTTAACTATAGTTACCACACAAGGAGGGCCCCCCCCTAGTTATAAGTAGAGTTATAAGGACCATAAGTTGGGTTATAAGGATCCTGACTTGGGTTATAAGTCCCTTGACTGTAGTTTGTATAGTAAGGGGGCCCTCCTTGTATGTATGTATTCCGAAGCCATTCACGCTACTCCCACATCCCTCCGATGCGTCGCCCGCGCGGAGGGTTTACACAAAGAAGCCCCCACTTTCAATAAGCCGAGGCAGGAGAGCACATTGAACCCTAAACCTTAAACCCTAAACCCTAAACCCTAAAGTAATCGAGGCGTCCACTGTAGCTGACTGCAAGGACAAAGGACACACATGTGTTTGGCACTGAAGTTGCACATGCAATTGTTGAATATCAGCCATGTGTCAGGTCAAAGCGATTGTCCAAGTGGCAAAGACAGTATTTGACAAAGATGTCGCTGGCACGGCTGGCTTTAGCAGTTGTGACCACGTTGTCATCGTAGGCACGAAGCTGATCGCTGGCCCCTGTCTCTTTGAAGACGCCCTCTTCCAGGTCAATCGATCAACTCTCGGAGGGACCCTAGACCTGACAGACCCCCTAGACGCTAAACCCCTTAGTAAACCCTAACTAGTTAAACCCTCCTGAAACCCTAATTAAACCCTAAACAGACCATAACTAAAGAAACCCTACTTCAACCCTAAACAAACCCTACTTAATCCCAAAAATCAAACCCTACTTAAACCCTAAACAAACCCTACTTAAACCCAAAATTCAAACCCCAAAGATCCTGAAGCCCTCCACTGGATGACACCGGGGCACAGCGCCCCGCTCATTCGTTCCCTGCAAACATCGCGGAAGCGGAGTGCCAAGGGAGGGCCGGAGGGGGTGGCACATGGCCAGCTCTCCAAATGACCAAAATAGGGGATTTAGGGTTTAAGGTCTAGGGTTTATATAGGGTTTCGGGTACACTTGGTCTCTATCAACGCTGAGAGGGTTTAGGGTTGAGGGGATTTTACGATGGTGGCCTGGTTGTCTCAAGAAGAAGCTGTATTGGCTTACAACACCTGGAGCCTCGCACATGCCAAGGAAATTGGTCTATAAGACTTCGGAGCAACTATAGGCAATGGGTTTAGGGTTTAGGGTTTAGGGTTTAGGGTTTAGGGTTTAGATGCATGCAGAGGTGACCCAGAGACTGGGGAATGGCGCTCACTCCTACATCCGAGGGTTTGACCTCCGGGCGTTCGGGGTTCCAAAAAACCTATCCAACCTGAACCCTAAACCTTCAACCCCACACCCTAAACCCCAAACCCTGAACCCTAAGCCCCAAACCCCGAACCCTAAACCCTGAACCCGGAACCCTAAGACCCAAACCCTATATCCTAAACCCTGAACCCTCCAACCCTCGGCTTACTTCCTCCAACCCTCGGCTTACTTCCTAACCCCCCCCCCCCCCCCCCCCCTCCATGCCAAACGTGTTCAGCCTTGGATGCGGCCCTCTGTACAAGGCTGCAGACCTCGCTCGACTTTCGGCTTTTCGGGGGCTGTCGAGGGTTAGGGCTTCAGTTCTTGTTGCTTGTTTGTCTCTTTTTTTGGTGTGTGGTTGGGGGGGGGGGGGGGGGGTGTTAGGGTTTAGGGTTGAGGTTGGGGGTGGTTGGGGGTGAGGGTTAGGAGGGCCGAAAAGGGCTTCTGAGGTTCAGGAGGTTTGAAGGTTTTTTGGGGTGCTCTCGGATTTATTGGATTTATGATTAGGGCGAGTCCGACCCTAAACCCTAAACCCTAAACCCCTAACCCTAAACCCTAAACCCTAAACCCCTAACCCTAAACCCTAAACCCTGAACGTCCCAGCTTCGACTGTTGAAAGGAAAGGGTGAAAGATCTGCAATGAACTGCTCGCTTGGAATATCAGAGGTGCACATCTGATACCGTTATGTAGGGGGCTTTTTCAGCAGTGAAGGAAACGACAAGGAATGTCTCAGCATATGCGCCCAAAACTGAGGAGGCTAAGGAAAGCTAAGAAAAGCTGAAAAAACCTAAGTAAAGCTAAAAGAATCCATGACTCCTGGTCGCCTGTAGCACCAAAGAGTTTACAGAAAAGAACTACGTGTGTAGGGTTGAGGAGGTGCCGGGGTAGGTCGTCTATAATGGGGTTACCATTGGGCTGGCCTCGGTTGCTGTGGTTTTTTGTTGGTTTTCCAGTTGTCTGCAGAAGACCCAACGACTCCACTAAGAAAGATGCCAGATACAAAGGCAACGAAACAAAGCCTGGAACCTAGAGCAAAAGTATGGAAAGCTCACAAAAAAAAAACACGGAAAACCACCGGAAACTAAGCAACGCTAAACAACACAAACAAAACTACAAAAAACTAAACTAAAACTAATAACAACTAGAAAAAACTAGAAAACAACAAGGACCAACTGGAAAAAAACAAAAAAAACAGCTCGAAACAACTAAAACAAAAAACTAAACACAACAAACAACAAACTAAAATAAATCCCAGATTTCGGGATTGCCCCCGGACGTTTTCTTTTTTCGAATTGAGAGGCCTTCCTGAACACGATGCTGCCTTTTGCCATTTTGGGAACGAGGAGCTTTGGAGCCATCACCATAAGGATCGCAAGACTCTAGAATGTTTAACAACTGAATAAACTCGCATCTGCGCTGCTAGCATGGGTTCTAAGGAAAGGAATTAATTGTCTTAGAACAAATTAGTTCCCTCGCTCGTGGTCTGCCAGTGAAAGGGCCCTTCACAAAGCAGTATTAGATGGGCATCTGTTTAGGGTTTAGGGTTTAGGGTTTAGGGTTTAGGGTTTAGGGTTTAGGGAATAAATGTTGAGGGGGCTCCCAGGTGCGGCGAGCGACAGCGAGAATATGCTCGAGGTCGACAGACCCCTGAACTCTTAAGGTCCCGAAACCCTAAACCCTAAACCCTAAACCCTGAACCCTGAACCCTGAACCCTGAACGGTAAACCGAGTTTCGGGCTTAGGGTGCACCATAGCCTGGACCTAACTTCCACCCCAGTACTTCAACTTCGTCTCCGCATACAAGCCTGATGCGAAGAAACCCTAAACGAAAACGGTAACCCTAGGCGGGTGGAGGGGGGTTTCGGTCCTAAACCCTAAACCCAAACCCTAAACCCTAGACGCTAAACGCGAAACCCAAAACCCTAAACCCGAAACCCTAAACCCTAAACCCTAAACCCTAAACCCTGTCTGGGGTTGTGGGCAAGGCAAAACGTTGAGCGTGGATCCTCCCTTCCCTGCACGGGTCCCCCACGCCGGGTTCTGGGAACTCAGCGCTGCAGCGGCCGCCCATGCATCACAGGGGGCTCCGGAGGGCTTAGGGTTAGGGTTTAAAGTGTATAGGGTTTAGGGTTTAGGGTTTAGGGTTTTCATGATGGGGCTTAGAGGCTTAGAGCTTAGGTTCTGATTTCAGGGCTTAGAGAGGTTTAGGGCTTGAAGTGTTTAGGCTTCTGCTAGGCCTCTGGGGGAAAGAGGCTTCTTGGAGTTTAGGGCTTGCAGGGTTCAAGAGTTTTGGGGCTTCAGACCCAGATGAAGGCTTAGAATGCAGGTGTGTCGGGCTTGAGGTTTAGAGAGAAGTGAGAAGGATCCGAGGGATCCCGAAGGTCTATAATCCCTATTGAGGACTGTTCGTATAAGGGGTTACATCCCAACCTGCAATGATTGCGTCTCCAAGCTACGTCCTTGACGCTGAGCACGTGCCCGAGGACGAAAGCATTGGAGACGAGGCTCCAGACGGGCTAGGGTTGCAGTACCCAACACCCCCTAAACCCGTTTAGGGTTGAGGGTTTAGGAGGGGAAGCGCTATTTCGAGGGATGAGTCAGGGGTATTAATTAAAATCTTTCATAGCTCTGCAATTTTCTGGGGGGGGGGGGGGGGGAAAGAAGAACGTCCCGGTACTTCGGGTTTAAGTATTGAAAGCTATGGTCCGAGACAGGCTAGGGCTATGGAGTTCATAAGGTTCAGGGTTCAAGGGTTCGAGATGAGTAGCTCTGGATCTGGCCGCATCGCGTCGGGTTTAGGATGTAGGGGCCGTTGGCGCTCTGCCCTGGGAACCCAACTAAGGCAGCAAGCTGCTTCAGGCTTGTGGGAAACTGCAAACTACCACTATCAAAAGCCAGAACTCGAATGCTCTGCCTTTCCCCCCCCCCCCCCCCCCCCCCCCCCTCCCATAAAAAGAATCACCAAACGCCTAATCCCCTGAGCCCAAACCACGAAATTCTAGATCGCAAGCTAGCGAACCTCCAACTCTGTGGGCACGTTCTGCTCGGTCTGACATCGTTAGTTGCCAAGGTGAAGGAACCCTAAACCCTAAACCCAACACCCTAAACCCTAAACCCTAAACCCTAAAAAGGGTCAAGGGCTGAGAGTTTGTCAGTTCAAAGTAGAGTAGGCCTAGATCCCAGCTGCATTGACGTTTTTGGGGGGACACCTACGGGTTTAGGGTTTAGGGTTTAGGGTTTAGGGTTTAGGGTTTAGGGTTTAGGGTTTAGGGTTTAGGGTTTAGGGTTTAGGGTCGAAAGCAAAGCAATAACACCCGCAAGACGCGGGGGTCTTGGCAGTGGTGGGGACAAGGCCTTATGAGCTTTGGAGCTTAGGGCTTCCTCAACTCCAAGGTAAACCCTCAATATGGGCTTCCGAAATCAGGGGTACCTTGTTGGGGTCCTGGCTCTCAGGACTCCCCTCAACCCTAAACCCTAAACCCTAAACCCTAAATACTATTTTGGGGGACCATAGTAAGGGGTCCCAACTTCAAAAGCCACCAGTTGAAGAGGTCCTGGTCATCTCCAGCGTCGCCGCCGAATCAGGGACCTGCGGGTCGTATCTTGAACACACGGCAATAAGTGTTTGCCCTGAGCCCAAAGCCCAAAGCCCTAAGCCCTGAGCCCTAAGCCCAAAGCCCTAAGCCCTAAACTTTAAACTTCAGCTTGGATTTAAGCCTCATAAGACCCCCTAAACCCTAAACCTTGAACCCTAAACCCTAAACCCTAAACCCTAAACCCTAAGCCCTAAACCCTAAACCCTAAACCCTAAACCCTAAACCCACATGTGGCCTTCTCTGCAAGCTTCTTGAGCGACGCCGCCGCACCAAGCGAGGCCCTGGAGAGGCCGCCCGAACCCCAAACTTCCAGATGGGGCTTAGGGTTTAGGGTTTAGGGTTTAGGGCTTAGGGTTAGGGTTTAGGGTTTAGGGTTTAGGGTTTAGGGTTTAGGGATTAGGATTTAGGGTTTAGGGTTTAGGGTTTGGGGCTTAGGATTTAGGGTTTAGTGCTTTGGATTTAGGGTTTCAGGGTGAAGCTAGGGCTTACGATTTAAGATATAATTGGCCATGGTGTCCCTTAGTCAACCCACCGACCCACCCCCCCCCCCCCCCCCCCCCCCCCCCCCTCCTAAACCCTAAACCCTAAACCCTGAACCCTGAACCCTAAACCCTAAACCCTAAACAACCGATGTCGAAGCTTTGCTGCAAGCCCTGAAATCCTAGACACGAACCTCCGATCCACATCGCCTACGGCACAGGGACACGAACACTCCGCTACCCTAAACCCTAAACCCTAAACCCTAAACCCTAAACCCTAAACCCTAAACCCTAAACCCTAAACCCTAGGCTACCTCTGGAAGGCCAAGTGTGCGTCTACTTCTAAGCTAATTGCTTAGAGGACCTGGGGGGCTTACATAAGTACAAGGTAGAATTGGGGGGGGTATAAGTGCCCTGAACTTTCAAGGTAGGATCAGGGGCTGGCGCTCACAGGATTGAGGCCTTCGAAAAACCAAGGCGTGGACCCTAAATCTCGAGCCCCTGGGGTTTCCTGGTCATCAAGAACTCAGCAGCTCGTTCTCCGGTGGGTTTAGGGTTTAGGGTTTAGGGTTTAGGGTTTAGGGTTTAGGGTTTAGGGTTTAGGGTTTAGGGTTTAGGGGGGCACCTCTGAGTTGCTCGTTGCCGGTTCTACGTGACAGGGACGTACCGGGTGACGATTGCTTGCGTGTCGCCAGGCCTTGGGACCCGCGTGAATTCTCCAGCATACGGGTCCATGTGGATTTCGGGCTTAGGGATGGACCTGATGTACTTGGACCTCTAAGATCACTATGTGACTTCAAGCCCAAGTCTTCCTCAACCCTACACCCTGAACCCTGAATTGACATTAGGCTTTGTGTTGAACCCGTTTTAGTACGTGGACCCTTAGCCCTGCCCCGCCTCTCGAGATAATCCTTCAGAACCTTCGCGAACTCGGCCTAGCAGGTTGGGCTTGCGCACTCAATAGAGGGTTCAAGGTTTAGGGGAGTTGACTTCTAGGAATTAGAGGTGTGTGGAGCCGCAATTTCAGGATTCTGCAACCCCCTAACCCTAAAACCACCGTGGCCTGAGGGTCTCAGAGGTTAATTACAGTGGTTTGTAACGACTTATTGCTTAAGAACCACCAGAGAAAGCAAACAGGATTCTTCCTTATAAGGGTAATGGGGACTATTTTTCACGTCTTTATTTGGGTTTGTTAAGCAAAATATGTACATAACCTTCTGGATTTTGATGAGGTTTCTGTGGGCTTTGGGCACCTTAAACTAGTAAACTTCAGGGTTTTTCGGTGTGGCAAGGGCGCCACAAGCTAGCTCAGACACGGAACCCTAAACCCTAAACCCTAAAGCCTAGACCCTAAACTCCGTTGTCCATGAGCTTGTAGATCGGATATTTCCGCAGCAAACACCGACTCCTGGGCCCTCAATCAGATTGGGTTTAGAGTTTAGGGTTTAGCCCTAAACCCTAAACCCTAAACCCTAAACCCTAAAACCTAAAACCTAAAACCTAAAACCTAAAACCTAAAACCTAAACCCTAACCCGAGACATGAGGCTCCCAAGAAATGACCCCCCCCCCCCCCCCCCCCCCGAAAGCCATGCGTGGCTCCACCAGCTTCGCTGCATCCCAGGGACCGGCCATGATCGAAAGGCCCTAAACCCTAAGCCCTAAACCCTAAACCCTAAAACCCTAAACCCTAAACCCCTGATAGGGTTTAGGGTTCAATCCCTAAGACCCTCCACATCCCAGGCAAGATGCCGGATCCAACTTGGCAACGTCGACTATCGACCGGAAATTCTGGTAAGCTTAATCACGCTGAGCCCTAAGCCCGTAGCCCTAAACCCTAAACCCTAAACCCTAAACCCTGAACCCTAAAATGCTCTGTGTGAATCTGCTGTCAAGCCGTGCGCTTTGGGTCGGACGCTGCTCGATGCAAAGCCTCCTAGGGTTTAGGGTTTAGGGTGTAGGGTTTAGGGTTTAGGGTTTAGGGTTCAGGGTTTTGCGCTTGATTTGAGGGGTCAGGGCTTTGAGGTTTAGGGTTTAGAATTCAGAGTTGGAGGTTTCAGTGCTGTAGGGATGAGGTTGAAGGCCCAAGGGCTTTCGGCATCTAGGTTTAGGGCTTCAGGCTGGTAGAGTCGAGGGTTTCAGTGCTATAGGGATAGGGTTTAGGGTTTAGGGCTTCGGGTTAAAAGTTTGGGGTTTAGGTTCAGGGTTTAGGGATGAGGTTGTGAGCTGGAGGGTTTATGGCATCGAAGGTTTGTTTTACGGATTAGGGCTGAAGGTTTAGAGCTTCTGCAAGTTTTAGGGTTCAGGGTTGGGGTTGAAGGTTTAAAGGGTTTAGGGTTTAAGGTTTGCAGGGCTTAGGGTTTCGGGTTGAAGGTTATGACGGCGTTAGGGCCAACCTCATGGCTCCAATGTTGTGCCTATTCAGTGTAGCTATTGATACCCCATGCTTCCAGGGACCTAATTATTCTGTCCTTAGGGTTCCTGGTAACCTGACTAGGGATAGGAAACACAATGACTAGAACTCGAAGAAGGCTGCAGGACGGTCAGGATGTGACTGCTTCTGTGACAGCTGCTACTTCAAGACTCTCACACTAAACGCCCAGCCACAGTCTTCAGGCTTTAGGGGTTTAACGACACTTTAGAGTTTAGGGTCTAGGGTTGGGGGTTTAGGATTTGGGGTTTAGGGTTTACTCTAAACCCTACTTGCATCCTCCCTACACCACCCAAACACACACTCAGGAACGATAGTCAAGCTCCTCCTTTCTTTTTCCAGCCACGCGTTCAGCTCCATCTAGGTCGCTGCTTGCTGCGCATTCATCCCCACACCTGCGAATTCTCTTCGGGTAGTTGTATGGTTCCTTGTTTTGGTCCTTCTCTCCTTTAAAGGGTTCTGACGTACGGGCATTTGGGTTGTATGGGGTATATCAGGGGTCCACTTTTAAGGGGCCGAAATGAAGGGACCATGCAACCACCCTAAGATCAAGGGATTCAAACTCGGACCCTCTAAGAGGTTCCCCCTAAGAGACTCCGAATATGGCCCGTTGTACCCTATGTAAAAAGGGCCCGCAAAGCCAAGGGTGCAACCTTGGGGGTCCGAGGTAGAGTCCAAGGGACCTATGAACTTCGCAAACCCTAAACCCTAAACCCTAAACCCTCTAGGCTTCAAACCCTAAGCCCTAATAACCCCGGAAACCAGCTCCACCACTGCAAACGTACCCTCAAGCCTAAAGCATTTAGGGTTTAGGGTAACTGCCCCTACCGAAGGTTCCGAAGTTTCTGGTCCAGACCCCCAAGCAAACCCTTACGTACAAATTTCTTTAGGACACCCCTGAGAAAAAGCCTTCAACTTCGAGCTTCTTGCCCCACTCTCACACTGTAAAACTTTGTAAACCCCTGAGACTGATGCACCCCTCAGACGAAACACAGCTACATACGGGCTTACAAGTTTAGGGTTTATAGTGAGGATCCGAAGGTTGCGCGTGCCAAAGGGCCTCCAAGTTGACATAGCAGGCGAATGTCCCCACATTCCTGTAAACCGCGTAAGTCTCACCCCGCAGACCGCCTCCGAAACCTTGAACCCCCCTTAGCCCCAAAGCCCAGGTCCATAAATGCAATTATAAATGCGACCCCAGAGCCAAAAACTTCAGTCCTAAATTAAATCCTGAACCCTGAGCCCTAGACCCTCAAGCGCTAGTCCTCGCCTCCCTATAAGCCTTCTGAGCCCGAAAGCCCTTACAGAGGCCCTAAACCCTAAACCCTAAGCCTAAACCCTAAACCCTACCCTAAACCCCCAAAGGAGCGACTGGCTAAATGCCCTGTCTGGTTGATTTAATGAACCCTAACATTTGGGGTCCTATACCCTGTACTACGATACAGTTCCTATGAAGGTATATGAACCCTAAACGTTGAACCCTAAACCCTTAACCTTAAACCCAAAACCCCAAGCCATGTACACCCTTTCAGGGTTAATCTGGTCCCCAAGGAGGTGAGGATGGGCGTCTTGGGCGCCTCACTTCTAGGGGTTTGTAGGGGGCTTTTGTTGAGGGCTTTAGGAGGCTTTACAAGACAGGGTTTAGGGTTTAGGGTTTAGGGTTTAGGGTTTAGGGTTTAGGGTTTAGGGTTTAGGGTTTAGGGTTTAGGGTTTAGGGTTTAGGGTTTAGGGGTCTCCGAAATCAGGGGTACCTTACTGGGGTCCCTACTGTAAGGGAATCCTACTATTAGGGGTCTTTTTTAAGCGTTCCTATTTTCGCAGACCTCCATTCGGCCCCCAAGGCATTCTCACCTGGTGTGGAGACTGAAGTGCCCACGCCGACTCCAAGACAGCGAGGCGCCGGTTCTCCTTGAGATTTAAGGTTCTGGATCCAAATTCCGGTTTCGGGTTTAGGGTTAGGCTTGCCTGGACCCTACTAGAGGCCCCAAACTCTATAAACCCGAGTCGTCAGAGCTCAGAAGTAGTGATTCAGCACGATATCCCAGGCTAGACGTCCCTTCACTACAATGGGATTCAATGTGGCCCTTCCTGTAGGCCCTGTACTAACAAACCTACAGAAACAAATCCCAGACACTCCAATATCCCTGAATTAAGGAGTATACCTTAAATCATATCAAGGATCCTACTATAATTTCAGGTATATTCCTTAATTTAATTAAGGGATATTGGAGTCTCTGGATACCTGCAAGAAACACAGTCGGGTTTAGGGTTCAGGGGTTATACATTCCAGTCGAAGAGCCATCTGAAAACTCAACCGCTTCCCCTCATGCTAACAAAGAGCCCCTAAACCCTAAACCCTAGACCCTAAACCCTAAACCCTAAACCCTAAACACTAAACCCTAAACCCTCAACCCTGAAGGTGGGAGGGGGAGGTGGGAAGGGGATGGGAGGGTTATCCAGCAGTTCTTATGAGCACTGAGGGTTGTCCTGTCATACCAGCAGGCTACAAGGCGGGGCCCCCTTAGTTATAAGTAGAGTTAGAAGGACCCTAAACTGGGTTATAAGGATCCTAACTTAGGTTATAAGTCCCTTAACTACAGTTAGTCTAGTAAGGGGGCCCCTCCTTGTATGTCCCCCATGTGGACATATCGGCCAGACCGTGCCGTCACGCTCCTTTCTACGCATCAGATGGAGCGGAGTCCGTGCTACTGGGTTCTTGTCAAGCGAGCTCAGCTCATTTACAGTAGGAAAAACCTTATCCGCCGTGGCCTCCAAATTTCGGTGGCTGATCTTTTAAGATCGACGGCAGAGGCCTCCCGATCCGGAAAAATGCTTTGAGCACGGACCGAGTGGAGCAGCTCTGCCCCAATGCCTCTCTGGAACCAGACAGTAAGGTGATTTACATATGATATGTATATATATATATATATACATATATGTATGTGTGCATATGCAAATTCACGTGCGACTATGAATATGAATATACATACAAACAAATAAAAAAGATTGAATTAATTAATTTCATCCATACATACATAAATGAATAAATATATAAATAAATTTAAACAGAAATACATAAGTAAAAAATGAATAACCAGATATGTCAATGTCCATACACGGCATAGATTAGATACCGTATGCTGCAGCATAGCTGACATCTGCAGAAAAGACCCAGGACACTTAGTTATAATAAGCAGATACGACGCTCTAGTGGCTGGCCCCTGCCTATGCCGGGCCCCGCCAGATCCTGCTGGCTCGGCCTGGGAGTGAAACCCCTAAAAAGTCCATGTACCGAAAATAGGGAATGTAGGCTGTAGGGTTAGGGTTTAGGGTTTAGGGTTTCGGGTTTCGGGTTTCGGGTTTAGGGTTTAGGGTTTAGGGTTTATGGACCCTTAGAAATTCGAGAGCCTAAAGGGCTACCTCAACGTAGCCGTCGGGGAGCGCAAGGGAAAACACTCTCTGGCACTCAGCGGGGTCTCCGTCGAGGCCCTGCTGTAGAAAGTCCGGGAGCGACTGTCCTGTGGTGAAGTCGGCTGCCGTCCAGCCGCGGTAGTTCTTGAGCTCCAACCTTGGGGAGGACATATGAACCCTAAAAGGGTTTAGGGCTGCATATTAGCTTAATAGGAATTATATAGGAGTCAGGGGTATATGACCCCAATTTTAGGGTTCATTTCGTCCCCAAGGAGCTGGGCTCCCGCCGCGATCAGCGCAGCAGCGCCCTCGCATTGTGCTGACTTCAAGCCCGCCATCAGGGGCGTCTGACCGTGAGCATGGAAGGCCTGCTTGGTTACTTTAAAAGGGAACCTTGAAACAGTATAATAAGGGCACCCCTCTTTTTGGCTTGGTTACTTTATAAGGGAACCTTGAAACCCCCCCCAAAAGAAAAAAGGTACCACTGGGCTACCAAGACCCTAAACCCTAAACCCTAAACCCTAAACCCTAAACCCTAAACCCTAAACCCTAAACCCTAAACCCTAAACCCTAAACCCTAAACCCTAAACCCTAAACCCTAACCCTAAACCCAAAACCCAAAACCCTAAACAAGGGAAAAGGGCCAAGCCTGGACGGAGTTGGCCGTGATTCTTCCAAGCCTGTGTTGCAGGGTGTTGGCTGCGGTGACGAGGCGTGAGAAGCGGTTCAGATCACGGCGGATGTCCACCTGGAAGTTCACGTCAGCCTGAGTTGTGCTTGGCACCCCTTTGAAAAGTCATGTATGAATTCTGAATAGGCTCCCTTACAAGAAAAAGAAAGGAATTCAAAACATAAGCATTTCCCTCACAAGAAAAAGAAAGGGCAAAGCAACAAAAAACATCCCAACAGCACCATACCCAGCAGCCCTCCGGTCGATCAAGAGCTGCACCATCTCTGCCGACCCCCCCCGGTGGAGCATGGCGGCCTGGAGTGCCAGGCAGATGTCGTTTGGGCTATTAGGCTCCATTATCCCCACCCAGAGGGTCCATTTGTAGTACTGTTATGGAATTAGGTACCCCAAAACACTATTTAGTATGGTTTTTGGGTACCTAATTCCACAATACTACTAGAAATGGACGCTCTTGGCCCATAAGAACCTCTATAAAGGGCCTGTTTAAGGGGTTCATGATCAACCCAAGGGGTTGTGGGGTATACCGTTTTAAGGGGCTATAGGGTATACCGTTTTTTTTAAGGGGCTCTAGGGTATGATAGACCGTCCTGGAGTGCCAGGCAGATGTCGTTTCGGCTGGGGCGCGCCCGGCTCAAGAGCTCTTCCAAGGCCCCCCGCGCGCCAAACGCCGCCGCAGAATCCAGGGTCGTCGAGCCTTGGGCAACACATAAACCCTAAACTTGGGGGTCATATACCCTGGACTACCATACTTCAGAACCCGAACATTGGGGCTCATATACCCTACACTACCATACCTCCTATTAAGGTCTATGAATGAACCCTAAACCCTTTCAGGTTTTCATGTGGACCCCAAGGAGCCGAAGAGGTTTCGTCCCAGGGCGTCTCCGCCGGCCACGCAGAGCAACCGGATGCCCTCGGCGTTGTCCGCGGCGGCCGCGTACTGCATGGCGGGCAAGAACCCACCTTCCAGGAAGGGTTTAGGGTTTATAGGGATTATAGGGATTATAGGGTTTGTAGGGTTTATAGGGTTTATAGGGTTTATAGGGTTTATAGGGTTTATAGGGATTATAGGGTTGATAGGGTTTAGGGGGCTATTAGGCCCCATAACCCCAGTAATCAACCGGCCTTTTTCAGGGTTATAGGGTTAGCCACTAACATTAGGCCCTATTTATCCCATAATCAAGCCTATAAAGGGCCTTAAGGGGTGTACAGGGTATAATAGCCCGTCCACCTTGCAGGCGTGCCCGTGCTGCGATTAACAGCTGCGCCGCATCGTTGTGCTTGTAGAAGACCACCTTGAGGGGAGTAAATGAACCCGAAGATTAGGGCCATCGACCCTGTACTCCTATAATTCCTATTCAGGTCTATGAACCCTACACCTTAAACCCGAAACCCCAAACCCTAAATCCTGAGCCCTAAACCCTTCTAGGACTTTGTTCCCAAGACCACCAGGTCCAAAGCAGAGACCAGGGTGGCTATGATTTCCAATTCAGGTCTATGAACCCTAAACCCTTTTAGAATATATCTGGTGCCCAAGGCACCAGGTCCAAAGCAGAGACCCAGGGTGGGAGCCCCAACTTTGGTTCGCTCTTGGAGGTTCGCCGATTCACATCCGCGCGCTGCGACAGCAAGCCCCTGAGGACCTCCACATTCCTTGGGGGACCAGGTGAACCCTTAAAGGGCTTATGGTTCACATACCTTTATAGGAATTTTTAGCAATATGAGTATAGGGCACGTGACCCAAGTTAAGGATTCATTTGGTCCTCAAGGTTCCCCGACAGGGCCGCGTAGTGCAGCGGCCACCAGCCCGCAGCATCCTTCGCAGTGACCGCCGCAAGCCCGTTCTGCTGAAGGAACGAGGCCACCACGTCACCAGCACAGACATCCTCGACATCTGCCTCGAAGTGCAGGCCAAGGTCGGCGACCTTGACGTGCTCCACACCAAGGTCTCGGAGGTGTACGGCCTGTAAGTTAAGGTGCCGACGGTAGCCTGGCAGATCACCTTCTTGGAGTGACAGCCTCAGCTTTTGCCTCACGATTGTCTGCATGACCGGGCCGAGCTTCGCTCGATCGCTCGCCACCGTGAACGCACCCTCGCCAACGGACCCGGTGACGAAGGAAAACGCGGTGCCGACAAGCTCCAGTGAGGTCGAAGTTTGCACTAGAAACCATGTATCATGCCTTGAGGGGGACCACATGAACCCTAAGAAATTGGGTCAACTACCCTATACTACTATTTTTCCTAATAAGGGCTATAAGCCCGAAACCCTAAACCCTTAGCCCTTTTAGGATTCATTTGGTCGCCAAGGTGCTTGGAAAGCTCACGCGATGCACGCTCGACGCGACACCACCCGCGCCGTGCCCAGCTCATGGCATTCATCACCCGACCCTGCAGAGGACAATCGATCACCTTGGGAAAAAACGAAGCCTAAAAGCGTTTATGGTTCATATACCTTAATAGGCCTCATAGATCATCTTGGAGAACAAAAATGAAGCCTTAAAGGGTCTATGGTTCACAAAAATGAAGCCTAACAGGGTTTATGGTTCATATACCTCAATTAATGAGAATTATGGTAATATAGGGTGTGTGACCCCAACTTCAGGGTTCATATACCGTCCCCAAGGCACTGGGCACAGCGCGAAGAAGTAGCGGCACTTGGCAATGTAGGCAGGGATGCTATTGATGGCCCTGGCCTGCTCGCTCCTCACGTCCGCGCCCGAGGCGTAGAGAGAAGACAGCCGCATTTGCGGGACAGAGATGTAGTCGTACCATAAAAACAAAGGTCTGGACTGGAACTCACGGAAAGAGATGCCTTTGGCATTTTGCACAGCATTCTCCGTCATTAAATCTACTGGGATTGACCCAGAACTCTGCAAGAGGCACTTCAAGGCGTCCTGAAGCACCCGCATCTGCTTGAATTCCGGATCCGGGTGCTGCTCATCAACCCACTGGTGCGACACAAAACCGGCGTTCCCCATGCTGTCGTGGAAGACGACGACATCTCCACGGGCCTCCACAGTACGGTTGTTTAGGGTTTAGGGTGTAGGGTTTAGGGGTTAGGGTGCGAGTCAGCAGAAAAGCAGCAAACACCTCAGAGCAAGGCTACTGGCAAGGGACGGCCCTGCAAAAGACCTTTCGCAGAAACCTGAGTAGAGTCCCCAAACAAAGCAGCGCTGCCCTAAACCCTCAACCCTCTAAGCTCTCCCAACTTTTGGCCAGACCGGGAAGTATACCTTGTGCCTTCTAATTAGGGTTACCTCAGTAGTATATGCTTTGACTCCAAGACCACCATTCCCTACTTGGGACGTGGAGAGAGAAACACAGAAGAAGACTAAGCACGGCCCATGCTCCGTAGTGCTAACGCTTTGGAGCCCCCCTCCAGCCTAACAACAAAAACACGAAACGAGGAAGGTCTCGCTGGTCATCATCCCTTATTCAACTTGCGCTCATGGAAGCAGAACCTACTTGCTAGAGGCCTTGGCATGTTCAGGTTGCTGATTGCCCGGCGAAGTACCGCGTATCTACCAAACTGCACCCCCCCCCAAAAAGAATAACATACACAAAATATAGGCTAAACCCTAAACCCTAAACCCTAAACCCTAAACCCTAAACCCCAAACATATATATATATATATATATGCAGAAGCCTTCAACTCCTCGTGCGGGTCGATCTTGGTCATCCCCAGCAACTTTTCGGCGGCCAAGGTGTACATCGGGAACAACATGGGAGCATCCTCAGGTTGACTTCAGGGGTTTAGGGTTTAGGGTTTAGGGTTTAGGGTTTAGGGTCTTCAGGGCTTAAAGGGCTTTAACACTTGCGGAGAAAAACTCTGTACTACAGTGCACTTTGGCAGATGGGGTGAAAGGTCCACCTCACTTGAACCCCAAAACCCTCCACCCCAAAGTCAACTCTAAACCTAAGCCGCCTAAACCCTAAACCCTAAACCCGAAACCCTAAACCCCTAAACCCCTAAACCCCTAAAGCGCATGTTGGCCCAGCAGCCTCCCCTCCAGCAGGCAGCTTGGCGTTCAACTCCAGGGGTGTCCGGCTTCTTGTGGATCGCGTGGAACAGCATTGCGACATGTGACCGAGCTCTAAACACCAAGGGTTTGGGGCTTCATAGGGTTTATAGGGTTTCCAGTTTTTGTAGGGTTTATCGGGTTTATAGGGTTTATAGGAATTATAGGGTTAGGGTTTATAGGGTTTAGGGTTTAGGGCTACATCCAACCTCCTAAACCCAAAGCCTGAAGCCCTTAAAGCTATATCTTCATCCCCCTCACTGCTGCCAAGGCATGACAGGGAGATTAGGTGCTACAGGACTTCTTCCCGCGCCAATAACCGGTGAAGGACTACTACCTTAATGAACCCTCAAATTGGGTCATATACTAAAATTCCTATTGAGGTATATGAACCCTAAACCGTTTTAGGGGTCATTTCGTGCCCAAGGTAGGTGCAGGGTAACTAAGTGCAGTGAAGCTTACTCCTCGCAATGCTTCCATAAGCCCAGATGTATCCATCATATAGGAGTGAGACATGTCAGAGAGCAAACTCATCATGGCAACCCAACACTCCAATTCCCGAAGCCCAAAACTCCAACCCTAAACCCTAAACCCTAAACCCTAAACCCTAAACCCTAAACCCTGCAAGTTGGTACTTCTGGAGCTTGTGGCTTTGGCCGGCTGAGATTCACATGAAATCAACATCCCCTAGGCTTCAGGTTTATAGGGTCAAGGGTTTAGGGTTTAGGGTTAAGGGTTTAGGGTTTAGGGTTTAGGGTTGAGGGTTAGGGTTTAGGCTCAGAAAACCATTTAAAACACCCTTCTGCTGCAAAAACAGCTCCGAACCCTGCACAACAGGACCCTGAATCATAATTCTGATCTCCAACCCCTAAACCCTAAACCCTCAACCCTAAACCCTGAAACCCTCGACTCACCTGCCACACGGGACTTGCTGCTTGACTTACGATCTACTCATAGGTTCCCCTGCTACCCCCCTCTAGGGTTTAGGGTTTAGGTTTTAGGGTTTAGGGTTTAGGTTTTAGGGTTTCGGGTTCCGCTACTGCCCCCCTCTATACTACCCCCCCCCCCCCCGTAATTAAGGCTACTTGGGGAATAATCACAAGCGTAATTAAGTAATTAAGGTTCTTTAGCGGGGTAGTAGGGAAAGCCATGACATGCACATCCATGGAACATGATTGCCCACGAGCATTTGCTGGTTGATTCCTTGCTACAAGCCCTAAACCCTAAAGCCCCGACACCTCGAGGCTGTTGAGACATTCTGCGCCTGATTCTTGCACAAGGGCCCCTCTCCTGAGGGGGAGCTCGCTGACGTGAAAAGATTGATGGTGCGCGCTCTCAGTGACGCACCCATCTGCCACCATATGACGCAGAGTGAACCGTTTCTGGGATTCTACCTGAAACCTAAGCCGCAAGAATCCCGTCTTGGACATGTGTGATGGCGACGTTAGCCCTAAACCCTAAACCCCAAACCCCAAACCCTAAACTCTAAACCCTAAACCCTAAACCCCAGTCCTGCCATCTAAGGTGCTTGACACCCTTTGTGCGCCGGGTTTGGGGGTGTAAGGATCACTCAGCTGCACCCTGGAGCCGAGGTTGGAATTCAGAGGGATCATTGAATCAGAGAGCTGTGCTATACTATCGGGTTCAGGGTTTAGGGTTTAGGGTTTAAGGGTTTAAGGGTTTAAGAGTTTAAGGGTTTAAGGGTTTAAGGGTTTAGGATTTAGGGTTTAGGGCTTAGGGTTTCCTGAGCGCCAAGCCCCTAAAACCCTGTCAGGCAGGAAGGCTCCATCAACGTATCTAAGCCATCAAAGCCAAAAGGGGTTTAGGGTGTTGGGTTTAGGATTTGAGAAACTAGGTACTAGAGTATTTTTTTTTTGGGGGGGGTTCTTAGTACAATTATATAGTGACCATCAGGGAATGCAATTAGTCATCGTCCCGACCCATATATTAACCCCTCAAGGGATTATGGAGGGTGATTATGTAGGGTGTAGGGCCTATAGGGTTAAGGTTGGAATTTGGAAATTGAGTTCCTTATACATTCCCATACAGGTCCCGGGAAAAGATTCTATGGGCACCTCATCCCCGAGTTACCCCACTTCTTAGGGTAGTTATATGGTCCCTTAATCTGGGCCTTGCAATAAATGGGGCCCCTTATACACCCCTTATATACCCTGTACAAATTCAGGGCCCATACTTCAGATCCCTTTAAAGGAAGGTACTGAAGCCTATGCCCCAACCCAAATCCAGCAGACTCCTCTTCGATTCATGGCTGAACAAATGATGTGGTGAGTTCTCTAAATCATGGTCCCTTTTCAGATCCCTACTATACTACGGCCCCTAATATTTAGGATGCCCAAAAACGGGACCATGATGTACAGAACTGACCCCCCCATAATTAACTTAGGACACTGCAGAAGGGCACTTGTAACTCCACTTGTAACTAACCCAGAGGGTCCATTTGTAGTACTATTATGGCATTCGGCAACCCACAACCCGATTTAGTAAGGTGTTTGGGTCCCTAATTCCAGAATAGTACTACAAATGGACCCTCTGATTAAGGGCATCATGTCTCACTTGGCAGTGCGTCTTGCGAGCTTACGTGGTTCAGGTCTCAAGGTTTTATTTGTGGCAAGGAATTCATAGTTCTGCAGTCTATCACGGGATATCTTGAAAAAGGTCCCCAAACCCCCTAAAAGGGTACAACCTTAGGGATCAGAGGCAAAAGCCCATGAAAACCCTCCCAGAGGGTCCATTTGTAGTACTCTTCTGGAATTCGGTACACAACAACCATACTCAATAGGATTTTTGGGTACCTAAACCCTAAAGCCTAAACCCTAAACCTTTAATTCCATAATAGTACTACAAATGGACCCCCTGGGCCTGAAGCAGTCGCGCCGATTTTGCTCTCGAAACGAGGGTCCGGTTCCATCTAGCTCTGCTGTCCGCGGAGCTTTGAGGTGGAATAAGTACAGCCCTGTTAGGACTATCAATCTAAGCATCTTAAACCCTAAGCCCTACACCCTATAACCCTGAACCCTAAACCCTCAACCCTAAGTCAAAGAGTCTACTGCTGGAGTCCTCTTGATGGGACGTCCGATGCACCTCGATTGCTCGCCAGGCGCCGGGGCCCGTGTTTTGAGCGCCCGAAACCCTAAACCCTAAAACCTAAACCCTAAACCCTAAACCCTAAACCCTAAACCCTAAACCCTAAACCCTAAACCCTAAACCCTAAACCCTAAACCCTAAACCCTAAACCCTAAACCCTAAACCCTAACCGAACAGGCCGGCTCAGTACAACCCCGCGCCCGGGGCGCGATCGAAGTCGCCGAGGCGGCGATACGTCTCGGCTGCTTCGGGACCTGGGTTTAGGGTTCAGGGTTCAGGGTTTAGGGTTTAGGGTTTAGGGTTTAGGGTTTAGGAAGGTTTAGGGCCTTGAATAGGGTTTTGGCGGGGTTCTGAAAGTCTATTTACGTAGCGACCATAAGGGAATACCATTAGTAACAGTATCTATTCCGACCCCTATGGCATGCTGTCGGGTTGGGGTTGAAGGTTGAGGGTCTGAGGTTGGGGGGTTTGGGGTTCATTCAGGTCTTAGTGACGTCCCATGGTGGTGTGGAAGCTAGCCTCCTTGTTACAGCATCCCAAGGTGAGACAAGCCTCTAGGTTAGTGCTGGGAGTTTAGCACCAGCCCCTGGCGTAACTCTGCTCTTGTCGACTGACTCAGGTGTGCAGGTGAGGTTTGGGGATTGCAGGGGTTAGGGCCCAGGTCCCTTCGCCCTCGCCTCTTTTGCCCCCCCCCTGAAGCCAACATCGAAAACAAGCACCTGGCAGCCACAGCAACAGTGCTATCGCGCATCAAGTGCAACACCAAAACTGAAGCCTCCAACCCTGCCCTTAAGCCCTGTAGCCCCCAAAGCCCCAAACCCTTGAAGCCCTCTAAACCCTCTAAACCCTCCATTCTCAGCCCTCGAAGCCCTCTTCCCGTCGCGCCTGACACCGGCTTGGTGCCTAAGGGCCCTGGTGGCCCCCGGGCACCTTGTCTCAAGCTGGTGTAGCCGAAGCCCTTAAAGAGGTTAGGGTTTAGGGTGTAGGGCACATAGGCGAATGTTTGGGTTTTGGGGTTTAGGGTTTGGATCCCATCCCTACACCTTACAATTTTTAAGGGGTTAACTGGACCGCGGCTTTGAGGGCTTTGAGGGCTCTAGGGCTCTAGGGCTTTGGGTTTAGGGCTTAGGGTTTTATGATTCCAACCTGAAACTCAGGAAGCCAGTTCTCTGTTGTTCCATGTTTAGGGAGGGTTGGCTTTAGGGTTGGGGGTTTAGGGTTTATAGATTTAGGGTCTAGGGTTCCATGGGCGCTTCTTTTGGGAGACCAAACGCCCGGCAAAAAAAAAAAAAAACACATCGTTGGCTCGCTCTCAACAGCCTGTCGGCCCGAAAAACCCACCAAGCCCCATAGCCATACAGCACTAAACCCTAAGCCCTAAACCCTAAACCCTAAACCCTAAACCCTAATCCCTAAACCCTAACCCTAGACCCCAAACCCTAAACCGCCGCTCTTTTGCACAAGGGGCTTGGGGGAAACATGGGTTTAAGATGTATGTATATGTGTATATATATATGGTGTACGTTATATCTATATATCTATATGTACATATATATATATATACATATCGATACACACACACGTATATATATATATAGGTTTAGAGTTTATATGCAGGGCTTAGGGTTCATGCGCCGCGGTGAGGGTAGAGGCAGTTTGCAGGGCTCAGTAAAACAGACCCCTCAGTCCACCAAAAGGCCCAATGCTGAGTCTTGCGGGCTCTTCTGCCTGCAAAGCCTTCGCAACCTTTCCCGAAATGTCAGAAGCCTCAACCCTAAACCCTAAACCCTAAACCCTAAACACCAAACCCTAAACCCTAAACCCTAAACATGAGCGGGAGGTGCTTGAGAGATCATATGCCTTTGGGCGGAAGGGGCGGAGAGTTGGTTTGTCCAACTCTAAGCCCAAAACCCTACACCCTAAACTTCCAAAGCCACAAACACCAGGTGCTGCGCCGGTTTGTTGCAGCCTCGAGTGCAAAGCAGGCACGGAGCTTTGAGCACCCCACCCTAAAAAGGGTACTGAGAGGGGAGGGGATGTGGGACACCAAGAAGTCGAAACCCTAAACCCTAAACCCTGAACCCGAAGTCCTAAACCCTTGTCCATGCTTTGTGTGCAGGAAGCCCGATACATGGCTTGGTCAGCTACATGCTGCCCCCTTGCCATTGCTGGCTGATTCTCAGTAGGGAATGAGGGAATGAGGTACCGTATATAATCTCTTAAAGGGTGTATATAGGGCCCGAGTTCCCTCATTCTCTACTAAGAACCAGGGGAACCAGGGGGATTATACTTACAACGCCCATAAACCATCACAAAACATGTTCTTGCATTCAACTTTCAAGCCAATAGTGCGCCACACCGACCACCCTATACCCTGAAGCCTACACCCGAATTAACCCTCCAACCCACCCTGAACCCCAAACACTAAAAAGCCCTCCCACAACAAAATCTTACTCTTCTGAGGCCCCCAACGCTGACAGCGCCGGTTCTTGGTTGTTCTGATGGGCCGGGCCGATCTCGGCGTTTCAGAGGGATGGTGAATAATTGGGCGGGGCAGGGTTCAAGGACTAGGGAAACTTAGGGGTTTGGGGTTTAGGGTTTAGGGTTTAGGGTTTCGGGCTCAGGGTTTAGGGCGTAGGGGGTTTAGGGGCTCAACTCAGTTTTTCCCCAAATAGAAATATACCCAAAAAGGTCGGCAAGTTTTTCATCGACACCCAGGCGCCTCTAACTCCTAAGACCCTGAACCCTAAACCCCCTAAGGGCACGACAGGCCCTGATGGTACTTGGGACCACGGAGCACTGGTGTTGCCTAAGGGTAGCGTCGGCTGAGAGCCTACGATCAAAAGCGCATGCCCTGCAGGGCGTTTAGGCTTTAGGCCATGATCCCAAAACATATCTCACAAATACCCAGCCAGTAGGAGCTGGAGCCATCCCTAAACCCTAAACCCTAAAACCCTAAAACCCTAAAACCCTAAAACCCTAAAACCCTAAAACCCTAAAACCCTAAAACCCTAAAACCCTAAAACCCTAAAACCCTAAACCCTAAACCCTAAACCCTAAACCCCAAACCCTAAGCCCTAAACCCTAAACCCTAAACCCTAAACCCTAAACCCTAAATTGGCAGCTGGCCGTCGACGGCATCCGAAGTCCGCACCCCCCCTGAACCCAGCACTTCTGAGCTCTCCACATAGGGTTTAGGGTTTAGGGTTTAGGGTTTAGGGTTTAGGGTTTAGGGTTTAGGGTTTAGGGTTTAGGGTTTAGGGTTTAGGGATAGGGGTACCCCAAGAAGGCGCACGATTTGGAGAACCGACTGCCTCCTCAAGTCTCTCTCTTGAGAAGTCAAGGAATCCTATGTGAACTTAAGGTTTAGGGCCTAGGTTTTAGGGTTTAGGGCTTAGGGCTTCGGGTTTAGGGTTTAGGTTCTAGGGCGTCTTTAAAAGCGTGGGTGGCGACATATGCTGCGTGGCGCGTGCGTCGATGACAATCGCGCGCAGCAAATGCTGCGCTGAACTCTTGAAGCCTAAACCCGAAATCCTAAACCCTACACCCTAAACCCTGAGTTCAACCCTCCCTCGCCAGGTCCCCCCACTGGCGACCAGAAGCCTGCGAAGCGAGCTTAGGGGTTTTGGTGGCGCTTCGAAGAAACCCTACACCCTAAACCCTAAACCCTAAACCCTCAACCCTAAACCCTCAACCCTCAACCCTAAACCCTAAACCCTAATCCCTAAACCCAACCACGTGCGGGGAGGGAGGGGGTGGGCGGGGGTTGCAAAATTGCTTTGTAGGCTATTGTTTTAGAATGAGGGCTCTTTAGGAGGGATCCTAGAGTGCTAGTAGGATTCAGGGTTTAGGGTTTTAGGGTTTAGGGTTTGAGAGAGAGAGAGAGAGAGAGAGAGAGAGAGAGAGAGCGAACAACGTGAGGTACTGCAAGTCAAGCAAAGGCTTAGGCGTTTAGGGTGCAGGAGCTCGATTGCAGAGCATCAACCAGCTATGCTAAACTTCCCGAGGTCGTTGCCCGCCACAAGCTGCGCACAGGACGCACATCTTACGACCCCCAAACCCGAAATCGACCTCGAGAAGATCCTTTGGCAAAAGCCCTACCCCTAAACCCTAAACCCTAAACCCTAAACCCTAAACCCTAAACCCTAAATAAACCCTAAACCCTACACCCTACACCCTGAACCCTGAGCCCGAAACCCTGAACCCTGAACTCCAGCTGTGAGCCTTTGACCACGACGGGGTCTAGCGGAAAGAGCTTCGAGTCATCAAAGGCCCAGCCTTTCATTCATGCTGCCCTCAGGGTTTAGGGTTTAGGGTTTAGGGTTAGGGTTCAGGGTTTAGGGTTTAGGGTTTGGGGTTTAGGGTTTAGGGTTGAGTTTACCTACCCCCCCCCCCCCGCCGGCCCCCCGAAAGCCCTAAATTTTGAACCTGAAAAAACCCCCAAGCCTCAGGTCTAACGGGAAGGGTTAGGATTCACCGTTAGGATTAGGACCCAGACTGTTTCAGGTTGGTGACCTATAGCGAGACATGCAGTCTTCAAGGGCTCTGGGTACTTTTGCCATTCATGTCTCAGACGCATCTTAGAGGGTGTAAAAGGGGTGAGGGGGCTACGGGGCTCGGGGCTTCTACCTTGCTGTTTAAGACTCTTGCTAGACAGGGGAAGCGTCCCACGAACATCCCCTAAAGAAGCCCCATGCCCCGCAACCATTTCGGGTTGAGGCCGCCAATCTAGGAACAAACCTTCTAAACCCTAAACCCTAAACCCTAAACCCTAAACCCTAAATCATAAACCCTAAACCCTAAACCCTAAACCCTAAACCCAAAAAAGAAACAAGGGCCCGCTCTGGGTTCCATAGCTGCTCTTAAAGGCACGGGCTCCCACATGTCACGCCCCAAAACCGTAAGTTCCAAACCCTAAACTCCTACTCCAAGGGTTTATGTTTAGGGTTTAGGGTTTAGGGTTTAGGGTTTAGGGTTTAGGGTTTAGGGTTTAGGGTTTAGGGTTTAGGGTTTAGGGTTTAGGGTTTAGGGTTTAGGGTTTACCAAAGTCCTAAACCCTCAGCCCCAACCCCGTAGAGTCAAAACCCTGAGCCCTATGCGGCTCTTGGTCTGTCCTGGGTTGCGAATGTGCGTGTTGGTGATTCGGCAGGTTCCAAGAAAGATCAGGGTTTAGGATTTCGGGTTTAGGGTCTAGGGTTTAGGGTTTAGGGTTTAGGGTTTAGGGTTGAGGGTCTAGGGTTTAGGGACTATTTGGGGGTACCCCTTTGGGTCTTTTTTTTTTGGGGGAGGCGGGAGCTGTCCCTGGCCTCGTCCGTCGGCAAGCCGCAGGTAGACGCCTTTGCACATCAAAAGGCAGGCAGAAAACACCTAACCCCAAACCCCAAGCCCCAAACCCCAAACCCTAAACCCTAAACACTAAACCCCAAACCCTAAACCCTACACCCCCAATAGAACCTCAGCAACTGTGTTGAGTTAAGGGTTTGAGGGTCTTCGACCTCTTGCTGGGCACCTGCCATAAACCCTAAACCCTAAACCCTAAACCCTAAACCCTAAACCCTGCACCCTTTCTCTGGGCTTGCAAGGGTCAGGAGGCTGCCCTCTGAGCCTAAAAGCCACATAGCATCCCAGCCAACCCTGAGTCGCTAAGCTCTAAGCCCTAATAGGGTTCAAGGGTTGAGGGTTTAGGGTTTAGAATTTTTTGTTTAGGGTTTAGGGTTTAGGGTTTAGGGCTTAGGGTTTAGGGTTTAGGGTTTAGGGTTTAGGGTTGACCCTAAACCCTAAGCCCTCAAACCCTCACACCTGAACCCCAAGGACACCGAACCCCTCAACCCTCCCAGCGGTTTTGTTGCCCCTCACTTCCGAGCTTCTTACGTCCATCCGCCCCGGCGTGCTCCTCAGAGTCGCTTCTCATTAGGTCGGAGTTTGGAGTTAGGGGATCTGGGGCTTATGTTTCGGGAATGAGGAGCATCGAGTTTAGGGGACTAGGGGTTTAGGGGATTTGGGGTATAGGGGTTGAGGGGTATGGGGGTATCTGAGGTGGACATAGCGGTTGAGGGTGGATAGAGTGAACAGGTCCGGGGCTTTGGGGTACCTAAGCCCTAACCCTAAACCCTAAACCCTAAACCCTAAACCCCAAACCCTAAACCCTAAACCCTAAACCCTAAACCCTAAACGAGCCCCAAAGCCTTCTTGAAAGCCGCATGTGGCGGCTGCACTCCGATAGGGTCCCCCCCACCCCTTATGTTTAAGGTTAGTAAGGTTAGGCTTGCAGGTTTCTGTAAGGCCCTAAACCAACCCAAACCCCTAAAGCCTAAAGCCTAAACCATAGATCCCTGAATCACCATAGCTCTCTGGACGCTGATGTAGAAAAACAGCCTGTGCCCCACCTAGGCCTCGGAAAGACCCGAAACGACGTGAGCCCGAAGCCCTACACCCTCACAAGCTTAAACCACTATACTCAAACGAAGTGTTGAGGAACATGTACCCCTATGCTGGCTTAATATCATAAGCATAGCTTCGGTTCTGCATGTGTTCCTGAAACATGTTTCACAAGGGCCGTAGGCCCCAGGCCCTAATCCCTAGCCCCCCCGCCCCTTCCTTTAGTTCGTACTGAAATCCTGGACTTTGAGCTCCTAGAATTACGGTTCAGGGTTTAGGGTTTAGGGTTTAGGGTTTAGGGTTTAGGGTTTAGGGTTTGGGAAGGCTCAAGCATGTTTGCGGCCGTCCTCGGACACGGCGAAGGTGGCATTCTGGCCTCCAGGCATGACTTCCCTAAGTTTCTTCAACTTCCTCTACATTACACCCTAAATTAGGGTTTAGGGTTTAGGGTTTAGGGTTTAGGGTTTAGGGTTTAGGGACCTTAAACCCTTGAAGCCTGAACCCTAAACCCCAAAACCCTACCCCTACCTCCCCCCCCCCCCACGAAAGCCGTTCGAGGGCATCAGGTCGAAGATGGGCATTCCTAGTTGCCGAGTACTGCAGGATTAAAAAAAGTGAGGGTACTACTGGGCATTCTAGACTCTGCCCTCCAAATTTGAGGGGACGAAAGGAACTCTGAGATGGTTCATGGGATTATGTTTGTCGGCGCGGGCAGCGGGGGGGGGGGGGGGGGGGGGGGGGGGTGCGGGGGCAGGTGCAACCCTAAACCCTAAACCCTCAAGACTTTGGGGTATTGGTTTGCAGTCGCAGGGGCGTCGATGACCCGACCCAGACGTGCATGTGGGCCCGCTTGGACTCCTTGTACTGGTCGTCAATGTCCGAGTATCCATGCTTGGAGCGGAAGTGCTGACCCTAAACCCTAAACCCTAAACCCTAAACCCTAAGGCACATATGGGTTGCCGGGGGGTCATTATCCGAGTAAGGGCCGAAGTGGCGGCCACACTCGCTCTCCCGCGGGCAGAGAGCCCACGCAATCTTCTTCTCAGGGGCACCACGCGCCGTGCGCCCCTTTGAGGTTAGATAGGGTTTAGGGTTTAGGGTTTTGGGTTTAGTGTTCAGGGTTTAGGGTTTCGGGTTTCGGGTTTAGGAGTTTAGGATGACACCAATATTTTTAGGGTTAGGGTGAGCGTAGGTAAGACCGACTCTTTTGTCTCCCAGGGAAGCCTAAGCATTCTGACTGATTAAAAAGCCCCGCTGGGAAAAGTCCCTTAGCTCAAGTCAGACTCTAAACCCGTAACTCTAAACCCTGAAAACCCTAAACCCTAAACCCTAAACCCTAAACCCTGAACCCTGAAACCCCAAATCTCAATATGGCAAGGGGGGTCCCCTCCCTTCTACCCTCAAACCCTAAACCCTAATTTAGGGTTTAGGGTTTAGGGTTTAGGGTTTAGGGTTTAGGGTTTAGGGTTTAGGGTTTAGGGTTTAGGGTTTAGGGTTTAGGGTTCTATAACTCAGAGTCCTTGACGCCAGACCCCGGTCACAGGAGGTTTGGGGCTTCGGGATTCGTTGACTTGCGGACTATACTGAGTTGTGCTTCCAACCCTTTGAGAAGTATTCGTGAATAGCTTCTCTTACAGTAAGGAAAGAAGGGCAATTACAAATTATCCCAAAGCACAAACCAGAAAACTCAACACCCGAATTCAGACCATACACCGCTGAGAGCGGCGCCCAACGTGCAGCCCACACGAGGAGCTTCGATGTTGGGCCCCTGGGTAGGGTTTAGGGTTTAGGGTTTAGGGTTTAGGGTTTAGGGTTTAGGGTTTAGGGTTTAGGGTTTAGGGTTTAGGGTTTAGGGTTTAGGGTTTATGGTTAGGGTTTAGGGTTTAGGGTTTAGGGTTTAGGGTTTAGGGTTTAGGGTTTAGGGTTTAGGGTTTAGGGTTTAGGGTTTAGGGTTTAGGGTTTAGGGTTGATAATAGGGTTTAGGGTTTAGGGTTTAGGGTTTAGGGTTTAGGGGTAGTGCTCTATGGCGGGGGTGGGGGTGTGGAGAAATGCCGATTTGATGTCTAGGAAACCCTGCCTACCAAAGCCCTATGAAGGCCCCCTGTACCTAGAACCCCCTGAACCCAAAGCTCCGAACCCTAAACCCTGCCTAGACCCCCCAGCTTACTCGTAAGCATGGCGACTACGCAGCATGGCATCGAACGAACTCCGAGCCCGGTGGAAATCACGTTTACGCACCGGGCCCAAGGTTTACAATTGGCCCTACACAATTATAGGCACATGAAGCCGCAAAACCCATCAATCCATGACTGACGCAAGCCACTCAGAAACCCCCAAACACCCCCTGAACCTGAACCCTCAACCCATCAACCCCCGAGAGTGCTCCTGAAGATACCTTTCCCTTGTTTTGGGTTTAGGGTTTAGGGTTGGCCTAGACCGTAACCCCTACAAACCGAAATTCCGAGTAAGAGTCGCCGTATCCAAAAACCATAGGGGGGTCTATATCGGGGTCCCTAAACCCTAAACCCTAAACCCTAAACCCTAAACCCTAAAGTCAATCCACACCAATCAGCCTATCTCCCAAGCAAAATCATAAGCTCCGGGCAGCCCGGAGGTCGATCCCGCCAAGGAAGGAGACCTCTTGGTACCATCCCAGGGGCTCCATATTTGTAGTACTACTATGGAATCAGGTTACCCCAAAAAACCATACGAAACGGGCTTTTGGTAACCCCCCCCCCCCCCCCCCCCCCCCCCCCACACACGAACATCCTCCACCATTTGGGCAAATCAGATCCAGTGGCTTAGCGATAGGGTTTAGGGTTTAGGGTTGAGGGTTGAGGGTTGAGGGTTTAGGGTTTAGGGTTTAGGGCTCCGGGTTTAGCAAAGGGGTCTAGGGCCATAAGGCAGAGCCAACCTGTTCCTAGTTATGTTAACTGCACCCCCAAATCCACATAATCCTCAACTCCGAAGATTAAGTGCAGCTAAACCCGAACAGCCTGAATTCTAAAGCCCTAAAGAGCTATACACAAAGAGAAGAAATTCTTGAGGAAAGAAGCATCCAGCTGAGTGCCTGGCCCTGTACCAGAAGTATTTGGTACCTGGAGAGCTTCCGGGTTTATGTACTGAGGACCTTTCTTGCAAGGAGATGCTAAACCCTAAACCCTAAACCCTAAACCCTAAACCCTAAACCCTAAACCCTACATGGCCGCTACATGGCACCCTGGGCGACTAGAATGTGGAAGTCTTCCTTAGGTTTAGGGTTTAGGGTTTAGGGTTTAGGGTTTAGGGTTTAGGGTTTAGGGTTTCGGGTTTCGGGTTTCGGGTTTCGGTTTAGGGTTTAGGGTTTAGGGTTTAGGGTTTAGGGTTTAGGGTTCAGGGTTTAGGGTTTAGGCTGTAGGGTTTAGGGTTTAGGGATTAGGGTCTAGGGTCTAGGGTTTAGGGTTTAGGGCCACTAATTAAACCCATAACCCCAAACCCCAAACCCGAAGACCGCCCCTAAGACCCGAAGCCCCTAAGACCTCAAAACCGTTCTCGAAGTCACCATAAACCCTAAACCCTAAACCCTAAACCCTAAACCCTAAACCCTCTTAGGGTTCATTTCGTCCCCAAAGCCGAGGCGAAAGGGCTCAAACCGGCTTGTGGCCCTAGAGCTCACCTGAGCTCACCTAAACCCTAAACCCTAAACCCTTAACCCTAAACCCTAAACCCTCAACCCTAAATCCCCCAACATCACAAGTCCCACTGGAGGTTGATAAGTTGATAGAAAGTTTGTGGGTTTGGGGTGCAGGGCTTGGGGTCTGCGTGTCATATGAATGTAGATCACACACGCCTCCCTCCCCCCACCCCGCAACCCAGCGCACTGTCGCCAGAAAGAACTGCTGGATTGGCCACCTTGGTAGCCATAGGGCCATGGGTTGTAGGTGTGGGTGGGGAGGGGAGGGTGCGTGGGTTTGGGGTTTAGGGCTATCGGTGTTCCAGGGGGGCGGCGTGTGGGTTGAGGGTTTATGGGAGTGTGGGTTTGCGGGTGTGAACAGGACCTGGGACCTGACACTCGCAGCGGCATTGAGGCGACCTAGGGTATCATGAAGAAAGACACGTTTTTACACCAACCCGCAAACTCTAAATCCATAAACGTGAAACCACAAACTTCACCTGATCAGCTCGCTGCATCGGACGGATCCTTCTGAAGGCACCTAAAATGTATGGGGCCCTTATTCTGGGATGATCAGACCTGACATCCCATCTTGGGAGGTTCCCTGTCATACTAACAGTCCTTACTAGGCATGGTGTTAGGGGGTACCAGGTACTATAATCCCTACTAAGGACTGTTAGTATAAGGGCGAACATCCCAAATCCAGTCCTTTAATGGGCTGCCTCCCATTTTTCAGCCTGGCCGCTACAGTCAGCGGGCCCTGCTGCGCAGGGGGCGGCGCGTAGCCTTGGGCGTGCAGAAGGACTGGAAGCCTCAAACCCCCATATGCGCCCCAGCGTTCCGCGTAACCGAACACCCCCCACCCCCCCCCCCCCCCCCCCCCCCCCCAAACCCTTCAAACCCTCAAAGGGATCTGAAGGCTCGGAAAGCTCATGTTTTGTACTGGTGCTCTTGCAGTGGCTGCTTTGCATGGAACCGCTTCTGCGGCGTGGATGAATTCTTTACACAGGGTTTGAGTAGTATGTAGGTATGTAGGGCTAAGGACACCTTAGGACGTCCATCCTGTCTGGAACTCCTCTGTCGTCGGAGCTTTGTCGCAGCTGCCGCATCAAAGAAGTAAGGGCGAAACCCGTACCCTAAACCCCCCCAAACCCCCACTCGAAACCCGAAACCCCACTGCCATGTGACATCGCAAGCCGCACTCATTCCTGAAGCATGAGCCCTTAGATCGAGACCCTAAACCCTAAACCCTAAAACCCTAAACCTTAACCCTCGACTCAACCCTAAACCCAAGAGCTATAATAACAAGGGAGGGGGCTCAATAACTACGCGAGGGGGCCCAAAACCCTAAGCCCAAGAGCTCTGATAACAAGGGCGGGAGGTTAAACCTAAACCCTAAACCCTTACCCTCTACTCAACCCTAAGCCCTGGGCATACCATGGGCGGGGGGGGTGCGCCTATGCTGGCACATAGAAACCCTAAACCCTAGATGCTAAACCCTAAACCCTAAACCCCGATTTTCGGCCACCCCTCCCCCGCCCCCCCTCATGTGTTTTTTTGGTATTTAAGCCGTATATGACACACCCAAAAAGGCTGATAGTTCTGATCCCCCCCCGTCCCCGCCCCTCTCATCCCTGTGTCACGCTAGAATGTCGATGACTATTCAAGGAAGATTCCTGAAGCTCTGAACCCTTCGTTCCTTGATTGAAGCGATGGAGTTTCTGGGAACACCACCCCTCCCCCAACAAACCAAAAAAAACAACTCCAATCTCGAGCCCAAGAGGTTACATTTGAGAGCTCTAAAGGTTCGATACGATCCAACCCCACTCGGGTAGAGGGTTTAGGGGGCGTAGAGGGTTCAGAGGGTTTAGAGGGTTTAGAGGGTAGGGGAGGGTTTAGGTTTCCCATGACTGCCATGAAACCCGACCTAAGCCCAGAGTTGAAAGGAAATCAAATCAATCATCACCATCATCACCCTAAACCCTAAACCCTCCACAGGCCAGCAGTCCTACACCATACACACCTTCTAGGTGCCTCCTTGGCCATCGCCGGAAGTCTCCAGGACGGAGCTCCCGATAAACATCCTGCACCCTCAAACCCTAACCCCTGAAACCCCAAGCCCTAAATCCCCAAAGCCCTAAACGTCAAAACCTGTATGTACCCTATACCCTAAACCCCATAATTCTCTAAATCCCGAAACCCCAAACACTAAAACGCCGAACCATCAAGCCCAACCACCAAAACCCCAAAACACCCCAAACCCTGAACCCCTAACCCCCCCCCCCCCAAAAAAAAAAAAAAAAAAAAAAAAAACGAACCCTAAACCCAACCCCCTAAACCCCTAAAACCCGCAAAATCCCAACCACTGAAACCCTACACGTCCTAAATCCCAAACACCAAACCCCTCCCCCAAATCCTAAACCCTAAACCTCCAAAACTCCAAATCCCAAACCCCGAACCCTAAACGTTAAACCCTAGCCCTAAACCTCCAAAACCCTCAAAACCCTCAAAACCCTCAAGACCCTCAAAACCCTCAAAACCCTCAAAACCCTCAAAAACCTCAAAACCCTCAAAACCCTCAAAACCCTCAAAACCCTCAAAACCCTCAAAACCCTCAAAACCCCCAACTCCCAGCCCTAAACCCTAAACCCTAAACCCTAGCCCTAAACCCTAAACCTCTAAACCCTCTAAGAAACCCTCCGAGTCTCCCAGCCAGCTGGTGGCCCCGGTGGGCCGCGAGCCGCGTAGCTCGGCGGGTAGGCAGTGCCATAGGGATCCTCCCAGGGGTTGGGGTTTAGGGTTTAGGGTTTAGGGTTTAGGGTTTGGGGTTTAGGGTTTTAGGGTTTAGGGTTTAGGGTTTAGGGTTAGGGGTCTTAGGGTCTAAGGATCCTCCCAGATGTGGCTAAGTCTCTTAATGTCTCTTACGGTCTCTTAGGGTCTCTTAAGGTCTCTTAGGGTCGTTTAGTAGGGTCTTTTAGGGTCCTAGGGCTCAGGGTAGGATCCTCCCAGATTCGGGGTTCAGGGTTTATAAGGTCGTAGGGGCTTCGGGTCTTAGGGTCTTCGGGTTTGGGGTTAGGGGTTTTTAGGGCATAAGTGTTCGGGGGTTTAGGGTCTTTAGGGCTTGGGGCTGTTGGGGTTAGGGGTTTAGGGTCTTCGGGTGTAGGGTTTTAGGTTTTAGGGTCTTAGGGTGTAGGGTCTTTCGGGTTTAGCGTCTTAGGGTTGTAGGATTTGAGGTTTCAGGGCTTAGGTTTGGGAGGAGGGGGCGGGGGGGCGACCTAAATGCTGGACCCTTTGTGGTACGGAGGTGGCTCAGGTTTGTTTAGGCTTCGGGTCTTAAGGTGTGATTGGATTTCTTGTCTGCAAGCAGCAGCCAAGTGCCTGTGCCTTCGAGTCGCTACTCCCGCTTGAGGCAGGAACTGTCTTCAGCCACTGGAGATCTGGGAAATCGAATTCTTCGGCCGGGTACCCTAACGTGCCGGCTAGGCACAAATGGCATATCTCGGCTACGCGTGCTTCGATGCCCTACGTCTTCATGGATCTTGAAAAGTGTCTCATGAGGCCCGCGCAGTTAATCAAGAAAGGCCAGTCGCGTTTGCAGGCGACGGCGCAAAGGCGGTAGGTGATACCTCTGCTGGTGTATCCATGCGAAAGACACCTCGAGGAGGTCGCGAGCCAAATCTTCGCGAGCTCCAACATCAAAGCTCTGATCAGTGAGGTTTTTGGTCAAGATGTTTGTCACGTAGCGGGTGTTGACGGAATGGCCTGCGTAACCGCATGGAAACCCCTCCTGGTTGCCTTTGAGGTGGAGATTAGGGATCAGAGTCAAGGTTTAAGGTTTAGTAGGGTTGGGATGTTCCCCCTTATACCAACAGTCCTTAACAGGGATTGTCGTACCCCCCATTATAATCCCAGTTATGGACTGTTAGTATAAGGGGGAACATCCCAAGTTTAGGGTTTAGAGGCGGCATCAGACGGTCGCTCCACAACAAGGGTCGCTCACATAATGAAGAACAATAATGTCAGCATACCAAGCACGAGCATAGGACCCCTAAGTATGCAAGGTGCCTCGGCTTTGATCCATACGGCCTCAGGACTTATATAGGGGTTAGGGCTTGAAATTTCAAGACAGAAACCTCAGCCCCACTCCCCTTCTACAACAAGACATAAGCTATAGATCTGGTACCGAACCCGAAACCCTAAACCCTAATCCCTGAACCCTAACCCAGTTTAGGGGTCTCTTCTATTTTGACCCTATAACTAGGGGGGGGGGGGCTTCCCTGAACCACTGCAACTCATGAACATTGGGTTTAGGATTTAGGATTTAGGGTTTAGGGCTACAATTTGCATAAGCACCTCCAACCAATAAGACATCTTCTCTGTTCATTAGGGATTACTAACTTCAATTTCTTTGAGGGGGCACTTAGAAGCAATTAGTAGATTACTCTAAACCCTAAACCCTAAACCCTAAACCCTAAACCCTAAACCCTAAACCCTAAACCCTAAACCCTAAACCCTAAACCCTAAACCCTAAACCCAAACCCTAAACCCTAAACCCTACACCCTAAACCCTCCGCCCCTGTGATCTCTCCACTTAGCATCCGGCCTGGGGCGGCGGCGGTCTGTATCCTGACGGTTGAGAGTTTAGGGTTTAGGGTTTCGGGTTTAGGGTTTAGGGTTGAGGGTTGAAGATGATCAGGCTGTTGGCTTCAAACCCTGCACGTCTGGTCTCGATTGGGATATCAAGTGGATTCAAGCTTCAGATCACACCCTGAACACTTTTCCCCATGGGGACGTCATGCATTTTCACTTCTGTGGAAGGTACTCTGCCGTCGCAAGCCAAAAAAAACCTCGACACTAAACGCTCAACCCGAAACCCTAACGGGCAACTTTTGGCTTTTGAGCTTTGGAGTGCCCAAACGACTCAAGGTTATCCACACGGCACCTAACCCTTCCACACCCCCCCCCCCCCCCCCCGGGGAAACAAACAGAACAAACAAACAAAAAACAAACAAACAAACACACAAACAAACACACAAACAAACACACAAACAAACACACACACACACACACACACACACACACACACACAGACAGACAGACGACAGACAGACAGACAGACAGACAGACAGACAGACAGACAGACAGACAGACAGACAGACAGACAGACAGACAGACAGACAGACAGACAGACAGACAGACAGACAGACAGACAGACAGACGAGAGAGAGAGTGCAGAAGTCTAAGCACTCTACGTAAGATATGTTACAGCCCAGTAACCTAGGAATCAAAACGGGTGCTCTTTGTTGCTTAACGGGGTTGATAATGGAACCTAATCCCTCCAAGAAGGGAAATACAGGTACTACTGGCCGTCGTCCTAGGGTTTGGGGTTTAGGGTTTAGGATTTAGGGTTTAGGGATGGCCTTGAAGCTGAAGGTCTCAAGGGGGTTTAGGATTAGAGTTTGGCAGCGCAGTGACCCAAGAGTAACCCAGGAATGAAAAGGGCGCCCTTTTTTGGTTTAAAGTGAATTAGGAGGGAAGCTGAACCCTCCCCCAAAAAAAGGGAATAAGGGCCTACTGGGCATCCTAAACCCTCAACACACATGGTGGGATTTAGGGGGTTTAGGGTTTAGGGTTTAGGGTTTAGGGTTTAGGGTTTAGGGTTTAGGGTTTAGGGTTTAGGGTTTAGGGTTTAGGATTGGAGTTTGGCAGCGCAGTAACCCAGGAGCCTGCCGGCTCAGGAGCGCGCCCCGGCGGGTAGGAGGGGAAGGCCATCGGCTCCTGCGCCACAGAGGGCTTCTAGGGAACTTGAGGGCCCAGGATCCCCCTAAACCCTAAACCCTAAACCCTAAACCCTAAACCCTAAACCCTAAACCCTAAACCCTAAACCCTAAACCCTAAACCCTAAACCCCTAAACCCTAAACCCTAAACCCTAAACCCTAAACCCCTAAACCCTAAACCCTAAACCCTAAACCCTAGGGGAATGTTTCTGGGGGTGAAAGAGTCCTAAGACCGAGGCCCTGAACCCTGAGTCCCTTGTGATTTCACAGCAAACTTGGGTTTGATTTGGTGGTTTGGCTCGCTCTCAAGACATAAAAACCCCTAGAACCAACCTCTTTTTATCGGCTCAGGGCAGGGAAAAGACCGCAAAAAGTCTATAACCCGAAACCTCCCAAACCCTAAACCATAAACAGTAAATTGTAAAACCTAAACCCTCAAACCACCCTAAACCCTAAACCCTAAGCCCTAAGCCCTAAGCCCTAAGCCCTGAGCCCTAAGCCCTAAGCCCTAAGCTCAAAGCCCGAAGCCCAAAGCCCAAAGCCCTAAGCCCTAAGCTCTAAGCCCTGAGCCCGGAGCCCCAAAGCTGTCCTCGAAACGTGGGCGGCGGCCGCCGCACTCTTGGGCGGGGGCCGTCTAAACGCCACCCGCTCGATGCTGGTTCTCTTGAAGGAGAGCCGGCAGAAGGAACTAGGGTTTAGGGTTTAGGGTTTAGGGTTTAGGGTTTAGGGTTTAGGGTTTAGGGTTTAGGTTCAGGTTTATCGGGTTTAGGGTCTATATATAATTAGGGTTTGGGGTTTAGGGTTTGATCAAGCCTGGGGACCAGACGAAACCCCCCCAAATTGGGGGTCGTATACCCTATACTACTAGAACTCCGATTGAGGCATATGAACCCTGAACCCTAAACCCACAACCCCGTTCAGGTTCAATCTGGTCCCCAAAGAAGGTTGAACGTGGAGGGCTCTGCGGGCATCTTGCTTTTGGGCATGTCCGGCTTGTGGGGCACTAGAGGGTTTAGGGCTTACGGATTCAGGAACTTGACCCTGAACCTTCTTCCTAAACCCTAAACCCTAAACCCTAAACCCTAAACCCTAAATCCTAAACCCTAAACCCTAAACCCTAATTGTCAGAGAGGATCCAACTCAAGGCTTCGCAGTCGCAATCTGCCACCCCTAGCAGTGCCGTGTCCAACCCTAAACCCTAAACCCCGAAACCCATCATCACCCCCTACACCTGGAATCCTAGACCCTTAAACCCCCAAACCCTAAACCCTAAACCCCTAAACCCCTAAACCCCTAAACCCCTAAACCCCTAAACCCCTAAACCCCTAAACCACTAAACCCCTAAACCCCTAAACGCCTAAACCCTGCAACAAACCCCTAAACCCCCTAAACTCCAAAATCCCCAAACACTAAACCTCGAAAACCTGAACCCCTAAACCCCTACCACCTGGCAGCATAGGGGTACGCCTTTTAAAAACTAGACCCAGGAGTAACCTAGGAATTAAAAGGGCGCCCTTCTTGGCTTTAAGGGGTTTATAAGGGAACCCTAAACCCTAAACCCTAAACCATAAACCCTAAACCCTAAACCCTAAACCCTAAAAACGATAATAAGGGCCTACTCCGGGTCCTAGAAAAGTAGGAAAAATTCTCTGCCAGGTTGGGGCGGCCCTGGGTCTGACGATGTCGAGGGTTTAGGGTTTAGGGTTTAGGGTTTAGGGTTTAGGGTTTCGGGTTTAGGGTTGAAAGGTGTTAGGGTCTTCTTAGGAAAACGCAAGACAAGAGTCATGAGGCAGAACACAAGCAGGTGTTCATGGATGTTCTTGTGTCGCCTTCTTGTTTCTTGCTGATGTTGTCTGGGTGGCAAGAAGTGGATTCGGATGTTGGCTTAGGGTGTAGGGTTTAGGGTTTAGCGTACATAACCCCCCCCCCCCCCCCGGCAAAAAAAAAAAAAGTAAACCCTGATTACCCAAGCCCCGCAGTGCGCCCATGTGGAGCACCCCCCGGAGCGCACGCTCGTTTTTCGTTGCCAGGCCCCGAAGCCCAAGATCTGACGCTGCGTCCGCATGGGTTCGCTAAACCCTCAACCTTACACCCAAAACCTCATAAACCCTATACCCTAAACTATGCATACGCTTTAAGACTTAAGACCCTCCCAAAACCCTTGAACCAGAACTCTGAACCTCTCGGGTTCCTTTCCTAAGCCCTTTTAAGGCTTCTGGCTTCGGCGTCAAGCTATTTGTTCAGGCCTTAAGGTTTGCTTTTGGGTACTTCAAGGGGGCCCCAAGGCACTGGAGTCTGACCTTCTTGGGATCTGGGGGCGACTCACTTGAAGATGTCGAGGCCGTCAAAGGGATCGTTGCTTCGTTGTGTCGGCCTGCTGCACATCTAGGCTTGAGGGTAGGATTGAGAGTCCAGGCTTCAGGATATCACAGCAACATAGGATTCCCAGATAAACCTCACCAAAAAAATCGCCCTCATAAAAGCTATGACCTAAAGTCGCCAGGGACAATAGTTTCGGGGGCAGAAAAAGGGCCCATCCTGCGTCTCTCGTGAGTAGTCTAAGGCCGATTATACGATTGCTTACTAGACCCAAGAGTAACCTAGGTACAAAACAGGGTGCTCTTTTTGGTTTAAAGGAGCTCATACAGGAACCTCTACCCTACAAAAGGGAATGAGGGCCTACTCTGGGTCCTAGAATAGGATGACTTAGGGCTCACGGGTGTGTTCGGGTGGGCCCCAGATCCCCCAACCCAGTCGACCTGTATCAGAGGTCATGTGGGGGGTTGTTTCCCTAAACCCTAAACCCTAAACCCTAAACCCTGAACCCTAAACCCTAAACCCTAAACCTTGTTTCCGGAGAGTTAGGGTATCTAGTATCTGTACGTCCTCATGAAGAGGGTTACGCTGTAGGTAAGTCTCATGCGGAGTACCGCTATTCTGAGGAAATACCCATGTGGCCAAGAGCTTCAGGGGTGGCAGAGAGGGAGTTCTGGAGCTCTAAACACCAAGCCACGGGCCGCCCCGTGGCTTCTTTATGTGTTGGCTTTTAGGGTTTAGGGTTTAGGGTTTAGGGTTTAGGGTTTAGGGTTTAGGGTTTACGTTGAGGGTTGAGGGCACAGGGTTTAGCGTGCAAGCTACCAGAAACCCTAAAGCCTCGACCTGATTGCTATAGACCCGAAAGCCGAAATCCCACAATTCAAAAGCCCCCTAACAAAAGAGTAGAACTCCGGGGTTTAGGGTTTAGGGTTTAGGGTTTAGGGTTTAGGGTTTAGGGTTTAGGGTTTAGGGTTTAGGGCATCCGGACCTCGCTGCCGGCGGACTGGCAGCCTTAGGCTAGGGCTGGGCTTTTATAGGGTTTAGGGTTTAGGGTTTAGGGCAGACCCGGGAGTAGCCTAGGAATAAAAAGGGTGCTTTTTGTTTTTGTTGTTTTTTGTTTTTTTTTTTTTTTTTTTGGGGGGGGGGGGGGGGGGAATTCTAAGGGAACCCCAACCCTTAACAAAAGAAGAGAGGGGCCTACTCCCGGTCCTAGTAGGGTTTAGGGCTTGAGGACTCCAGGCTTTTTTGATTCTAGGGTTTGGGGCTTTGGGGGCTTTAGGGTTTCAGGGCGTCAGTGTCCCTAAACCCCAAACACCAAACACCAAACCCTAAACCCTAAACCTTAAACTCCAAACCCGAAATCATAAACACAAATAACACATCAAGTCTTGTGTTGATATTTGGGTTTGGGGGTTCAGGGCAGGGCCCGATGGGTATTTTAATGTGAGTTCGGTGAAGCTGCAGCCCCAAGGGGCAACTCGGAAGTGGGTTAAAGAAAAGTTCTATGTCCTTACGCCGAAAACTGTTAGGGTTTAGGATTTAGGATTTAGGGTTTAGGGTGTAGGGTAGCCACCCGGACAACACCCTCGAGCCAGTCATGCAACACCTCATCTAGCCCTAAACGCGAAACCCTAAACCCTAAACCCTAAACCCCCTAGCCCTTCATGCAACACTCCGCCTTCTTTACCGAAGCCGACCCTGAACCCTAGAGCCCTCAACCCCACACCCTACAAGCCCTATAGCCCTGCAGCCCTATAGCTCTAAACCCTAAACCCTAAACCCTAAACCCTAAACCCTACACCCTACACCCTAAACCCTAAACCCCCCCAAGCCGCGGCCTTCGCGGGCGCAGGCGCCCCGAAGCCGAATCCTCTCCGGTTTGGGGTTTAGGGTTTGGGGTTTAGGGTTTAAGGTTTGGGGTTTAGGGTTTAGGGTTTAGGGCTGTAGGGCTATAGGGCTTATAGGGTTTGGGGTTGAGGGCTATAGGGGTTTCTTTGGGTTTTCAGGTTTTGGGGCTTCGAGCTTAGGGTTTAGGGTTTTAGGGTTTAGGGGTTAGGGTTTAGGTTTTTCGGTTTTTGGGGCTTAGGGTCAAGGATTTCGGGGTTTTGAGTTGAGGCATGTTGGGGATTGGGGCTAGGTAACAACAACCTACAGCAAAGTAGGCCCAAGGCCCCAAACTATCCCCAACACTGTGTTCAACCTCGAAGAGGCGACTTAGGGTTCTGAGGGTGCGCGGCCCAGTCGTTGAGGTTCAACTCCTCCACAACCCTAAACCCTTAACTCTAATCCCTAAACCCTTGAACCCTAAACGGCCCTAAACCATAAATCCCTAAACCCTACACCCTTGAACCCTAAACACCGTGCTTCAACCAAGCGTGCCGCGCCTCCGAAAGGGTCGGGCGCCTGCGCCGGGGACGCTGTGCAAGGGTGCGAGCAGAGATTCTTAAGCAGTTGAAGGGCTTTAGCCCTGAACCCTAAACCCTAAGCCCTAAACCCTAGACCCTAAACCCTAAACCCTAAACCCTTGTCGAGTGCTTATGCGGGCTTACAGGGCTTACCGGGTTTGGGGTTTCGAGTCTACACCCGAGGTGGCGGCTTCGGGATGCGTTCTGGGGTTCAACGCCTAAAGCCTAGGAAAGCTAGGAATCTGAAGCCTGCAGCCCCTACAGCCCTAAACCCTAAACCCTAAACCCTAAAACCCTAGCCCTAAACCCTAAACCCTAAACCCTAAACCCTAAACCCTAAACCCTAAACCCTAAACCCTAAGCCCTAAGCCCCCTAAACCCTAAACCGCCCCAAACACCCAAACAGCGCCTAATGAGAACTCCCTTTGCCGAGATCCTAAAAAAGCAGTTGCGGAAGCCTGGGCCGCGGGAGCCACCGCTGGTCCTTTTTTGGGGATTTAGGGTTTAGGGTTTAGGGTTTAGGGTTCAGGGGTGTCGGGTCAAAGTTTAGGGGGAAAAACAAAAAGAGTTGGTTTGGCATTTTTTTTTGCGAAGGGGGGGGGGGGGGGGGGGGGGGGGGGGAGGTATGGGTTGTACAGGGGCTCCCCCAACACTACTTCAGCCGATGTGTTCCCATTTCCACTTAAGTTCCAGGTACCCTAAACCCTCAACCCCAACATGAACCCCAAACCCTCAACCCTCCAACTTTTGGGTACCGGCCATGCTCCGGGGCCTCATATTAGGGGTGAATTAGGATTTAGGGTTCATGATTTGCGACTCCCCCCCCCCCACCCCGGGCCCAACGCAGAATGGAGGGCTCAGGGCTTCGGACTCCTAAAACTAAATAATACATCGTAAAACCTGTCGGTTGATTAGCTATATAGGCTTTAGGGTTTAAAACGTCCTGCAAAAATAATGCTAAACATGATCCTCTTGAAGCCCAATAAGGGAAGATCAGAGATAGTTGAAGGGGTTTAGCGTCTAAAGCGGTTAGGGTAGCCCAATAAGGGAAACATGAAATTGTCCCAGGGGCCTATTGAGACTCTTGGCTGTGTAATTAGGCTTTCAGGGTTTACGCTCCAGCGTTCTTTCGGTTGGGGTCTCGGGCAACTTCCGTTTTCGGTTGCATTGAGGTTTGGGTGTGAAGAACTCGGGTTCTCCAGCCGGAGAGACACCAGCAACCCCGTAATTGTAATCCAGCAACCCCGTAAGTGTAATCCACCTCAAGCTTCCATCATTGGGGTGCTGGAGTGTCTACGACCAAGGACTTCGAAGCTGACAAAGCCCTCTAAGCCCTAAGCCCTCTAAACCACCCTAACCCTAAAAACCCAAACCCTCAACCTTACTAAATCCTAAACCCTATACACCCCAAACCTTTAACACCTAAACCCTAAACCCTTCAACCAAACCCAAATCCTCGCACCCATAGAAGCTGGATGAGGTCTACTTGCAGGTTCATGGTACTCATTCACCAGTTCTAACTGCACTAAGAACTGTACTTATAACCATATTAAGGCACTTCTGAGGGCTTATAAACCCTAAACCCTAACCCTAAACCCTAAACCCTAAACCCAGGTACCATGAACTTCCAAGTAGGCAAGCCGGGAGAGCAGGCAAAAAGTCAAACGGGAAGAGCCGGAGGGTTTGGGGTTTAGGGTTTAGGGTTTAGGGTTTAGGGTTAGGGTTTAGGGTTTAGGGTTTAGGGTGTAGGGTTGAGGGTTTAGGGTTTATAGGGTTTAGGGGTTTATAGGGTTTAGGGTTTAGGGTTTAGGAACAAGGAAAGACATGTTACGCTTCTGACGCTGATATGATATCACCCTACTTCTGAGGGCGATGCGAACATAAAACCACGAAGTATACCCCCCGCCCCCCCCCCCCCCCCCCCCCCCCCAAACCCTAAACCCTATACACCCCAAACCCTAAACACCATACACCCCAAACCCTAACCCCAAACCCCCAACCCCAAGCCCTAAACCCTAAACCCTAAACCACTAATCCCTGTACACCCCAAACCCTCAACCCTATACACCCAAAACCCTACACCCTATAAACCCTATAAACCCTATAAACCCTATAAACCCTATAAACCCTATAAAGCCCTATAAACCCTATAAACCCTATAAAACCCTATAAACCCTATAAACCCCATAAACCCTATAAACCCTATAAACCCTATCAACCCTCTAAACCCTATAAACCCTATACGCCCTATAAACCCTCTAAACCCTATAAACCCTATACACCCTATAAGCCCTATAAACCTTACGAACCCTATAAACCCTACAAACCCTATAAACCCTACAAACCCAAAACAATATAATACTCAGACCCAAAACCCTAAACCCTAAATCCTAAACCCTAAATAAACCACCCCCAAAGCCCAAACCCTGAACTGCCAGGACGTAGCTCCTCCGAAAGGCGCCGCAGGCATCGCCGGTGCCGGCCGGCTGGCCTGGTGTTCAGGGTTTAGGGTTTAGGGTTTAGGGTTGAGACTTGGTAACACTGAATATAAAGCGCTAAAACCCTAAACTCTGAAGCCCTTTACCCTAAACCCTGAAGCCCCAACACAAATTAAACCTTCAACCATACGCCGCCCAGCCTGATTGTCCGCGTGAGGGCTTAGGGTTTAGGGTTTAGCCACCGGTCACATGGCCACAAACTCCGTTCCAGGCTAACTCAACTCCTGGGCCTAACTGGCCTCGAAGTCAGCCTGCTGGCCGGACGGGACTCTAGCCGCGTCTGGTATGGGCCCTGCCCTCGACTGCCTGGCTGGCTGGTAGCCCGCGCTCGGCCGGAACCGGCCGGGCCCGGGCCCTCAGCCGCATCGTCGAGTATCGGTCCTGCACTGCCCTCGACTGACCCGCCGGGACTCTCGGCCCGCATCACGGCTTCGTTGTAACGTATCGGTCCTGATGCGACTGAGGCGCCGAGCTGCGGTTGAGTGGCTGAGTTGTCCACCGTGCCGCACTTTTCCATGGCGGCGCAGCCGCGGAGATTGGGAAGGGGGCTTTAGGGTTTAATTAGGGTTTATAAGGGTTTATAAGGGTTTAGGGTTTAGGGTTAAGGGTTAAGGGTTTAAAGGTTCAGAATCAGATGCAGAGCAACGAGTTGGGATACTTTCTACACCAGGCTTTGGCTTTGGGTTCAGGGCTTCGTGGGTTTAGGGTTTTTTTTAAGGTTGACGGATACTTCCCCATACTCAACCCCATCAAAATAAAGGCCATGTTAGGTAATTATGGGCTTTAGCCCATCCTGACAGTGAGGGCGCCAAGGTTGAATTGAAAGTTTATAGGAGCAGCGTATCGAGAGTACTTAAGCCCAGAAGCTCGCTAAACCTCTAGCGTCCCCCGAAAGGGTTTGACCGGATTCAGCTATTTACGGTTCAAAGCTAAGGCCCTCTTACCCTGGACCTCAAATCCTAACACTACACCCTTTAAAACCCTAAACCCTAAACCCTAAACCCTACACCCTACACCCAAAACCCAAAACCTTACACCCAACCCTTCTGCGCCTGACTGGCTGCAGGAGGTCCTGGCATTCCGTGTGGGGGCTGGGGCGTGCAGAGGCCGTGCGGTCCACAGACTTTCAGGCCCCAACCGAAATCTTCAAAATCCTCAAAACCCTAAACCCTAAATCATAGGTGCCCATAGCCATGCTCCCTCGACAACCATCCCCCCTCAGATTAGCGTGCTGCTTCATTTGTCTGGTTTCGGTTTGCTGGCAGTAACATGGTCTGGTCTTGCATTCTCTTAAGAGGCTGTTTGCTTGCTGTCTTATACAGTTCTGGAAGGCAAACCACGTATCCATTGAGGCAGTTTGAAGGGGACTCCCTGCATGCCAAGTAATGTGTGGGCAAACCTTCGCACTCAGCTCTTTGCTTCCTTATGTGGCCATGTTTTCTTTGTGGCTTGCCCCGGGCCTTGTGGGGCAGCGCAAGCCTTTGGTTATCTGATAGACTCAAATCCATATTGTTTCCTGGACTTCCTGGAGCTGGTGGCAGACGTGCCAGTGCAGCCGTGCCACTATGCTGCAGTGTTTTTCATGTTTTTGGTCTCCCAGCCTGATCCAATCTTTATTGACTGAGCTCCTGTCTCAGTTGCGTATCTCAGTCTCATGCGACGAATCTTGTGGTTCTGGGCCCTGGCTCGACTTCCTTCTCCCGACCGAGCAAGGAGACTCGACTTGATTTGTCTTTGCGAGCACTAGAGAAGTGCAAAAGAATCCCACACAAAGTTGAATGTCTTGTGCTAGCTGTATAGAACTCTAGCAGCTGCAGCCCACACATTGGCTTGATGCTGTTTGACACATGTTGAGGAGGGTTTGTGTCTCTGTCCAAACTGTTCGTCCTGTTGCCTGCTTTATTACCTCGAAGTCTAAGGACATGCACCGCTTCCCTGGCAATCCGAGAATCAACCACACAATAGACCCACCCCACCGACAGAAAAACCCTACGCCCGAACTCCAAGTCGTCAGCAGTCAACAGGCTTCACATACCTGTATCCTGGCCCAGAACCCTGAACGAAGCCAGAACTCAAACCAAACCCAAACCCGCCTGGGCACTGCAGAGCAGGAGGCAATGATGATTCACTTGTCTTTGCAAAGAGTGCTATCATCTCTCTAGTCTACTAAACAAGATAAGCTCCATACAAGAACCCAGCAAAAGTATGGATGGAATCCAGACCCCAGGGTTAGCTGAGTTGTACATTTTTTCGGCGTTTAGCGAAGTAAATACAGGGGGCTCTTAAAATTAAACTCCCAAAGCTTAGCGCTGAATATCCCAAACTCCAAAGCCTCACCCTGGGCTCAACTGCAAGCCTTAAATTAAAACCGACCAAACCGTTACAAAAAAGGCTTTATTTCTTGTTCAAAGCACAATGGGCAAACGAACTAGAAAGTTTTTCAGCCTCATAGGCAGTGCTGTGTCGTCGGGCCTTACATTACAAAGCCTCGAAGCCAAGCCTTTAGGATTCAAAGGTTTGGATTCTGAATCCGTTTGTGCAGTTTCTCCATGGAGTCCTGGAAGGCTCTTCTTGCAGGCCGGGTTTTCTGGGTTTTCAGGGGCTGCCAGGAGGGGTATTTCGAGATTCCTGGGCTGAGAATTCTTGGGATTTCGGGGGGGATGGTTCTTCTTCTTTTAGTACTAGGCGGCTGGACCGAGCCCGGCTGCCTTTCAGCGTGCTGCCTCGATTCCTGTGCTGCTTCCCCGGGCAGGTGGTGGCAGATTTGGGCTTCGCGACGGCAGGTGGTCGTGAGTCGCAGCCTCCTTGTGGCAAGGAGGCCAACGCACCACGGCTGAAGCAGAATGCTGAAACGCAAAGCTGCCTAATTTTGGTCCCGCAATGGAAACTCAAGCAAAATGCCCTGCATTTTTGCGTGCTGCTTCGTTTGCGTGCTGGTGCATTTCCCCGTGCCACTTCAGCCGGCGAGTACTGGCTTCCTACCCCCCACGTGCCGAAAACTTCGGCCTCCTGGGCGCCACCGGCCCATGGAAGCGGAATGCAGTTGCGAGGCAGCATGCTCAAACTCAGGCTGCCATGGAGAAATGGCTTCGGGGCAGACTGGAGGAGTACTCCCGGTGACTGGCTGCATTTTCCCGTGCTGCTTCACTTTACCGTGCTGCATCGTCTGGCTTATGTTTTTGCTTTCTCTTAGTTTCTAAGGATAGAGGACGCCGCATTGAAGCAAGACTTTCGAATGCGATTCGTTGGGAAACTGAAGCTTTTGGATGAGAAGACCCGTGCTGGTCAGCATCTCGAAGAGATCGAGGTCATCATGAGTCCCGGCGATTGGGAGGCGCTAGCAAATTATAACACAGTCGTAGCATGTGTGTGTGTGTGTGCGTATAGTGTGTGTTTAGGTTAGGGCTGTTCGTGTTTTTCGGCGGTTAAAATTTCGTACAAATTCCTGGTCTGTCGGCAGAATTTGCTGCACAGTGTTCGGAAGGACGCTGCCGCGCTGGGTTTGACAATCAGACCTCGCCTTCCCGTTGCCGCTACAGTGGCCGAGCCACAACTCGCACAAGAAGAACAACCCGCAGCAGCCGACACCCAGCCCAGCCCTGCAGACAGCCCCGGGCAACACACCGAACGAGCTCTGCTATCTCCGAACAACCTCCGGGCGATCGGGGGTTTTGCAGATTCATCGTGCTTTCCAGTAGAATTGGGCCTGCAGTCTACATGGTCTCTGTGTCGGTCTTGCTTGTGCTCCCGTACCCCCGATTTATCCCAGGTTTCTCCGGAACATGGAAGTCATGGATACCGGCATTTGTTCCGAGTTCAGCAGCTGTGGCCGCTATGCCAAAAAAGCAGGCCTTTCACAACGGGTACACCAAGCTGATTCCCGGCTTCGACTTATGAAAGCATCCACTTACTCAATCCAAACTTCGAGTTTTGCCAGAAACAAAGCCCAGGCGACTGCTTGAGGCAGTTCCAGAATGGCTCAGGCAGAGATACCCGAATCAGCTCCGAGCACACCGCTGTGCATCTGGTGCATGTGACACTGACACTGCCTTACTTTCAAGTTTGCTTGGGTGGGCGCAAGCGTTTCAATGGCCAAGAATCTGGGATTCAAGAACCGATTTTGTTTCTTGTTTCCTAGTGCTAATCGCCTAGCATTGACCACTTTGTGCAACGTACAAGTAATGAAGTGTTTCTGAAAATCAACAGCGACGAAGGTTTTCGACGAGTGCTTCGTACAACCCTGGCTTGCAAGAAGCTTTGCTGGACACTTCAAAGGACACAATATCAAAGATCCAGGCCAACAACCGGCGCCAACTCCAAGCCTGGTTTATCATGTAGACTTGGGCCAGGAGTGCCGACAGCCAAGCCAAGAAGCGAAAGCGATAGCAGAGGGCAATGGAAAAAAATCCGAATGGCTGATGGAGAACAGGTTCTTAGGACCTACTCAAGGGAAGGAAATGCATGTTTTGTGATAGCGGCCAACTAGGCCGTGACCCACTCAGGAGTTTCGGCTTCTCACACAAGTAGATCGAAGGAGAACCCCATGCAACAGTTGAAGCAGAATGATGATTTGAGGCAGGACGGTATCTGAGGTAGAATGGCAATGGAGGTCTATGACTAAACCCTAAACCCTAAACCCTAAACCCTAAACCCTAGCCCTAAACCCTAAACCCTAAAACCCTAAACCCTAAACCCTAAACCCTAAACCCTAAACCCTTACTCCCCTCCTCCCCATACCATCAACGCAAAAACCCTGTTATTGACCCCTTCCTGCACATCATGAGGCCACTAGGTCTCCGCCAAACACAGCGGAAAGCCATCCGCAGAACAGAATAAGGCCGAACGACTCGATCCCCAAAAGCCCAGAACACTGCCAGAAGACCGTAAACCTCAAGACCCCCAGACCTAGACCCAAGAGTAACCTAGGAAAAAAAGCAAAAAGGGTGCCCTAAAAAAGGGAATAAGGGCCTACTCTGGGTCCTAGAATCCCATGAAGCCATAAGCCCAAAACATCCCCAAAACCATACATGGCCCTAATCTCCATGAAAAGCAAACAACATGACCTTTGGCCCTAAACAGACCGTCAAGGCCCGACTAAACCTGAAAGCCCTGATCCCCAAACCGCCCTCCACCACCCTGCAGACTAAACCCTAAACCCTAAACCCCCAAACCCCCAAACCCCCAAACCCCCAAACCCCCAAACCCCCAAACCCCCGAACCCCCAAACCCCCAAACCCCCAAACCCCCGAACCCCCGAACCCCCAACCCCCCAAACCCAAACCCGAAGCCCCCCTCCCCCCAGTCCTGCAAAGGGATCCTTGGGAATCGACCACAGGCGTGGAAGTGTGCGTGGTTGAGGCTTAGGGGCTTCTAAGGTTCCAGGGGCTTCCTGGGTTTAGGGGGGTTTAGGGTTTAGGGTTTAGGGTTTAGGGCTTAGGGTTTGGGTTTAGGGTTTAGGGTTTAGGGTTTAGGGTTTAGGGTTTAGGGATTAGGGTTTAGGGTTTAGGGTTTAGGGTTTAGGGTTGAGGGTTGAGGGTTGAGGGTTGAGGGTTGAGGGTTGAGGGTTTAGGGCTACTGGGGGAGCTTTTTAGAACTTGCAGAGCTGCAAAAGTCGGCCATCTAGCTTGTACAGGGCTTTTGTGATTCGAAGTGAAGGTCCCCAGACCCTCGTGAGCCTTTCAAGCTGTTTGGAGTTTAGGGTTTAGGGTTTAGGGTTTAGGGTTTAGGGTTTAGGGTTTAGGGTTTAGGGTTTAGGGTTTAGGGTTCAATCCTTCAGGGCTGTTTGCAAAACGTGCTATGGGGTATCGGGGCGCTTTGGGGGGAAGGTTGAGAAGCTTTTGTGTTTTTGGGGTTTGGTGAAGGAGCTTTGCTAGGTTCATAAGTCTGGCCTGCCTGGAGACCAGCGCTTGGACAAGGGCTCATAAGGTTCGGGGCTTTGGGCGCATCTAGGCATCAGGAACATCCAGAGGTTGGGGGCTTCAGGGCTCTCCACCTGTGGCACCCCGAACACGCTCTCACCCCATTCCCTCAACCCTAAGCCCTAAATCCTGAACCCTCCAAGCCGTAAACCCTAAACCCTAAACCATAATAAACCCTAAACCCTAAACCCTAAAACCTAAACCCCACATGCGCCCGGCGTCCCTGACCTTGGGGCTCCCGGCTGGTGCTGCTGCAACCGGTGCTGGACCTTGCACCCAACTCCCGGTACACCCTCATGCCCTTGTAGGTATTGGGGGTGTCGGGTTTAGGGTACAGGGTTTTAGGGGTTTAGGGTTTAGGGTTTGGGGTTTAGAGTTTCGGACTTAGGGGGTTTTTGGAAGCCCTTGTGGCTATTAGGTTCAGGGTTTAGGGTTGAGGGTTTGGCAGGTTTAGAAAAGGCTGCTTGCAAGCTGTGGCTCAAGGGTTGACGCTTCGCGGCCTTTGTTGCTCTACTTCAGGGGCCCCCCTTTTCCCCTATGCCAAACCCTAAACCCTAAACCCTACACCCTAAACCCTAAACCCTAAACCCTACACCCTAAACCCTAAGCCTCAAACCCTAAACCCGCGCCCAGGTCCACGCCTCCAAACGGATCAGCCGCAGGAAATCCCAGGAGATCTTGCCGTAGCGGCACCTGGCGCTCTAGGGAGCCACAGAATTTAGGGTTTAGGGTTTCGGGTTTAGGGCTAGGGTTTAGGGTTTAGGGCTAGGGTTTAGGGTTTCGGGTTTAGGGTTTAGGTTTGGGGTTTCGGGTTTAGGGATGAACAGCGTCAGCAAGCAACCCGCAAGCCCTTGCGGCAAACGCCTAAGCCATCAAGCTAAACAGTGTTTCGTTAACAATAGACTCCTACCCGCCCAAAGAAGTCCTCAAGTGAAAAAAACAGCTCATCCTGCAGCCATTTCACACTAAGCCCCTCTAGGGTTCAGGGTTTCGGGCTTCCCTTCAAACCCAACTCCAAAACGCCTAAACCCCTTCCCTAAACGGCAGAACCCTAAACCCCCGAACCCCCGAACCCTAAACCCTAAACACTAAATCCCTAAACCCTCAACCTGAAACCCTAAACCCTGAACCTCCCAAAACCATAAACCCTAGGTGGGTGGAAGATCGAGACGGTCCGCTTTGACTGCGACTCTAAAACGTGGCTAAACAGCGTTGAGGGTCGAAGGTGCGGGGCTTTTGTATTTGTTGTGGGAGACAGCAAGACTCAAGGTCTCAGCAGTCCGCGGTTTAGGGTTTCGGGTTTAGGGTTTAGTGTTTAGTCTACTGTTTGCTCAACAACCCCCAAAAAAATAACAGAGAAAAATCCGCATTTCACACCTATTATAAGGAAGAATCTTTTTTGGTAGTGCCCGAACCATGGCAGAATAGGCAAAATGCCGCAAACCGGATATTCCTGCGCCGGCTACCTTAACGAGGGTTGCTTAGGGTTTGGCACTTCAGGTTACAGGCGTTAATTCTTCACATGGGCGCTACACCCGAAACCCGGAAACGCCCTAAGCCCTGAACGCTCTAAACCCTAAGCACCCTTAGCACCCTAAACCCCCTAAATCCTAAACCCCACACCTCTACACACCCGAAACCCGAACTCCTAGACACCCCCTAAACACCCTAAAGACCGAAACCCTTCACCCAAACCCCCCTGGCCCTGAACCCTAAACTCCAAACCCTAAAGGCCCTAAACCCTAAACCCTAAACCCTAAACCCCTTGGGCTTCGATTGGCCACCTGGGAGGCTACTTGCGCGGGCGCGGGAGCTGAGCCTCGATCACATGGTTTAGCTAGGTTTAGGGTTTAGGGGTTAGGGTTTTAGGCTTTAGGGTTTAGGGTTTAGGGTTTAGGGCTTAGGGAGGGTGAAGAAAGCATTAAGTATCCCTGGCCACCTATGAAGAGGGTGAGGGGGGCGGGGGAGAGGGGTGCGAGGTAGGGCTGAGTTGTTGTCGACTCCGGTGACTCCAAGGTTTGGGAGTTGATGACCTCGGAGTTTGTGGGAACTGCCGCCCTCCATGGCGGTAGGTCTAGAAGGCTCGAACTACCCACCTGAGGCAAGAAAAGAGGGTTTAAGGTTTAGGGTTTAGGGTTTAGGGAATCGGGTTGGTTTCGGGGCTTTGGAGTGTGGGGAGTCTATTGCAAGTCAGGATGACGCTGCACTAGGGAACTCTATATGGGGGTTTACGGGAAGAAGGGGCCCCTAACACCCCCCCAAATAGTAGGATTCGCCTATAATGAAGGACCCCAATAAGGTACCCTTACTTTTGGAAACCCCCATATTAGGGCTGAGAGGAACTGGTCTACGCTTTAGGGATTCGTGTCCTTTTGCCATGGTTTCTGTTTTTGTGCCCCACCGAGCCCGAGACCACCGAAGCTCAATTGCTCCATGCCCTTGCTCACGACCGCCACGCCCGGATCACCCCCGGCTCCCTGCGCAGTCGTTTTATGGGGATTTGCGAACATCGGGGTCCCCTGTTTTGGGGGTCCCTTTTAAGGGGATTCTATTCGATTTAGGGTATCAAAGGGGGGGTACCCCTATTTTGGGAAATAGCCATATCAGTTTAGGGTTCGAGTTCTAAGGCTTCCGGATTTGGGGCTTGGGGTCTGGCACCATCACCGTGAAAGCGCGCAAGTTCGTGAGGCTCAGCACATCTTAGTAGCCCAGCAACCGTATAATAAGGGCACCCTTTTTGGGGTTGGTTACTTTGTAAGGGAACCCCGAACCAACAAAAGGGCAACAGGTACCACTGGGCTACCAAGACGTTGTTTCTTGAATGACATCTGGCGAAACCCTAAGCCCGAAACCTGCCGTCAGGGTATACACCATGGAAACGTTCCAGCGGGGTCCCCCCGCCGTTTACCCGGCCCCTAACACATTCAACTATGAAAAGCCCATGCAACCCCAGAACCCTACAACCTAAAGCGCCTAAACCATGACCCTAAAAACGCAAAAAGATTGGACTCTCTTAAAATAAGCACCGTAAAGCACCTAACCCCTAAAGCCCCTATAACCCCCAGTCCCTCCAGCCGAAAGCCGCCCAAAAAACCCTAAACCCTAAACCCTCTAAACCCCAAAACGATAGTACATAAAAAAGCCTAAAACCCTCTAAAGCCCTCTAGAGCCCTCTAAAGCCCTCTAAACCCTCTAAACCCTCTAAACCCCCGAAACCCTCTAAAGCCTCTAAACCCCCTAAACCCCAAGCTTAACCCCGTAAACTTAAGCCTCTGAACCCTAAACCCTAAACCCTCAACCCTCAACCCTGAACCCTGAACCCTGAACCCTGAACCCTGAACCCTAAACCCTAAACCCTAAACCCAAAACCCTAAACCCTAAACCCTAAACCCAACCTAAACCCTAAACCCTAAACCATAGCAAACAAAAACAGAAAAGAAACGCACCTGGAAGTCGCTGAAGTCGCCGAAGAAGTCATCGGCCTGGGCCTTCGCCTCCGAGACCGGATCTTATGGGGGTTTGGGGCCGTTTAGGGTTTAGGGTTTAGGGTTTAGGGTTTAGGGTTTAGGGTTTAGGGTTTAGGGTTAGGGTTTAGGGCTACCCCAAAAGGGGTTTGGGGTTGGGATGTTCCCCCTTATACTAACAGTCCTTAATGGGGATTATAATCGGGGGCTTACTATAATTCCTATGAAGGACTGGCATAAAGGGGAACAGGTTGGGTCTTTTTAGGGTTTGTGGGTGTTTTCGAGCTATTTGGACCTTTTGGTTTAGAGGGTGTAGGTCTTTTGGATTTAGGGGTTGAGGAAGCCCAAGCCCAAAGCATGCAGCCGACATAGATAAGCTACTGAACCCAGGAGAGGGGCGTAAGACACTTGGGGTCTACCAGGATGCCTCCTCACAACCCTCTGAAGAATGAAAACATTCCGAAATATGATCCTCTCAAACCCAACAAGGGAACATGTGAAAGATCACAAGGGGCGGAGGGCGTTGTCTGTTGGCAAAAAAAGTAGCCACAACAGACCTTAGGTTCGCATGCAGCAATAGCAGCTGCAAGAGAAACGGCAGAGGCCTAGCATAGTCAGAGGGGTATCAGAGCTAGGTCTGAAGGAGAGTATTGATGCATGGGGTCCCTGATAGGGAAGCTCCAAGCCCAAAAAAAAGGCATCCGAGGCCAGGACCCCCCCGACTCCCAGCCGAAGAGAACCCAAGCTTGACGCATGAACCAGAGTTGACCAACTAAACCCTGAGAACCTGAACCCTATGGACCCTATTTATAAACCCTAAATCCCTCAAACCGTAAAGCCTGCACTGCCGGCGCTGGAACCGCAGCGGGCATCGCCGCCGCCGGCGACAGGCTAGGCGCTGCAGCTGGTGCTGGCTCCTGCGTTATCGGAGTTTAGGGTTTTAGGGGTGCTGCCGCTTTAGGCGTTAGGTTTAGGCCAGTTTAGCCTCTGCCAGAAACAGGGTGAGGGTGTTTGTTGTTGGGCCTCATTACCCTACCTAGGTTGGCCACATCCAAAATCCTGCTTCACCTTGGCTAAATAGAATATGAAATCTCACAGGGTCCTCTTCTGGATATGCACACACACACACACAAGAACCACGTAGAGGGGGTGGGGTGGGAGGACCGAGGGGGGGGGGGGGGGGGGGGGGGGGGGGGGGGGGAGCCAGGGAACCCTAAACCCTAAACCCTAAACCCTAAACCCTAAACCCTAAACCCTAAACCCTAAACCCTAAACCCTAAACCCTAAACCCTAACCCTAACCCTAAACCCTAAACCCTAAACCCTAAACCCTTAAACCCTAAACCCTAAACCCTAAACCCTAAACCCTAAACCCTAAACCCTAAACCCTAAACCCTTGCCGGCACGCCTGCCGTCGGGACGGCGCTGACGGGGGAGGAGGCCTGGTCAAAGCTGTTGAAACCTTAAACCCTAAACCCTAACCCCTAAACCCCAAACCCGAAACCCTAAACCCCAAACCCTAAACCCTAAACCCTAAACCCTAAACCCTAAACCCTAAACCCCAAACCCTAAACCCTTCGGAGTGTTTGAGGTTTAGGGCTTGGGGCGTTACACAAGGAAGCCTCAGTTCAAGTAGACTCATACAGGCTTGAGTTTGGGTGTATTACAAGTTAAACTACACTGCCCTGAGCAACAGGTGGGTAGAGTTAGGTGACCTTTCCTGTAAGGCAGCTTCTGATGTCGTCTTCATCAGGGCCAGAAGGCTGAGAGCTCTGGGTTTTTGCAGCTTCAGTGCAGCCAGCAAAGGAATCGTGATGAAGGCACCCTAAACCCTACACCGTAGAAGGATTACATGCTTCAAAGGCCTGGAGTACCAGCCGGGGTTTGGGGCTTCGGGTTTAGACGATGTAGCGAATTTAGAGGGTTGACCCTAAACCCTAAACCTCAAACACTAAACCCTTAAACCCCAAACCCTAAACCCCAAACCCTAAACCCTAGACCCTAAACCCTGCTGCTCTCTCTGGGACTCCCAGGCGCTAGAGCCCCGAAGCCGCCGGCGTAGCCACCCTGAAGGCAAAGCCCATGTGGGTTGAGGGTTTGGAGTTTAGGTTTAGGGTTTAGGGTTTGGGGGTTTGGGGTTTGGGGTTTGGGGTTTGGGGTTTGGGGTTTGGGGTTTGGGGTTTGGGGTTGAGGGTAGTTTAGGGTTTAGAGCTTGGGGTTTAGGGTTGAGGGTGGTTTAGGGTTTAGGGTTTGGGGTTTAGAGGTCTAGGGTTTACGGTTTTGGGTTTGGGTTGGGGGTTTGGGGGTTTAGGGTTTTGGTGTTAACGGTATATTTTGGGGTATAGGGTTGGCTTGTTTGTGGGCGGACTTGCGCAACAGACATGTTCCAGAAGGCTTGGGGGTGTTTTGGGCGGGCTAGGAGGTTCGGAAAGCACCCAGTCAGCCAACACAGGCTCTCAGCCAGGGTTTAGGCACCTTTCTGTTCGGATACCCTTCCTTCGGGTTTACAGCTCGGGTTGTTCGATTTGTCGTCTTTCCCTTCGGCGATTCACTATGTTTGTGTCCGAATTGCTGGTTGCAATGGCTGAACTTGAATTGTGGCCATTCATCAGACTACGCCAGATACGAAAACTACGTGGTGTTATGATTAGCTTGCTTAACCCCCCCCCCGTGAAGAACTTGTGCACAAAAACAATGCCCTTGATGACCCAGTTTAATAAACAAAATCCTGTCTGGAGGCTAACTCATCACTTGCTGTAGTTTCTTCTGCAATCTTTGGAGCTGAAAAAGCCGTTAACGCGTGTCTGTTTGTGATCTTTCCATGATTATACCTCGGTACTGAAGGTTGAGGGTGCTCTGCCTAAGGATCATGGGGCTTCTAGATTCTAGATGCCTAAACCCTAAACCCTAAACCCAAAACCCAAAACCCTAAACCCAAAACCCTAAACCCTTGATTCCCTTCACGTGCCTCGGTCTTCTCCTCCCGGCGTCTGCTCTTGCCAGGGAGGTTTATCTTGATGGTCTGGCCTTGGGGCAACGGCTGAGGGCGTTCACTTTTCTTATAGGCTGGGTTTTGGGATGTTCCTCCTTATACTGACAAAAAGGGATGATCATAGGGGGTACTATATCCCGATTAAGGACTCTTAGTACAACTGTGTTGCTGACCCTAAACCCTAAACCCTAAGGGTGTAGCGCTTGCATTGGAGAGACTACAGTGTGTTTGTACAGGACTATGGGTTTAGGGTTTGAGGGCCGCAGTTTCGGCCGCAGTTTCGGCCGCAGTTTCGGGAACAAGCCCTGAACCATAAGGTTTAGGGCTTGGGGCTTAGGGTTTAGGGTGTAATAAACCGGGGTGTATCTGGGCATTGAGGACTGCAGGCTAGCCCGATAACTGGCAGTGGGGGGTGGGGCGGCTCGAACAAGCAGCGGTCACTTTTGTGGGTGTCCTTTCAAGGAGGATTCTACTCCCATTAGGATGTACCCCCCCAATTTGGGAAATCTAAGATCTAAGGTTGGAAGCATGGGCCCTTAGTATGGTCCCTTACCCTTCCTTCTAGGGAGCCGATGTGTGGGCCCTTGTTTTGTATAGTGCATATGGAGGCTTGTTTTTCTCGAGGGACCCAAATTAAGGGCCCATACTGGGGACCGTACAGGAAATGTCCTTCCCTCTCTCATGCCGATACCTTGTGCCTCGCTTGTGCCCAGGAATTGGGGCCACACTCACGCCCGGGATGCCCCTTACTTGTGCACATAATTGCGGTTTAGGGTTGAGGGTGAAGCAATGCTGTTGCGCACGCACCCATGGCCAAACAGGAGTACGTCCGGAGAGTTCGGTTTTTGGGCTTGGGTGTCAGAGTTCGCGTTCAGGGAAGTGATTGAGGACGACTATGCACGGCGGCACAATTCACGGGAACCTTTGCTTTGGGAAACCCCCGCATTCCCCACACCACCCGAAACTCAAAAACCCTGAGCCCTCAACCACAAACCCCAAAACCTCAAACATAAGCTCTAAAACATAAACCCTAAACCCTAAACCCTAAACCCTAAACCCTAAACCCTAAACCCTAAACCCTAAACCCTAAACCCTAAACCCTAAACCCTAAACCCTAAACCCTAAACCCTAAACCCTAACCCTGAAAACCCCTTGGAGGCGAGGTCTTTCTTTTTCGTCGGGATCGGACCCTGTTCTGGCAGGTGGCACCGGCACAGACTGTACAAAAGTCCAAGAGCCCTAACCAACTTCTCAAATCCTACGCCCCATCTACTATTTGCTCGTTTGCTTCAGAACCCCCCCCCCCCCAAAAAAAAAAAAAGACAAACTCAGTTACAAGGGCAGCATAGGGATTATTATTTGTTTTTGTTTTTTTTCGGGGGGAGGGGGGGGGGGGGTGGTTCTCAAGCAAACAGTAGCCATGCTCCACCCAACGCCCATGTCTACATCTGACAGACGACCCCTAAACCCTGAGCCCTGGGCAAAATACCTTCCATGGGGACCCTAGACTCTAGACCCGACACACCTAACCCCTAAAAGAAGACATATTAGGGGTTTAGGGTTTAGGGTTGTTAGGGTTTAGGTCTTAGGGTTTCGGGTTTAGGTTTTCAACCTAAACCTTTAGGGGACCTTCAGCCCGCCAAGCCCAAACCCCAAAAGAAGATGCCTGTCCGCTCGGCCATCATCACAAGTCGAGCACGTGCAGCGTGGTCTTGATGCCATACGCATTTTTCCTCGAGGTGCGTTGAGGATTTTTTGTTCTAGGAATACCCAGAGGCGTTTTAGACAGCATTGGGTACTAAATATGTGTCCCTTCCTAAAGGAAAAAGGGGCCCTAGATGTGAATCACATTCCAAGGAACCCTAAACCCTAAACCCTAAACCCTAAACCCTAAACCCTAAACCCTATGGCTTGAACGTATTTGCTACACCTTTGGGATCCAAGTATACACTCTTGAGGACCACGGGCCCTTAATAGGGCAAAGCGTTCATGTATTGAAAAGTAAGCTACACCGGCTACGCTTGGAGGCTGATCAGCACGGGCGCATGCACATGAGAAGGAATCAGGTCTCCCCCGTACAACCCTGACCCCGAAACGCTGAATATATTCGAAAAGCCAGATAAACCGGCAAACATTTCAATGTCCAAGTCTTCCAAGGCCTTCCTCCCGGCACCCAAACCCCATTGCACGAACCATCCCCTAAGTTATGGGGTCTCTTTTTTTGTTGAGCCCAAACCCTATTAAAAAAAAAAAAAAAAAAAAAAAAAAAAAAAAAAAAAAAAAAAAAAAAAAAAAAAAAAAAAAAAAAAAAAAAAAAAAAAAAAAAAAAAAAAAAACCTTTGAGGTTCCGGGGCCGTAGGGGAGCATAACTTTGAGAACTGAAGCGCGTGGTCCCCCACTCTCGTATTGACTCATATCCACCCACGACCGAAGCATAGTCAGTTCTGATTCAGGGTTCAGGGTTTAGGGTTTAGGGTTTGGGGTTTAGGGTTCAGGGTTTAGGGTTTAGGGTTTGGGGTTCAGGGTGTGGGGTTAAGGGTCTTTAGGGTTTACAGTAGGGTTTGGGGTTTCGGGCTTCGGGTGCAACCCAGAGTGAACAAACTCTAGACCAAGCCCCCAACCCTAAATATTAGAGACTTTCTGGCGCATTGCTAACCCTAAACCCTATCCCCTAAACACTGAACCTTAAACCCTAAATCCTAAACCCTTAACCCTAAACCCTAAACCCTTAACCCGAAACCCCGAAACCCTGAACCCTAAACCCTAAACCCTAAACCCTAAACCCTTGGAGTTCCTGGCAACTTTAGGAAGCCAGGCTTCTCCCAAACTCAGAGCCCTTTGCGCACGACACCGGCAAGCCTAAACACCATCGCGCCGAAGCCCCAAGGGTTTGGGGTTTAGGGTTTAGGGTTTAGGGTTTCGGGTGTAGGGTTTAGGGTTTAAGCAACCCGAACTCCGAGCAAAGTCCTCCAAGCAAGTGCAAACGCTTCAGCCACATCAAAGGCTTCAAACCCTAAACCCTAAACCCTAAACCCTAAACCCTGGAGCCGCCGTGCAGACAGATCAGCACCGTAGACACCACACGGGCTCTCGTCATAGTGTCTCGGAGTTCGGGTTAGGGCTTAGGGCTTAGGGCTGAGGGCTGAGGGCTGGGCTTAGGACTTAGGGCTTAGGGCTTAGAGTTTAGGGTTTAGGGTTTAGGGCTAAGGGCTTAGGGTTCGCGATTTTTCTGGTAACAGGTTTAGGGTTTAGGGTCTCGGAGCCACAAGACCCATGCTCTTTGAAAGAGAGAGCGTCTTGTGCAAGTTCAGCCGGGTAAAGACGTCCGGCTTGAAAACGAGGGAGACCTTTGCATTATCAAGGGTTGGGGCCAAGATGGGCGGCTATTCACAATCAGGCCTAACCCTAAACCCTAAACCCTAAACCCTAAACCCTAAACCCTAAACCCTAAACCTTCAATCTTGAGATCTCTCACAACAGATTAGGGTTCAGGGTCTAAGATTTAGGGTAGGATCCCAAGGGGCATAAGAGTTCGCGTAGGATTCCTCAGCGCTTAGAGCGGCGACCAGGAAAGGGTTGTTCTTCGACGGTGGTTCAAGGTGCAGTGAACAAGTTGGTAGCAGAGGAGTTTAGGTTGTAGGATTCAGGGCAAACTTACCTTGAGAACCCAAAACCTCCTTTTTGCAGCTTACCCCAAGAGTCGGAAAACGGGTTTCAGAACAAGGTTGTGGGTCCTTAAGGTAAGCCCTGAACCCTCAACCCAAACCCTCAACGACCCTCTGCGCTGCGTTCGCGGAGTGCTGGGACGTCCCTGGACGTGTTTGGTTTACAAATTTGGAGTCTTGAGGTGTTGGGGTTTAGAGTTTAGGGTTTAGGTCTTAGGGTTTAGGGTTGAAGGTAGGGCAACTGTACACCCTAAAGCCTTAAACCCTCTCGGGCTTGGCATGTAGTGCCGACCCTAAACCTAGTCTATATAAATATATACTTGTTTTTATATCTATTTATTTATCTATTCATTTAGTTCTTCATGGGGAATTATGAAAAAAGCGCTGGAGATTTTGAACGGCCCAGAAGTTTAGTCTACTGAACTCAGAAGCTCGGTAACCCTGCCAAACCCAGTTTGGGTATGTTCTGGACATCCAGGGATGCTAAAGCCCTGACCCCTAAACCCTGAACCCTAAACCCCAAACCCTAAACCCTAGCCCTAAACCCTAAACCCTAACCCCCAAATCTCACAAGAACATTTAAGGCCGAAGAGGCTTTCTTTCCCGGAGCTGCAAAGGGGTCGTCCCGGAGCTCACCCCAGTCCTGCGGAGCTCCGACATTCTAAGGGGGATTTGTTGGGCCCGAAAATAGGGGTTTAGGGTTTAGGGTTTCGGGTTTCGGGTTTAGGATAGGGGCTTCCAAAAATCGGGGTATACCTGATTTGGGGTCTGCAGAAAGCCGACTATTTGGGGGACTGTATTAAGGGGCCCTTTTTTCGTAAACTCCATGTGGGATTTCAGGTGTTCAGGTGTGTGGGGATGTAGGCTTGCGGGGTGAGGTGCTTGAAGGGTTGGGGTTCCCCTGACCCCTAAACCCTTAACCCTCAACCCTTTTGGGGGGGTCTGGAGGGTACTTTAAAAAGATTCGGGCTCGGGGCTTTTTGTTCCCAACAGCTAGGGCTTCGGGGTTTCGGTGCGTGTTGGCGTTCGGTCGGTTGCCTAGGACTCGGTCGCAGGGTTGAAGATTGGAAGTTAAGCCCAGAGAGGATATAGGGCTTATAGGCGTTATGGGTTGAAAGTGTTTGTATTTGGCCTACACAAGCCTTGCAGGGTTTAACGCTTGTAAGGCTTGCAAAATCCTACAGAGGAATAGAGGGTTTGCAAGGGGTTTGTAGGATTTAACCCTAAGGGTCCATGTAACTATATAGTTTGTACTTGGGCCTTAAAGCGGTTCCCATATAGCAAGGGCCCAAGTATATACTATATATATATATATAGGCACATGGACCCTTAGCGTAAGGTCTGGAACTGTTTGGGGCCTGGGGCCTGGGGTTCGGGCGTATAAGTGTTGGGTTGAGGGTGTACGGGCTCATAGGTTTCCCCTACCCGCTATGCCCTCGGGTTTAGGGTTTAGGGTTTAGGGTCATGGAAAACCCACAGCCCTGAAAACTCCAAATCCCCCTGAATCCCCTAAACCCTAAACCCTTTTTGCGAAGAGGGGCTACGCGTGCAAGACCTTGTCCAAGCAGATTAGTCAGCTACAAGGGCGCATCCAGCTATTAAGGTATTAACCCCAAACCCTTTTAGGGTTCATGTCGTTTCAAGGAATGCACTGAAACCTACTATTTGCTAAAGGGCTCCCCAAATATTGCCCTCATAAGGAATAATCGTATTTTTGTTTTTTTTTTTGGGGGGGGGGGGGGGGGGGTTCTTAAGCAAATAGTAGAAGGGGATTGCATGTCATCTAGTACTATAATACCCCCCCACTCTAGCTACTAAGGCCCCTATTGTAGTCTTGGGTACCAAACCTGAAGCTCTTGTACTACTGGGAGACCAAGCGGATGGTCTCTGGGAGGCCCGCGCTCATTGCGAATGTGAGAGCCGTCTTGCCATCACGGTCCCGCAAGTCCTTGTCAGCACCAGCTTCCACCAACAAACGCGCAATCTCCACCTCGCCATTGAAACATGCAGACATGAGGGGTGTATAGCCATGATGCGTCGGCAAGTCTTTGTACGCCCCGGCTTCCAGAAGCAAGCGTGCAATCTTCACGTGGCCCTTGTCACATGCGTGTATGAGAGCTGTCTTGCCCTTATTATCCCCCAAGTCCTTGCTCGCGCCAGCTTGTACCAGCAAGTGTGCAATCTCGACATTGCCATTGCAACATGCACGACCAAGAGCGGTCTTGCCGTGAGTGTCTCTCAAGTCCTTGCCAGCACCAGCCTGTACCAGCAATTGTGCAATCTCCGCGTGGTCATTGCAACATGCATGAATAAGGGCTGTCTTGCCCCAAACGTCTTTCAAGTCCTGGTCAGTACCGGCTTGCACCAGGAAGTGGGCCATCTCCACGTGGCCATTGCAACATGCATGACTGAGAGCTGTCTTGCCCTGAGTGTCCCTGAAGTCCTTATGAGCACCAGCTGTTACCAGCAAGTGTGCAATCTCCACGTGGCCATTGCAACATGCATGGATGAGAGCTGTCTTGCCCTCAAGGTCCTTCATGAGCAAGTCCTCGTCCGGACCTGCCTCCATCAGCAAACGCGCAATCTCTGCGTGACCATTGCTACATGCGCACATGAGAGCTGTATGGCCACTACGGGTCACCAAGTCTTTGTCAGCACCGACCTGCAAAAGGAAGCGTGCAATCTTGACGTGGCCATTGCAACATGCACGAACAAGAGCTGTCTTGCCCTCACTGTCCCTCAAGTCCTTGTGAGCTCCAGCTTGTACCAGCAAGTGCACAAGCTCGACGTGCCCATTGCCAGATGCATGAATCAGGGCTGTCTTGCCCCGGCGGTCCCGCAAGTCCTGGTCCGCGCCAGCTTCTACCAGCAAGCGTACAATCTCCAAATGGCCCGTGTCACATGCCTTGGCTGCACTCAGGAGGGTAGTCATAGATCAAAGTTTTCAGCTGCCTTCTGAAGAAGCCCAATAAACCCAAAAAGGCCACAAGCATCTGAAGTTACAGTAAAGCAAAGATGCAAGCATGAGGGCCGTCTTCCGGGCATCATCCCTACAGTCCGCGCCAAGGCCGGCTTTCAAAAGCAGGCGGGCCACCTCAGTGAGGCCTTTGGCGGCAGCGTGAAAAAACTCCTTGTCTGCAGACGCTGTCTCGGCACCAACGGACCTGAGTTGCTGAGTTCAATCAGCCCCCCCAAAAAAGTGTACACGTTCAGTTCTATAGGGGATTATGGTATCCCAAAAAAAGCGCTAAGGGTCCGTGTACCTCTACAGTATATACTTGGGCCTTAATGGGGCTCTTGTATAGTAGCTTTAGGGCCCAGGTGTGTGCCATATAGGCACATGGACCCTTAGGGAAGTGCCCTAAACCCTAAGCCCTAAGCCCTAAGCCCTAAACCCTAAACCCTAAACCCTTAACCCTAAACCCTAAACCCTAAACTGACTCAGCTACTAAGGGACTTGAGCACCAGCTGCATCTCCAGGGGCGCTTCTAAGGTCGCCTCATCCGCCAGCCGGGCGTTGCCATGCAAGAGCTCTTGGAGGCATACCTGTTTGGGCTCTTCTGCACTCGAAGCCCTTAAACAAAGCCCTCTTGTAGGGTTGGTTAGGGTTTAGGGTTTAGGGTTTAGGGTTTAGGGTTTAGGGTTTAGGGTTTAGGGTTTAGGGTTTAGGGTTTAGGGTTTAGGGTGTAGGGTTTAGGGTTTAGGGTTTAGGGTTTAGGGTTTAGGATTATAGGGCCGAATAGCCCATGGTACGGGAAAGCCGTGCAGATGGCGCAAGTGGAGCTTCAGACAAGCGATGTCGCTCTCCATCAACTCCTCCGTGGTCAAGGAGGCGAGCTCTTCACCAGAGACCCCGCAGACGCGCAGCATTCTGATGGCAATGCGGCCAATTCGGCTCAGACTCTGGTGACTTGACCGCTGCAAGGTTAGCCCAAAGTGACAGAAATGGCCAAAAGCTTCAAAACGACTAAGCATGCAGAATGAGTTCAGCGATGGTGATAGCCATAGTTCATATTAGGGTGGAGTTGATTCATTTTTGCTTCTGTACATAATGCTCGCCTGGACTGGTTGTCGGCTTAAACCCGAAACCATCTCACAAGCAAAGCCCCAATCCCAAACCCTGATGAGAGGGCCACCCTTAACCCCAAAACACTAAACCCTAAACCCTAAACCCTAAACCCTAAACCCTAAACCCTAAACCCTAAAGAGAGGGTCCCCGGCAGGGCTTCGTAGGCCACTCCGTGCGGCGACGCGGAGGGTCTTCCCCAGCGCCCTTTGGGCTTTTTTGGAGGGTTGAGGAATTAGGGTTTAGGGGGTCTGTAGGGTCTGTAGGGTTTAGGGGTTTAGGGTTTAGGGTTTAGGGGTTAGGGGGTCTGCAGGGTTTAGGGTTTAGGGTTCAGGGTTTGGGGGGGTCTAGGGATTAGGGTTTAGGTCTTAGGGCCTTATAAGACTTCATAATTAAAGGGCTTAGGGTTTTAGGGCTTGAGGGTTTCAGGGCTTCAGGGTTTAGGGTCTCCGGCTTTGGGGCAGAAGATCCGAGGGGTGAGTCGCTTGTAGGGCTTGTAGCAGGGGTTTCCATGATTGTGGGTTTAGGGTTCGATGAAGGGCCGATATGCACCCTAAACCCACACCCCAAAAACCCCTCAAAGAACATGACAGACATGGCCACGTAGAGTAATACACGGACTATAATAGGAGCCCCAAACAGAGAACGCAAAGAATATAGCAGGAGCATACAGGGAATAGAAGGGCCCTGGTAGGAATATTCCGATCTTTATTCCTACTTCCCTGTTTGGGGTTTCCATTGAAGTCTCTTTAAGTAAGGCTAGGAGCACGCTGAGAGAGACCATGCAAGTGCCCGTGAAGTTTGTAGGAGTCTTGAGACTGAGGGCTTCCAGATTATATGGTCAGTTCCCAAACAACATGGTCCTTTTTGGGGTACCCTAAATGAACGGGACCCACGTTATAATAAAGACACCAACGGGGACCATAATTTACACTCTTCGACCATTTCGGGTTGCTGGTGCATGGTGTCATTTGTCTCCTCTCACTCCATAGAATGTGAGGGTTTGGGTTAGAGCCAAGGAGCATGACGGACTGCTGATCTGTGAAGTCCGGGGTGTGAGCGCTCAGCATGTACTTCGTCGGGTCAGTGCCATACCTCGGATTTCCCTCAACCCGAAGCCCTAAGCCCTTCAAAACAAACTCGCGAAACCCTCTGCTCAGCTCTGACACCCTTCAGCCTAAACCCTCGAACCCCAAACCCTAAACAATGCAATGAATAATGACTCAAACACGGCGCCCCAAACCCTAAACCGTACCACCCAAATTCCTAAGCTCTATAAACCTCCCTCCCCCCTATCATCCTGAATACTAAGCCCGACCACCCTAAACTGTAAAACCCTAGCCCTCTTACACCTCCCCGGCCTCCCCCCCCCCCCAAGGGCTTAGGTGAAATGCAAGAAGAGGCGCTGGACTTTCAAGGGTTCAGGTTCAGGGTTTAGGGTTTAGGGTTTAGGGTTTAGGGTTTAGGGTTTAGGGTTTAGGGTTTAGGGTTTAGGGTTTAGGGTTTAGGGTTTAGGTGTTCTAGGCATGTGCTTTCCTTGGTTGAGGATTTAGTGGTTCTAGGACTTGTTTGGCTTGTAGGGCTTCGGGATTAGGCTCATGATTGCAAAACTTAGTTGCTGAGTTCATAAGCCCAAAAAAGTGTACACCACTTTCAGTTCTATAGGGGCTTCTAGTATCCCAAAAAAGTGGAAAGTGTGCTCACTCAGCTACTGAGAAGGAGGGCCTTGAGAACTAGGCTTGTTTGGTGGGGTTGGGTTTTTTGAAAGGCCCATTCCTTGCCGTGAATAGGGCTGTGGTTAGGGCTTGGGGTTCAGGATTCAGGGCTTGAAGTTTATTGGAGCCTTTTCGGGTTTATGGGGTTTCACGGCGCGTCCAAGGCGCGTTCCGGGCGGAGACACGACAATGTGTGAGCAGCTGGGCAGCTCCCCGTCCCTGAGGCGTCTGGCCGCCAAATCGAACCTCTGACGGTGCACCCTACATCCTCATCCCCATAAAGCCTAAGCGCCCTAAACCAGCCCTAACCCCCCAAACCGCAAGCCTAAACCTTAAACTCTCAACCCTAAAACCTGTAAGGCCTAAAGCTACGCTAAACCAACCCGAGATGTGTCGAGGGCTTAGAGCATAGGCCCGGAGCAATAAGGCCAAGGCCGAACCCATCAGAAGGATGTTCGCTTGCAGGCCCGTGGGTGTCTTTGAAGAGGCTTTACGTTTGACCCTAAAAACCCCAAATGACCCGAAATCACCCTAAATAACCCTAAGTATCTCCAAATGACCCCTAAATGACCCTAAATACCCCGAAATAACCCAACCCGATAAATAACCTTATACTAATTGGGCTTGAGGGTGCTATAGGAATACCTCACCTGAATCGACTGTGAAGTCCCACCTCCACTGCGCGGTGTGCAGTGGAGTTTGGGCAGCTCTTTGTTTTTTTGTTGTTGGGGGGAGGGGGGGGGATTACTAGGGACAAAATCCACAGACCGAAGCATAAAACAGAATGGTTTAGGGTTTAGGGTTTAGGGTTTAGGGTTCGGGTTTAGGGGTTAGGGTTTAGGGTTTAAGGTTTAGGGTTTAGGGTTTAGGGTTTAGGGTTTAGGGTTTAGGGTCGAGGCGCAGCTCATCTACACGCCACTCCGGCACGAAGAGCAGCCACTTGCCGGTCAGGACCTGCCCGTCTCTTCGGCTTCTAAACCCTAAGCCCTAAACCCTAAACCCCAAACCCCAAACCCTGAACCCTAAACCCTAAACCCTAAACCCTAAACCCTAAACCCTAAACCCTAAACCCTAAACCCTAAACCCTAAACTGCCCCACAGCTTGCTGGTTCCGAGTAGGGTCTGAGGGAATGAGGCAACCTATATAATCCCTTAACGGGTATTTATCAGGAAATATAGTGCCTAATTCCCTCAATCTAGTCGCCTTGGTAGCCCAGCATGACAGACTCAATCTAGTCGCTATATGCCAGGGGTCTCTTGGGGGATTGACCTGAGAAGTTCCCTTTTTCGTGTAGGGGACTGCACAGGGCAAATCAGACCCTAAACCCTAAACCCTAAACCCTAAACCCTAAACCCTAAACCCTCGACCCTAACGTGAGAGGGCGAGGCGGGGTTTACGTCAGCCTCCAGTGTCTTTGGCCGTCGGGGGGTTGCTAGAAGGGCTTTTGGGGCTGAGGGCGCCGGAACCCTCTTCAACCCTATTAAACCCTAAACCCTAAACCCTAAACCCTAAACCCTAAACCCTAAACCCTAAACCCTAAACCCTAAACCCTGAACCCTGAACCCTGAACCCTGAACCCTGAACCCTGAACCCTGAACCCTAACTGAACCCTAAACCCTAAACCCTAACGGAGGGGGGGGGGGGGGGAAGGAGGACACACGCAGGGTGGTCGAGATACCTCAGGCGTTTTAACGGCCACAGGTGCCGTATTCACAGCTCGAAGGTAGTGGGAAGCAATCTCGGCTTACCCGGAGCGTTGTGAACAGCGTTGAACAGCGATGACTCACTATTTGCCTGGATGTTACAGAAGGAGCATCATCCTACAGTCTGGTGCTTTTGGGATGAACCCTACAACCCGTTGCAATCTGCTCAGCGCTCCCCCCCTTATGACTCAACCTGTCGTTCAGAGCGACATGTCGTTCTGAGGTCCCTAAACCCTAAACCCTAAACCCTAAACCCTAAACCCGAAATTCCAAATGCCTGCCACTTCTTGGCCAGCTGCACAACCGATGCCTGCGAAAGAGAGCCACTGAGCTCCAATCTGCCTCAGTCTGCCAAACTTGCGGGTTTAGGGTTTAGGGTTTAGGGTTTAGGGTCCTCAAGTTGCTATAACCTTTGGGCCTCGAAGGGGTTTGTAGCACAACGCTACCTACTGAGTATCAAAGTATCGAACGGGGGGAAGAATAGCTAACCTCGACATTTACGACATCTTAAGATGCGACTTGGGGTTTAGAGTTTAGGAGTTTTTTTGGGACTTAAGGCGGCCTACAGTGAGGTCCCATCGCGATGAGTAGAGGCATAAGTGTATCTTGGGCTCTGATACATGCCTTCCTTTGTCAACCGGCTTCCCCAAAAAAGCTTTCGCCCACTCGTCATGGGTCCCACAAACAAGGGAATGAGGGCAACACCAGGCGTCCTAGCCCAAGAGTTTGGGGTGTCAGAGCTCTGGCCCTACACCCTACATCCTAAACCCTAAACCCTAAACCCTAAACCCCATGACCTGATTGGGGTTCAAATAGGTCTCAGACTGGTGGACGACTCGTAGTGAGACACGATGCAGGCATCCTCGATCAATCCTTCCACATCGCCAGCAGAGGGAAGGTCCTGGCCAGAGGGGGTTTAGGGTTTAGGGTTTAGGGTTTAGGGTTTCGGGTTTAGGGCTCAGGTCCAGTTCATGGTTGGGATAGCAGTACAATTTATATGTCTCTTCCTTGTTGGGTTTAGATACGCTTAAAGATGCAAAATGTTACCCAACTGTGACAAGAGGCCTACACCGCGCCCAGAGCCCGACTGAACCCCTAAAATCGCAAAGCCGATGTTTGACCCTCATCCTGGAACAGAAACCTGAACCCTAAACCCTTAACCCTAAATCCTATAATATACGAATGCAGCGATCGCCGCAACACATCTACCTAAGGCTCCGACGCAGCACTGTGTAGGGTCGTAGACTCAAAGAGCCTGATAAGAGAACTAAACTAACCCCACCACAAACTAAGGGACTACGCGGGCAGCTCTCTCTGAGTGCGGGTACCCGAAACACAATCTGTCTTAACTGGGAACCCCAAAAAACACCATGCGTAACCGAAGTTCCCCCACTCAGAACCAGTATGTTTGCCATCATGGCGGCTGTCCAGTTCAGTGAGCTAGTTGAAAAAAAAGAGTCCGATCTTACGTTCTCCCCTAAACCCTAAACCCTAAACCCTAAACCCTAAACCCTAAACCCTAAACCCTAAACCCTAAACCCTAAACCCTAAACCCTAAACCATACAAAACAGGGTTACAAGTTCGTAGGAGGTTCCGGATCACTGGCCTCGACACGAACACAAAGCTGTTCGGCTTCTCGGCCACTCGGGCGGTGCTTCTGCAAGAAACTGCCTGGGCTCCAGGGTTTAGGGTTTCAGGTTTAGGGGTTTAAGTTGATGTTTTGTTTTTGGTTTTTTAAGTGTATGTATATATATATATGTAGTTGTTTTTCTTTCGATTGTTTTTGGGGGGAAAGTGGGTACCCTGAGCAGACCAAGATCAGGTATCTATGTGGGTTTTAGGGTTCCGGGTTTAGGGTTGTTAAAAAGTTCCTATGCTGATAACACAGTTTTCGCACGTTACATGCAAACCCTAAACTCTAAACCCAATCCTTAAACCCTACACCCTAAACCCTAAACCCTAAACCCTATACATATCTTCTTGATCAATTCCGGGGCATGGCCCAGGATGGCCCCGACGACGGGTCTTCTGGCCTCCGAAGCCCCTGAGCCCTCGGTATGAAATCCGAGGAGAGAACCCTAAACCCTAAACCCTAAACTCTAAACCCTAAACCCTGAACCCTAAACCCGAAATCCGAAGAGAGAACCCTCGTAAAGCCTCACCAAGCCCCAACCATAAACTTCAACCTAAAGGCCTTGCACGATTGAACCCCAAGGCCTAGATCTGTAGACTTCTGCATGTGTGTATATATCTTTAGATATGTACACATCTATACATGTGAATATGTGTTTATATTTAGGGTTTAGGGTTTAGGGTTTAGGGTTTAGGGTTATTCACATCACTTCAGGGCTCTACAACCGAAGGCCCGTGGCGGGGGGGGGTTTCGTAGCCAACAGATGCCCCAAGGCGCTGAGGTCTTGACCTGCGCGGATGTTGCAGCCTCGGGGCGACCAAAGGGCCACGGTGTACCCTAAACCCTAAACCCTAAACCCGAAACCCTAAACCCTAGGGTCTGCGGTTTAGGGAGTTTGGGGATGATATGTAAGTTAGGGGCGTCACTGTCGGGTCTGGGTATTGGGCGTTAAGCTTAATCGACTGTTGTGCAGTGTCCGCCTACACACCCTACCCTACAAGTAGCTACCTGAAACGGCCCTGTCATGTTGCAAGTGGTGAGGCCCGCGTGTGAGTAGCCTAGGAGCTCGAGGGCCTTCTGCAGAAGCCCTAAACCCTCAACCCCAAGCCCATAGGCCCATAAGCCCAAACCTCTGTTCCTCAGCCTCAGCTCTTCCTATCCAACCAAAAACCGCAGAAGCCCTACACTTCAAGCCACAAGCCGCCAGAAGTAGGGAAGTAGGGTTTAGGGTTTAGGGTTTAGGGTTTAGGGTTTAGGGTTTAGGGTTTAGTAATTTAGGGCCCTGCAAAAGGAGTTATAGAAGGGGGATATGAAGGTACCTATAGTTGATTCTCAAATAGGGACGCAGACTAAACCCTAAACCCTAAACCCTAAACCCTAAACCCCAAACCCTAAACCCTAAACCCTAAACCCTAAACCCTAAACCTAAACCCAAACCCTAAACCCTAAACCCTAAACCCTAACTTGCTGAATTCCCCGCAGGGCGGCCCAAGAATTGGATCCTCGGCTTGGCGGCGACTTTGGCCGCACCCGGCACCACGCCCTTGTCCACGTCTGACAGTTTCCTTATCGGTCTAGGGTTTAGGGTTTAGGGTTTAGGGTTTAGGGTTTCGGGTTTCAGGGTTTCAGGGTTTCAGGGTTTAGGGTTAGGGGCTTAGGGGCTTAGGGTTTAGGGTTTAGGGTTTAGGGGTATCTACGGGCCCTTAAAGGGTACCCTTTTTACACCCCGCATATACCCTATACGGACGGAGGGCCCATACATCAGGACCCTTTAGAGAAGGTTAGGCTTTCTACTATTTGCCTGAGAACCGCCCAAAATTTAACAAAAGTCTTCCTTTCAAGGTTTATAAGGGTAATGGTGGGGGTTCTTATCTTTGTTCTTTGGAGGGGGGGGGGGGTTCTTAAGCAAATCGTAGTATTCCAGGGGGGTTTAGGGGTTGGAAGGGCAAAATGTCCCGAAACCCTGAGGAAACCCTGTTCGCGAGTGATATGAAGGCATACCTTTGACCACCCCTTACAGAGGATATATAGGATGACCTTTAAGTTACACCTGATCGATTTGGGAAATCTCACCAGTAGCCTAAACCACATCGACACCCTAACGAAAACCACCCCGTTGGCATTTGGCACGTGCAATTGCCGTTCATCAGCGGCGAGCTACCGTCGCGGGATGTAGAGATTGAGCCCATTGGGATTGCGGCCACTCCGCAAATCCTCGGCTCGTGGGGTAGGATTTCGGAATGTTGGAGAAGATGTAGAGGGGGAGTGCTAAGTGAGCACGAAGGCTACCGTCCTGTGAAGGCTTTTCCTTGCACGGCATGAAAAGTGCTTCCAACATGAAGCAATTGGGTCGCTGGTCCAAGGTTACGTAGACTCTATGCCCATCAAGCCATCATCCACAAAGCCTTAACCCTAAAAACCTAAAAGCCCTAAAACCCTAAACCCTGAAACCCTAAACCCTGAAAGCCTAAGACCCTGAACCCCAAACGGAAAGCAGCAGGGTCAAACAAAAACAGCCCTGGCTCGTCTTCACGAGGCACTACTCTACGGGGCCTTAATCAGCAAAATAGGGGTTTTTGGGGTTGTGAACCCTAGGCCCCATACCCTAAACCCTAAACCCTAAACCCTAAACCCTAAACCCTAAACCCTAAACCCTAAACCCTACTACTTGTTTTTTTGGGACCCCTGTGTTCGACCGATCGGGCGGCATTTCGCAAGCCCAGAGGTTCCTTTTGAGAATCAGCAAGGCTTGGGTCCTCGGGCTTAGGGTTTAGGTTTGTTCAGGGTTTAGGGTTTAGGGTTAAGGGTTTGTTAGGGTTTAGTGAGTTTAGGGTTTTGGGGTGCAGGGTTTCAGCCTGAACACTAGAGAAGAGTTTCGAAATATTTCAAGTCATGCACCCTAAAGCCTGCACCCCACAACCCTGCACCCGACCCAGAAACCAGAACCAGGCCAGGCGTCACGGGGCTCGGCCCACTTTTTGGCTTTCGCGGCGCCTTCGGCAAAGAGTAGCAACCACTTAAAAGCCTGTGTCTTTAGGGTCAGGGTACTATAATAGGGAAGTCAGATACCCACACAAGGGGCAGGGTATACGCCTTCGGGGGAACCCTAAACCCTCAACCCTAAGCCCTAAAAGCCCGAAACCCTGAACCCTTCAGTTTCTCTCCTCTCTCTCTTTGGCAAGCTTCCGTCGGGGAGGGGGGAAATGGGGAGCAAAGGATGCAAGGACTGAACAAATATAACATTTTGTCTCCCTCACTCTCTCTGTCTCTATCCCTCTCTCACTCTGACTCTCTCTCTCTATATATATACAAATCCTTTGAATTGAAAACCAAAGCCAAAGACTCCGCAAACCCCCCATACATATTGCTTGTATGATGTAAAGGAGACCCTAAACCCGAGTTGTGTAAACCACCCCTAAGCCCTCTAAGGCGGCCTTTTCTTCGCCGGCTGCCAGTCGAAGCTTGAGGGGCAGCCATCTGCTGGCCCACTTGAGTCGCCTTCGCGCGACCAGCGGCTGCGGCGTAGGGTGAGGGCGTGGAGTTTCGTGGAGGGGGGACCCCGACGTGCTACGCTCTCGAAGGTAGTTGGGTGGTACACAAAATCAGAAAGGAACCAGCCGTAGTTTAGAGAAGCCCTACAACCGACTAACCTACATTCTAGTCCCTTCTGCCAAACACCCTTAGTCTAGGACTTGCAAAAGAATTCTAGGTCCTGAAGCCGAACACCCCCAATCGAGGACGTGCTAAATTTAAAGGGCCTCTCACAAATTACTTCTAAAACAACCATAGCTGCGATAATGAGTGCTGGTCATTTCGGGTCAGTTCCTTAAGGCTAAACCAATTCCTGCAACCCCAACGCTCAAACATGCCAGGTATTAAGTCGAGGTACATGGACGAGCTGCTCCAGGCCAGCAAAGAGAACCGCGCGTTCCAGCTGCCGGCCAAGCACCTTTCAGCTGAAGGGTTATACACATATATATATATATATGTGTATTACATATATATATATACATATATATATATATATATAATGCAATATCAGTTTCGAGGTGGATCGGACTTTGGGGTTGAGGGTCCAGGGCATGAGACGCTTGAGGGTTTTTGGGGGTTTAGGGTTTAGGGTTCAGGGTTTGGGGTCTAGGGTTTAGGGTTTGGGGTTTAGGGTTTAGGGTTTGGGGTTTAGGGTTTAGGGTTTAGGGTTTGGGGTTTAGGGTTTCGGGGCCTCAAGGAGTCTAAGCCCCTGGGCCGCCTCGTAACAGTAGACCTACACCGTGGCCCTCTCATTCGAAGGGCAAGGTGCAAGGGCCGCAGCTGCACCCTCGTGGCGAAAGGCGGCCTGTTGAGTGTGTTTGGGGCTCAGGGTGTGGGGTTTAGGGGTTTAGGGGGTAGGGTTTGGGGTTTAGGGTTTAGGGTTTAGGGTGTAGGGTTTGGGGTTTAGGGTTTGGGGTTTTAAGATACCCCGCCCCCCCCCCCCCCCCCCCCCCCCCCCCCCCCCCCCCCCCCCCCCCCGCCCCGCCCCCTCCGACCCCCAAACGAACGACCAACAAAAACGAAAGCGAACCCGTACAACCCTAGATTTAGCTGCTACTTCGGCAACTCTCAAACCACTCCGCCGTAAATACATCCCTTCGCCATGGAGCCCTAAAACCACTGAAGCCCTAAAACGCCAAAACGAGAAACCCTTAAGCCCGAAACCCAGAAGTCCCAAAATCCTGCTGACACTGAAACCTCGCCTATAACGCTATGAACCCTGAAGCCCTACAGCCTGGAACCCCCAAACCCTAACCCTGAAACGTAAAACCTTGAGAATCCCTTCACCCTCTGCTTAAGCCTATGATGAAAAAAGACAAAAAATGACGACCCCGAGCCTGGATCAGGATCCAGAGATCACGCAAACCTCTAAACATTTGTACCCCTTACACCCCTCATCCCTCAACCCGAAACCCCTAAACCCTAAAACCCCGAAACCCCTAAACCCCTAAACCCCTAAACCTGAAGCCCGAAACCCCTAAACCCCGAAACCCCAAAGCCCCTAAACCCCCACACCCCTAAACCCCTAAACCCCTAAACCCCTAAACCCCGAAACCCCGAAACCCCTAAACCCCTAAACCCCTAAACCCCTAAACCCCTAAACCCCTAAACCCCTATACCCCTAAACCCCTAAACCCCTAAACCCCTAAACCCCTAAACCCCTAAACCCCTAAACCCCTAAACCCCCCCCCCCCCCCCCCCCCCCCCTAAACCCCTAAGGCTTCTGAAGGGCTCCCGCAACCACCTCCCACCCAAAACCCTCCCAAACGTACGCCCAAACAGATGTTGAAAGGCAACCAAGGCAGATGCATTGGCAGCTCTGAACAATCTACAGGATGCCACATTTGTTGAAGAGGCCCCTAAACCCTAAACCCTAAACCCTAAACCCTAAACCCTAAACCCTAAACCCTAAACCCTAAACCCTAAACCCTAAACCCTAAACCCTAAACCCTAAACCCTAAACCCTAAACCCTGCACATCTTGCGCAGCACGCAACGCCACACCCAGCAGCAGGCCCTAAACCCTAAACCCTAAACCCTCGGGCGCCCACCGAGATTGATTGTCTTTGCGACCAGGACGGGCTATTATACCCTATAACCCCCTTAAAAAGCCCCTTTATAGGGTTGATTTTGGGGATCATCGGGCCCTAAACCCTAAACCCTACACCCTAAACCCTAAACCCTAAACCCTAAACCCTAATAGCCCATCCTGGGAAGGGCCCTTCGCGATCATCATCTCAAGAATTCAAGCTGTTGGACTGATGAACAAAGCTCCTGTGTCGAAGTTGCAGAACCCTGAATTCGTAACCCCAAAAACCCTAAACCATATCAAGAACCCTACACTACTCTAATCCCTAAACCCTAGCCCTAAACCCTAAACCCTAAACCCTAAACCCCTAACTCCCAAAACCAAGAAATTTGCCTGGTGGTCCAACTGCTCCAGCCAGCTGGAGCCTGCGTCGGGGGAGGTCGAAGAGCTAGCTGCCATACTCAAGAGGCTACTACGGCCCGACTACGACTAGGTGTGCGGTGGCCGGGTGTGGGGCTTGGTTTGAGGTTTAGGGTTTAGGGTTTATAGTTTAGGGTTTAGGGTTTATAGTTTAGGGTTTAGGGTTTAGGGTTTAGGATTTAGGGTTTAGGGTTTAGGGTTTAGGGTTTAGGGTGTGGGGTTTGGGGCTTGGGGCTTGGGGTGGAGTGTCAGAGGTCTAGGCAGACGAGAAATTCATACTTTCATGTTGAGTAGAATATTTAGACACTCCATCAGACGGTTTAAGCTGTAATTTGTAGGCAGGGGAGACCCTAAGCCCAGTGCGCTTGGGTTTTTTCGTGCCGTGATTCAGTTCTTAGAGATTAGAGGGGCTTCACCCCCTAAAACTGCAAAGCCCAAGCCCCTAAACCCTACACCCCTAACTTCCGAACCCCTCAATCCCTCAACCCCTCAACCTCTCAACCCCTCAACCCTAAGCCCGTGAAAGCCCTCCAAGCGGGTCAGTCAGCGAGCCTCTGGACAGCATCCAAGCGCAGGGGGCGAAGAGGTTTAAGGCCCAGCAGATGAGCCTCTTTAGGGGTTAGGGGTTTCGGGGTTTTAGGGTTTTAGGGGTTTAGGGTTTCAGGGGTTTGGGGGTTGAGGGTTTCAGGGTTTAAGGTTTTCGGAGTCTAGGGCGAAGGGTGTTTTGGGGTTGAAGGACATGGGATCACGCTCTGAGTTGAATGTTTGAGCTTGGGTGTAGAGCAACCCCTTCAGGCCATCAACCTGAAGAAAGCCCTAGGCTTTCCTCAGCCTGACCCACAAACCCGAACCCTTATACAAACCCAAAAAAGTCACCCCGATCCCTATAAACCCTACACTTTGAAAGCCTTCAGAACCTGAAACTAGTTCTAGACCCAGGACTAACCTGGGAATAAACAGGGTGCCCTTCTGAATTAAAGGGGCGTACAAGGGAACCTGAACCTTAAACAAGGGAACAAGGGCCTACTCGGGGTCCTCGAGTTCGCCGCCACCCTACACTTTAAGCCCCAAACCCTTGAAACCCGAATAGGGTTTAGGGTTTAGGGTTTAGGGTTTAGGGTTTAGGGTTTAGGGTTTAGGGTTTAGGGTTTAGGGTTTAGGGTTTAGGGTTTAGGGTTTAGGGTTTAGGGTTTAGGGTTTAGGGTGTCGGGTTTCGCGTTTAGGGTTTCCATCACGTCGCCTGGGCCGATCCGATGGTGGCTGGCTGAACTCATCCGGGCACAAGACGACGACCATGTCCTTGGCATGTAGGCTCCCGGGCTTTGGGCCCCCTAAACCCTAAACCCTAAACCCTAAACCCTAAACCCTAAACCCTAAACCCTAAACCCTAAACCCTAAACCCTAAACCCTAAACCCTAAGCCCTAAGCCCTAAACCCTAAACCCTAAACCCTAAACCCTAAACCCTAAACCCTAAACCCTAAACCCTAAGCTTAGGACATAAGGACATCAGGCTTAGAGTTGGGTGCTGTGGGACCTTCAGACAGGCTTAGGGTTTGGGGTCTGCTTCGGGCTTAGATGGGTTTAGGGTTTGGGGCCCACTTAGGGTTTAGGGTTGAGGGCCTACTTAGGGTTTGGAGTGCTTATAGGGTTTAGGGTTTGGGGCCTACGCACTTAGAATTGAGAGTGCGCAGTCTGTGGAGCTGAGAGCTTGGAGCACATGCGAGATTGGGGCTTGCCTAGGGTTCAGGGGCTTCTTCGTCGGACCTGAGGGCCTACGCTTAGCATCCAGGGTGGGTTAGTTGACATTTCGCCGTTGGATTCAGGGTTTCGTTAGGGGTTTGGGGGAAAGCTGGGACCCTACATATTTACCTACGGATTAGCAATAACTACCCTTAGTTCGTAGGTATAATTCAGAAAACTGTAGGTAAAGAGGGTCCAGGTATGTTTTAGGGTTTAGGGTTTCGGCTTTAATTACTCAGCAGTTGGAAGTTTCGGGCTGCGGCTCACTTTGGGGTTCAGCGCTGTGGACCCAAGTACGGGAGCCATAGGCTTGAAGCTCTTCATCTCGTGTGCTGGCTGCACAGGGGGGGGGGGGGGTTACGGTTTAAGGGACGTGGATGAAGTGATCCCATTCCTAGGCATCCTTCAGGTGCTCCCCTAAACTTGCGATTCGCCCAATCCAGCATCCTCTCGGATTTTCCGGGGGAAAACCGGATGGATTTCACAGGACGCTGTTGGCTTGGCACGGAAACCCGGCGACCAGCAGTTTGGGCTTTGGCACTTGGCACCTTCGGGTTGCATAGGTAGCAAGTCCTGGCCATCACGGACTTGCCGCAAAACATCAGTGTGGAAATGCTGTGGGCTGACATGGACACAGCAGCAACGGGTGGCCCTCCTTCGCAGAATGTCCAACAAAGCGCAAGCTCGGCAACACTGACTGCGTCCTCTTGTTCGAACAAGATTCATATACAACTAAAGCCCCAATAAGGTACCCCTAACTTCCGAACCCCCCCCAATTCTTCAGACATGACCAGTGTGGTGCAAGAGCCGGAGAGCGGGGCACGCAAAAAGAAAAATCATGCATATGCGCATGCGCGCGCGCGCCCTAGTAAGCCCTACATCCCAAGCTTTATAAAGCCTAAACCTTGGGATGTTCCCCCTTATACAAACAGTCCTTAATCGGGATTATAGTCGGGGTACTTTATCACTATTAAGGCGTGTTAGTATAAGGGGGGAACATCCCAACCCTAAACCCGAAACCCTAATCCCTAATAAGGACTGTTAGTACAAGGGGGAACATCCCAACTCTAAACTCTAAACCCGCATAGACCCTGCTTTGAACCCCCATGAGCTACCCCACATCGGCACCAGCAAGGGAATCTCCACAATCAGTCTAGGGCTTAGGGCTTAGGGCTTAGGGCTTAGGGTTTAGGGTCTAGGGTCTAGGGTCTAGGGTCTAAACCCTAAACCGACAAAGGAACCACTGGAGATCATTGGGTCTTCACCACGCGGGACCTCAATCAAGCCTAATCCCTAAAACCTTAAATTGCCTTAAACCCTCAACACCATACTCTTGCTGCTCCCCCCCCAAGCATGTACCTAGAACACTGAGCCAACAGAGATCCAATTAGGGGCCCTTACTACGCGTTTAGAATTCAGGGTTAGGGGTTTAGGGTTTAGGGTTCAGGGTTTAGGGTTTAGGGTTTAGGGGAACCCTAAAGTGTACCCTACAAGCCCTGAACCCAACACCCTACACCCTCTAAGCCCTGAGTCCCATATGGACGCTCAACCCGAAACGCAAACACACTATACACCCTAGACCGAACACAAGGCCCTGTATGGCCCTGTACAGCCCAAGGCCCTAAACTCTAACCCGAAAACCCAAACCCCAAAACCCAAAACCCAAACCTTAAACCCTAAACCCTAAACCCGAACACCTAAACCCTAAACCCCAACCTCATAAAGCATTCCAGGTCTCCGAGAGGTCCAAGAAGCTGGGATCCACAGCCGGACGAAAGTCGGCGGTGCCTTTGTTTAGGGTTTAGGGTTCAGGGTTCAGGGTTTCGGGTTCAGGGTTTAGGGAATCAGGGTTTAGGGCTCACGGGGTTTGGAGCCTGTAGGGTTGAAGGCTTGTAGAGTGTAGGGGCTCACAGGGTTGAGGGTGTTGGGCCTTTGGGAGCTTAAGGCTTGGGTGCGGGCTTAGGGTTTAGGGTTTAGGGTTTAGGGTATAGGGTATAAGGTTTAGGGTTGAAGGGTTTAGGGTTTAGGCTTAGAGTTTAGGGTTCGGCTTGAGGCTTTTAGGGCTGACGTGTATAAGGTTTAAGGCTTTTGAACGTCACCCCGCCCCTATTGAGGCTCCAGGCCCTTCTTCGAAGCCACCGGATACCAAGGTACTATAGGGGCCTTAATGATTAGAATATTGTTTTTTTTTTTTTGGGGGGGGGGGAGGGGGTGGTATGAGAGTATACTTGGAAAGGGACCGTCAGGGAATACTACCAGCAATTATTCCGACCCTACTACATTACATAAAGCAGGGCCGCAAGAGTCTTCAGGTTTTCATGGCCAAGGAGGCTGCAGCAGGGTTTTGGTTTAAGGTTTAGGGATGAGGGGTAGCCTTCTCAAGATTGATCTCAAACCTTAAACGGTAAACCGTAAACCCTAGAAACCCTAGAAACCCTAGAAACCCTGAAAACCCTATAAACACTATAAACCCTACATAATTAAACCCTAACCCATCAGCCCTGAACCCTAAACCCGAAACCCTAAACCAAAACGAAGACCTAGCAAGGTCTCACGAAAAGCGCAATGCAACACCTCTTTGGTCTGACTGGGCTGCGTATGTGATCTTGCTGGTCTCTCTGCATTCCTCTGAGTCGCCCTAATTCCTTTTTCAAAACACCAAACCCTCCTAATAATCATAAAGGCCCAACCCCCCCCCCAAAAAAAAAAAAATAAAATAATAAATAATAAATAAATAAATGGAAGACACCGAAAATCCGAAACCCAAAAGTTAGATCCTAAACTCCAAGCTGACATGTGTGCGGTTGCTGTCGAGGTGCCGCGCACGCCGCAGTGCAAGTCTCCATCCTCGAGTGTAGAGCTTAGGGTTTGAGGTTTGGGGTTTATAAGGGCTTAGGGTTTCTGATTCTCTGTCTTGCCTGGAAGTGATTTGTGATTCGAAGTCCACTCCTCAAAGTCTGTCGCATATCTACACCAGAAACCCTGGCAACCACAAACCCGAAGAATGTGCTCCGCGCTATGATGCTAAATAACTACATGCAGCTAACGGACATTCTTTCTGGGATGCCCCTCCCCGTACCCCAAACGGACCTGCTTTCCAGCAGGGACAAGCACAAAGAGCACATGACAGACAATCAACCAAAACATCTGACCACACGCGACCCGGACCCTAATTAAACCCTAAACCCTAAACCCTAAGCCCTAAACCCCAAGCCCTAAACCCTAAGCCCCAAGCCACCCCCCCTCCCCGTCTCCACCCGGTTCCAAGGATTCCTTGTATCCAACCCCCTCTCCTCCCCCCCGCCCGCTCCCAGCCTGAAATTCAGGGCGAGCATCAACCCTAAACCCTGAACCCTAAACCCTAAACCCTAAACTCTACACCCTAAACCCTAAACCCTAAACCCTACACCCTAAACCCTAAACTCCTACTTCCTGGGGGAACTGCAGAAGTCCTGACAACTACAGATGAACCCTAAGGGGACCTATAGCCGACGACACGGTGCTCAGAGCCCAATGTAGGGGCCTTCTGGTGTCTCTCTACACCCTAGTAGCCGTTAGAACTGGAAGCCCTTCAGCGGATTTAGGGTTCAGGGTTTAGAGACCCTCAGCCCTAGACGCAAAACCCTAAACCCTAAACCCTAAACCCTAAACCCCGGCCGCCTCCCAGCGGATGTCGGGCGCTTCCACCAAAGCGTGGGCCCTGATTGCATCCTCGAGGCGAGGTCGAGGGTCTGGGATCCGAAAATTCTGGTTTTCTGAGGAATAGGGCTTTAGGGTTTAGGGCTTTAGGGCTTTAGGGCTTAGGGCTTAGGGCTTAGGGTTGAGGGTTGAGGGTTGAGGGGTCAGGCTTAGGGTTTGATGGAGATGCGTGCTAGCTTAGGGTTAGGGGGGACCGTGGGGCGGCACATCCCAAACAAAGATCCTCGAGCCAGGATCTGAAGGACGGGGCGCCTTGCTTTGGGGCACCCCTGGCCTTAAGAAAAGAGTCGGTCGGCATGATGGAGCATGGGCCCCAGGAGTCTCAGTCTATTTGTTGGGGGTTTAGGGTTGGGGTTTAGGGTTTAGGGTTAAGGGTTAAGGGTTAAGGGTTAAGGGTTAAGGGTTAAGGGTTTAGGGTTTAGGGTTTAGGGTTTAGGGTTTGGGGTTTAGGGTTTGGGGTTTAGGGTGTAGGGTTTGGGATTTAGGGCTTACGGTTTGGGGTTTAGGGTTTGGGGTTCAGGGTTTGGGGATTAGGCCCAGTGGCCCACAGCTGCCGATCCAGGCTGAGGCGGCGGTCCAGAACCAGCCACTCGTGATGCCTCTGCCACAGGTCCTGAAGACTTCGGGTCCACATGTTGCTCTCTTCGGGTGTCCAGGTCATGCCATACAGTAGTGAAGTGTAAGACGGACCCCCCTTCTAACAACCTAACACTACCCTAAACCCTAAACCCTAAACCCCTAAACCCTAAACCCTAAACCCTAAACCCTAAACCCTGGGTCTGTTGGCCCCGACAAACGTAAGGCAGAGTCCTCTCGAGCCTGAGGGATGGGATCAGAGTCCCGCAGGCAAGCTGGGTAATGCAACTTGACATTTAAGTGCAATGTCCTGGAGTTTTCGGGTTTCCTATACCCTAAAAGCCCTAAACACCAAATCCTGTTTCGCGCTTCGGGATATAGGGTTTTTCAGGTTTTCAGGCTCTTAAACACACAACCCTCAACCCTAAACCCTAACTGTTCCTCCTGGAGTTGGGCGCCCACGTAGCGGTGGCAAACGGAGCCTGCTGGGCCAATCCTAAACCCTAAGCCCTAAACCCTAAACCGACATCTGCTAGAACAACCAACGCTCCCTGGACCCTGTGCACTAAATTAGCCTTGGAGAGGCTTCCGGCCTAGCGGGGCTTAGGGTGACACAGGCGCTTAATTCATGACCAAGAGCTATTTCCTTCAACATCCTGTTTCGCTACAGTCTAAATAGTGCTCGAAGTTCGACGTCGAGTAAATGAGCTTTAGAAAGGTGTGGCCCAAAAGGCAGACTCAGAACAGGCATGATCATAGTTCGGCGAGGTACTTCTAAGCCTTCGCTACATCTACCCCTGAGCCTTCCAGTAAGCAACATGCGGACTCTAAACCCTAAACCCTAAACCCTAAACCCTAAACCCTAAACCCTAAACCCTAAACCCTAAACCCTAAACCCTAAACCCTAAACCCTAAACCCTAAACCCTAAACCCTAAACCCTAAACCCTAACCCTAGGCCCTGAACCCCAGGGATGTTTGGCTCTTGGGGGATGGAATCTCGGAAGAACGTCATCAAGAACCCCCCGGCCCGGATCCCCAAAGCCCGCACGCTTGTAAGGTTCAAGGTTGAAAGTTCAGGGTTGCGGGCTTCGGGTAGGGCTGAGGGTCTAGGGTCTAGGGTCTAGGGTCTAGGGTTTAGGGTTTAGGGTTTAGGGTTTAGGGTTTGGAGTTTCGGAACTTATGGAACTAAAATACAGCCCGAGCTCCTGCCGTGAGTCGCTTAGCTTCCACCCCTTCCCTGGGCCAACCCTGAGACCGACACTGCAGTTTAAGGTTTAGGGTTTAGGGTTTTAGGGTTTAGGGTTTAGGGTTTAGGGTTTAGGGTTTAGGGTTTAGGGTTTAGGGTTTAGGGTTTAGGGTTTAGGGTTTAGGGTTTAGGGTAGAGGGTTCAGGGTTCAGGGTTTAGGGTTTAGGGTTTAGGGCTTAGGGTGTCGGGCCCACAAAGACAAGACAGTCCCTGAGGCGTACACACGAATTAGACCCCACACCTGGGATGGTCCCCCTGAGACTAACAGTCCTCAATAGGGATTATCGTACCCCCTATTATCATCTCTGTTAAGGACTGTTGGTATGAGGGAGAACATCCCAACCCACACTTAAAGCTCAGATTCATAAATGTCCTACATCCTTATGCCCGCAGCAGCGAATTTAAAATCCGGAATGCCCCAAGGCCCAAACCCTAAAACCCCAAAACACAACGCTGCAAGATACCGTCTGACCGACATGTCAGTGATTCCGGATCCTAGAAACACCAAACAATGAGCAGACCTTCTCAGAGAGTTGAAGCTAGGCTTCGGACAACCTGCTATTTAAGCCCTAAACCCTAAACCCTGAACTATAAACCCCAAACCCCAAACCCCAAACCCTAAACCCTAAGACGCGCCTCGGCTCTCTAGGGTGAGCGGTCGCCCTATACCCTAAACCCTAAACCCTAAACCCTAAACCCTAAACCCTAAACCCTAAACCCTAAACCCTAAACCCTAAACCCTAAACCCTAAACCCTAAACCCTAAACCCTAAACCCTAAACCCTAAACCCTAAACCCTGAACCCTTTGACGCACCTCGGCTCTCGAGGGTGAGCGGTCGCAGCTCGGCACATGCCTTAACGGAATCGAATTTGGGTTTAGGGTTTAGGGTTTAGGGTTTAGGGTTTAGGGTTTAGGGTTTAGGGTTTAGGGTTTAGGGTTTAGGGTTTAGGGTTTAGGGTTTAGGGTTCAGGGTTCAGGGTTCAGGGTTCAGGGTTCAGGGTTTAGGGTTTAGGGCTGAAGGTTCAGGGTTAAGGGTGTAGGGTTAAACAGATACAACTTCTGCTGCAATTCAAAAAACTGAAACCGTGCGGTAGTAGTCTTGGCAGAAAAACGAAACCCGCGAGAATGTACTCAAGAAACGTACAGATAGACCACAAAAGGAAACAGCTTAGGGGTGCAGGGCGTTAGTAATTGGGAGGCTCGGCTCGTGTGGGGTTCAGATGAAGTTCAGGACCCAGAGGGTACATCTGTAGTACCCTTGTGGAATTAGGTACCCCCAAAACCCTATTTAGTATGGATTTTTGGGTACCTAATTCCATGATGGTACCCTTAATCCTAAACCCTAAACCCTAAACACTAAACCCTAAACCCTGAAACCCAGCTCCCGAATAGTACTGCAAACGGATCCTCTGGGAGATACAGGGATCAGAATTTCGGTCTGTAGGTCTGTGGAGGCTGGCAAGAAGGCGCCATCCGGATCTAATATCCTAAACCCTCAACCCTAAACAACCGTAAACCCTAGACCCTAGCCCTAAACCCTAAACCCTAAGTTTAACCCTAAACCCCTAAATCCTAAACCCTAAACCCGATCACCCCTGCACCGAGGCCTCAGTGGAGACCTCCCAATCTACGTCAGCAGGGAGTCCGTCCGGCGTGTTCTCTGGGGTCACCTGCCAGGGCTAGGGTTTAGGGTTTAGGGCTAGGGTTTAGGGTTTAGGGTTTGGGGTTTGGGGTTTACGGTTTAGGGTTGAGGGTTTAGGGTTTGGAGTTTGGGGTTTAGGTTCAGGCTGAAACTCGGGCGTCGTGTCTTTAGGATTCAGGGTTGAGGGTTAGGGTTTCGGGCTTGGGGTTTAGGGTGATAGATTCCTGCAAAATGCATAACGGGTTTAGGATTTCGGGCTGGTCTGGCTTGAGATATTGGGGTGGGGGGCGGGGGGTGTTTGGAAAGATCAGGTGTCCTTCCAAGAGACTGGGTTCCTAGTTCATGGTTGGGATAGCATTAACTAAATTGAGATTTCTCTTCCTTGTGGAGTTTAAGTACCCTTAAACATGCAAAATGTTATGCCAGGATAGCAAAGGTTCGGGGGCTACTGTCTTGGCGTGCTTGAATAGCTCAAAGTTTGCAACATGTGCAAGCACGCAAGCTGGCACTAAAAGCCTGTTCCAGCTGATAATCTGCACGATGAAGGGCCACGATACCTACCCCAAACCCTAAACCGCAAATCCTAAACCCCAAACACCAACCTGTCGAACCGCCTTGACGCGCCATAACCTGATGGACAAGCAATAGTGCCCAAACAAAACCATTTAGAGCCTAGAGAAAGGGTTTAGAGTTTAGGGTTTAGGGCATAAAGCCCCAAGTCTGACATCATCCCCCTAATGCACATCAACTTAGGGTTTAGTGTTTACGTTGCTAGTAGGGTTTCGTGTGCACACCCTACAGCAACGATGGCCGACTTGGCACCCAAACAGCCAAGTGCCCTGCACATATACAAGGGCAAAAGAAGACACAAGGCACAGCGGCACGCAACAAAACATAACACAAACAACAAACGCCTAATCAACTGAACAAAACCGCTTTTCATCCCGAAAAAGTCGACCCCAAATATGCGGCCTTTTGTAAACACTTAAGCACCCATGCCTTGCGCGCTCTGGATTGGGGGGCGGGGGAGGGGGGGGGGGGGGGGGGGGGGGGGGGGGGCGCGTCTGATCCGCTTCGCACTAGACCCGGTAAGCCCTGAAGCCATATACATGCATCCATAAGTCCCTCTACATCCCTATATAAACCTATAAGTCCCTTTCTATGCCGATTAAGCCCTGAGCCAGAATGAGCTGCCGCACAGGTGCCGTGCCCATGTACTTCCCAGCCAAGATCCTCGGGGGGAGTCGCTGGTCACTGGGGTTTCTAAGCCGGGTTTAGGGTTTAGGGTTTAGGGTTTGGGGCATAGGGGTTTCTAAGCCCTAAGCCCGAAGCCCCAAACCCTAAACCCTTAAACCCTAAACCCTTAAACCCCTGAACCCGACACCCTAAATCCTCTACCCTAAGCCCTTAACCCGAAAACACCCTAAACCCTAAAACCCTAAACCCAGCACTTTAAACATCATAACCATGTCACATCCTGAAGGCCGAAACCAGCCCTGATCAGAAAACCCGAGCGCAAACAAGAACTACTCCGGGGCTCACTCCAGGAGACTGACCAGAAGCTTTGGGGGCTTAGGGTTTAGGGTTGAGGGTTTAGGGTTTAGGGCATGCACAGGCGGATTCTGAAGGACTTAGGGCTAGGGGGTCAAGGTGCAGGGTTTAAAGTTTAGGCACGACAAAGTTACGGGCAAACGCATCAGGACGGGGGATGAGCAGGACGCCCGCCCCAACAGGCCAATACGAAGTTCGACGAAGCACCGCAGCCCTTTTTTGCATTCGAAAAGGGATTCGACGAAGGCCGCGCTTTCGACCAAGGCCCAGGGGATGTTCGACGAGCCTTGCCGGAGTCTGTATGCCATCCCCCCCAATCCCTAAGCCCTAAGCCCTAAACTCTAAACCCTAAACCCTAAAGCCTAAACCCTAAACCTGGTCGGTTTGACCCTGACACAGACCTCAGGATCACAGAGCTCCCACAAACCTTTGGCTTCGGATTGGTGAGTAGGGTTTAGGGTTTGGGGTTTAGGGTTTAGGGTTTAGAGTTCGCATGTAGCCAAAGGACGCTTGGAGGCACAGCTGCCGCCCGCAGAAATCCACCCAGCCATTGAAAACTCTCTGCCGCGGCTGCGCAAGCAACCTTGGCTGGCTATGGTTTAGGGTTTAGGGTTTAGGGTTTAGGGTTTAGGGTTTAGGGTTTAGGGTTTAGGGTTTAGGGTTTAGGGTCTAGGGTCTAGGGTCTAGGGTTTAGGGTTTAGGGTTTAGGGTTTAGGGTTTAGGGTTTAGGGTATGGGGTTTATAGGGTTTAGGGTCTAGGGTTGAGGCTAAACCCTACACCCTAAATCCTAAACCCCAAGTATGCAGGACATTCTACGCGACCGCGCTCTGCGTTCTTGCCTCCCAACCCCCCCATCCCACCCTCCGCCCAACCCTAATACCTTCACCCTAAACCCAGGAAGCGGGGGAACCTAAACCTTGAACCTAAACACTTGAAGTTTCTTCAGGGACACTAATGCAGGGACCCTTGTCAGGGGCCAGGGATGTATCCACAGGGCTACTGTGGGGCGACTCGGAGACATAGGAACTACACAAAAAGTAGAGTGTAGAGGGCAGAGAGCGTGGTCCCTCACTTCACAGACCCCAGCTGGTAACCCTAAACCCTAAACCTTAGACCCTAGGATCCTGAACCCTAAACCCTAAACCCTAGACCCTAGGATCCTGTAGGGTTTAGGGTTTAGGGTTTAGGGTTTAGGGTTTAGGGTTTAGGGTTTAGGGTTTAGGGTTTAGGGTTTAGGGTTTAGGGTTTAGGGTTTAGGGTTTAGGGTTTAGGGTTTAGGGGAAAAAAGAAGGAAAACCCCCGCTTGGAAGCCTCTGAAGGAATCGAGGGAGGCAGCAGCGTTTGGCCAAGTCCTGGTGCAGGGGTCCCAGAACCCTCCAGCCAATGGTCCCCAAACCCCTAATCCTCAACCCTAAACCCTAAACCCTAAACCCTAAAACCTCAATCCTATAGCTCTCAACTCCTCAACTCCTCAAAACTGAAACCCAAATTTACAAGACCTGATAGGGTTCAGAGACTCAGAGATGCCCTGTGCTTGCGCATGCGTAGGGTTTCCCTAAGGGTTCATGTACCTCATTATTACATACTTGGGCCCCAAAGTCCCCATATAGGAAGTACTTTAAGGCTCAAGTAATTATTCCTTATTTAGGTACATGGACCCTTAGGGTTTAGGTTTAGGACGCTATAGGGCTTAGGGCTTTAGGGTACTACGTGCCCGGCGTTTGTCCATGTTTGGGTCTAGGGCTTCACGGTGTGAAGCGTAGTTCCGAATTCCTTGAGAAGAAGCCACCGGCCTTCTGTTTGGGTGGGTTGAACTCCGGCGTTTTGTCGGCACTGCGGGATCGAGCTATCCCAACGACAGAGATCACCAAAGGTTCAGATTCACATGAACTGGACAAGAACGCCTCAGCTGATTGCTCACACAGCCCCAGACCCTGCCCTAAACCCCTAATCCCTAAACTGTGGGGGAATCGCCCAAACCTCTTCAACCCCTGAAAGCCCTACAACCAGAAAAAATCCTTCAAACCCCGAACGCCCTAAAAACCGAAACCCCTGCAAACTCTTTGAAATTTCCCAGGGCCCGAAAGCCTGACATCCCTACTTCCCGCCACAAAAACCTGAAAGCCCCTAAGCCAAAAGCCCCGGATGCTTTAGCCCAAAGCTGTGCCTCACGGTGGCTCCGAATCAGCTCGGAGCCAAACGCCTGTTTAGGGGTTTTAGGCTTAGGGTTTTCTCAAGTTTAGAGTTTAGGGGTTTAGGGTTTAGGGTATAGGGGTTTACGTGCCCCCTTATACTAACCCCTTAACTAACAGTCCTTCATAGAGATTATAAATGGGGGGGGGTACTTCAATTCCTATCCAGAACAGTTATATAGTGTAAGGGTGAACATCCCGAGGTTTGGGGGTTTGGGGTCTCGGCCCTGGCTCTAGGGATGGGGGATGTGGATTTAGGGTTTAGGGCTTAGAGCTTAGGGTTTAGGGTTGAGGGTTTAGGTTTAGGGGGTTTAGGGCTCAGAGGTCAGCATTCGGGGTTGTAGGGCTTATAGGGCTTTAGGGCTAAGACCTGCAACCCACACCTCCCCCCCAACCACCCTCCCTCCCAGCACCCTGAATGGGTGTCTGAAAACCCTAAACCCGAAGCCCTCAGCCCTAAACAGGTCTCTGGGCATTCGAAAAAGGGGCTCGGGCTTGGGATGTCGGGTAACCCGAACGTTAGGGTTTAGGGTTTAGAGTCTAGGGGTTAGGGTTATTTAGGGCTTAGGGTTTCGGGTTTAGGGTTTAGAGTTCAGGGTTTAGGGTTTCGGGTGAAAGCACCCTGAGAACTGAAACCTATAACCCTAAACCCTATAAGCAGTCACAAACCCTAAACCAATGGACCCTAAGCCTAAATCAAGCTTAGAAGGTTGAGGCTCATGGGGATAGCGATTGAAGGCTTCAGGTTTCACGATTTAGGGTTTAAGGTTTTGGGGTGGGGTATAGGGTTTAGGGTTTAGGGTTTAGGGTTTAGGGTTTTGGGGTAGGGTATAGGGTTTAGGGTTTAGGGCTAGGGTTTAGGGTTTAGGGTTTAGGGTTTAGGGTTTGGGGTTTGGGGTTTGGGGTTTGGGGTTTGGGGTTTAGGGTTTTAGGGTTGAGGGACCGAGGCTCTGCGGCCAGGAGGCCGTTTGAAACCAACAGGTGCCGGCGAGTGCAGGGGCCAGCAACTCCGTGAAGCTTTCAGCGTGCAGGAAGAGTCCTGGTTGGAGTTCTTTTCAATATATATATATATATATATACATTTATACATCTACATCTAAATAAATAAATATATATATATATATATATATATATGTATATATATATACACATACATCTATGTGGCATATACATAGACATATATGCATATATACATATACACAGATAGATATTGTGTCCGTGTGCCCGTGTCGGTGTCAGGGTTCCGGTGTCTTTGTCTTCGTCTGTGGCTGTGTCTGTGCGTTTTGCTCTCGTTTCTGGATAAGGCTGAGGGTTTAGAGGTTTAGGACTTATGGTTTAGGGGTTAGGGCTTCGAATTGCTGGAACCCTCCATGTAGCAAGGCTCTCTAGTGACTCCAGTCTCCTTTACGCACATGGCCAGAATGCGGTGACTCGGATGCTGAGGGTTTAGGGTTTAGGGCTTCGGGTTTAGGGAGCCTCAAGAACCTTGGCTTAGGGTTTAGGGTTAGGGGTTGAGGGGTTGAGGCTTTAGGGTTTAGTGTTTAGGGTTTCGGGTCAGGATTTAGGGTATAGGGTTTCAAAGGGTTTTAGAAGCCAGCTGGCCAAGTCGCGTGCCAGAACCGCCTCTGGCAACCCATCCATGCAGGGCTTACATGGCTGAGCTACTCCGGGGGCTTGGGCGCTGAATTTCTTGGGTTTAGACCCAAAAGCATGGGTTTAGGGTTTAGGGTTTAGGGTTTAGGGTTTAGGGTTTCGGGTTTAGGGTTTAGGGTTTAGGGTCAGGGTATCAACGTCATCCTACTTGTGCCGCTCCCACTACGGTAGATCCAGGGCTACCAACCTAGGCATCCGTAAACCCTGAGCCTAAACCCGAAATCCGCAAGGAAGCATTTTCCAACATTGATGTTTGGTTGTCGAAGAATGCAACCCTACAAGCCCCATACACCGAGCTGGAGCCACAGATGTCGGGGGTCAATATCATCCCAAGAACCTTGGGTTTTGCATTCCTCTAAACCCTGTAGACTCTGCTTAAGGGACGATTCCTCTAAACCCTGTAGGTGGCAGTTGTCTTACTCTGCTTAAGGGACGATGAACTACGACCGAGCTGGAGGCTTTAGAACTCCACAACCCTGACCAGACACCTGAACCTTGGGATCTTCCCCCTGATACTAACAGTCCTTACTCGGGATTATAGTACCCCCTATGATCATCCCTATAAAAGGGGGAACATCCCAACCTGAACGCCCACAAGGCTAAACCCAAGCTTTAAAACTAAACCCCTAAGCCTCCGAAGCCGAATCCCGAAACTCTCAACACTAAACCCCTGAACACCTAAACCCCTAAACCTCCACACCCAAGGTCTCACAACTAAATCCCTAGACGCAAAACTCTAAAAACTACACCCCTAAGCTCCAAAGCCCAAAACTCTACAGACTAAACCCTTCAACCCCTGAACCCAAAAACTCTCAGAACTAGGCCCCTGCACCCCAAAACCCCCAACCCTAGACTCTGAGCCCCAAAGCTCTCCAAACTAAACCCCCACACCCCTGAACCCAAAAAGCTCTCACAACTGAACAAAAACAACAACAAAATGTCTCAAAACTAAATCCCTACACCCCGAAACCCCTCAGACCCAAAACTTTAAACACAAGAAGTTCAACACATTGATGTGTGTCTATATAGATATGCGCACAAAGAAAACTAAACCCCTAAAACCCCCCCCCCCCCCCCCAAACCCTATTGGCTCAGTCCCGGGCCTTCTTTCAGCGACAGGTCCTGGCACGATGCGGCTGCACGCCTGCGCTAAACCCTAAGCCCTAAGCCCTAAACCCTGAACCCTAAACCCTAAACCCTAAACCCTAAACCCTAAACCCTAAACCCTAAACCCCAACCCTTTTCCCTTACGTCTCGAACGCCCAGCTGAGGGTTCAGGGTTCAGGGGTTTGGGGCACTGTTTAGCGTTTAGGCATTAGGGTTGCAGATTTAGCGACTCTAGGAAGGCTGCGGTTTAGGGTTTAGGATTTAGGGTTTCGGGTTTAGGGTTTAGGGTAGAGGGTTAGGGTTTAGGGTAGAGGGGTGTAGGGTTTAGGGTTAAGGGTTTAGAGGGTGTAGGGTGTGGTGGTTAGAGTGTCGTTGTTGCTGCTTTTGCTGCCGTTTGACTGACCTTGCTCTTGTTATTGTTGACCCTTTGCGGTTTGAGGGTTTATGGCGGGTGTGTTGTTTATTAGGGCTTACTGTAAAAGCCCAAAAAATTGCCATTCCGTCTCAACCCTAAACCCAAATCCCTAAACCCCTGTAGGCAACCCACAGCCCCAAACCCTACAGCATTGCCCGGCGCCCCTGTGTCCTTCCCAGGGCCAGTTGGCTGAATGGGCTTCTCTGCCTCCTGTCGCTGCGGGGCTTCGGGTCATAGGGAATTAAGTTTAGTGTGTAAGGTTGAGGGACTAACTGAGACTTGCAGGGTTTACGGGATAGCCCTCAAGCACCACACTCCTCATCCTTTCAACGGTATACAGTTTGGAGCTCAAAACCCCTGAGCCCCAAACCCTATAGGGGAGGGGGGCCCCTTATAGGGTTTGGAGCTGAGGGCATCCTAATGGAAAGGTGCTTGGGGCGATCAGGGAAGGGGATCAGCGAGGGCTTTGAGTCGTCTGAGAGTTCTGAAATTCAAAGTCGGGAACATCTAAGGGTAGTTATATGGGCCCTGAATGGTCCCTTACCTGCGTACTTTAAAGGGCTCTGAAGCATTGGTCCTTGGGTTGTATAGGGTATATAAAGCGTGTTGCAGGGGTCCCCTTTTAAGGGCTCATATTAAGGGACCATGTAACTGCCCTAAGAGAAGGGGGAAATGCATTGCACCGTATGGGGTAAGAGGCTCGGACCTGTAGAGTAGCCCGGACCTGTGCTACTAAGCATGGAGTGATGGACTCCTCGTTCTTACGGACAGAATCCACTTAACTGCTTGTGTTCTTCAGGGGTGCAGGGGATTGCGTTAGGGCATGATAGCCCACACCCTACTTGGAGGTTCATGGGTACGTATATCCCCAGTTAAAAGTCTACTTATAACCTACTTAAGGGACATAAGTACACTTCTGTAAGCACCCCGAAGCTCAAACCCTCAAACCCTTGAAAAGGAAGACTGCGACTGCTGAAGTAGTTCCCCGCGCCACATCAAGGGGGCCCGACATGTCCCGAACACGACCCCTACTCTGGTAGCTCCTAACAGAGGGCTGTCCCTGAGACATTCAAGACTTGCTCGTGTAGGATGTTTCAAGAAGGTACCTCTAATTCTTGAAGACCAGTCTAAACGGCAAAATCTAGGCATCCCTAGCGAATTCTACAGCCAGGGTTCCATACTGGAGATTTGCCGCCCTAAACCCTGAAAATGGGTACGCCTCAACCCAAAACCACAAAAACACACCCCTAAACGCTAAACCCTAAACCCCAAACCCTAAACCCTAAACCCTAAACCCTACAAGCAACCCTGTGACCGTCGCAGTTGAAAAGCAACCGCTGGCCTTCTCCCGGTCCACCCAGGTCGTCTTAAAATCCGAGAGGGTGACGTTAAAGTCGAAGGCGTCATTTCTGTCCTCTTTGGGCTGGCCCCATAGGGTTTAGGGTTTAGGGTGTATAATTTAGGGCTTATAATTTAGGGCCTATCTTACAAGCCTGCACAAGAGCAACCTGTAACAAATAGGTGTTGGGCTCGAAAAAGGCAACTTCTTGCTGCTTCACACGGTGACCTCGAAGCTGCAAGCAAATGAGCCCATCCGCAAACCTCCCAGTGAAGCATGTGTGAAGTAGGCTGCTCGCAGCAGCAAAGCAGCCCTCATGGTAGACTTCAGGCTTAGAGGCTACATACACTTTGATGCCGTTGTGCTAATCTGCTCCCCTATGAAGAACTGAATACACATGCAAAGCGAAAAACCACAGCCCAGTGTGGGGTTCAGACGTTCGACTTGTCATTGCCTGAATTTGAGCTGTACTACATGAGCATTTCAAATTCGGGTACTTTGGGTGAAATATCAACATAAAGGTAGCATCTACTGTAAAAAATTATAGACAATCGATATACTTTAAGGTATACTATATATCTACTAGATATCTACTATAAATCTACTATAAATCTACTATCAATCTACTATAGATCTAGTAAACACATACTATAAACATACGAACAATATACTTTAAATACTGAAAAAGGGTTTCCCCTCTGTTCCTGCGCTGCCTCCAGCTCGAACCTGGACCCAAGCACCGCATCAAGGCCCGCCAATGCCTCGAACCCGAAATGCCGAAAGCTGTATGTACATGTACACATATATACATACACTACATTAAAAAAAAAAACAACAACAACAAAAAAAAAAAAAAAACAGAGACACATATGCAGATATACCACTGTAATATAAGTAACATTAGGTTAGACCCTCAACTCAAGACTCCAGCATGAACATTTGCCCAAGAAGACCCTGGAACCGTCCTCGAATCCCAGGCCAATAAAGGCGTGCCTTCAGTGGTAGGGTTTAGGGTTTAGGGTTTAGGGTTTGGGGTTTAGGGTTTAGGGTTTAGGGTTTAGGGCGGAGACAGGCTAATCTGCAAAATGCATTTGGCGTCTCTACTTTGTGGCTCTTTTTACGGTGCCCTGCTATAGGGCGAAACCCTAAACCCTAAACCCTGAACCCTAAACCCTAAACCCTAAACCCCAAACCCTAAACCCTAAACCCTAAACCCTAAACCCTAAACCCTAAACGAAACTTTCTGGAGTTGCTGAGGGCTCTGGCCTGACCATGGTGACCCGGGTGCCAGACAACAACCCAACACCTTATTAACCTAAACCTAAAACTCAGAAAACCTAAAGTCAGAGGCAATATATATATATATATATATATTTATTTATTTATCACTTTACTTATGTATATATATATATATATTTATTTATTTATATTTATATTTACATTTATACATGTATATATATATATACACACACACACGCATGGCTTTGCTCTGCCTCCGCCCGAACTGTCCCCATTAGCGAATGCGGTCGGCTTAGTTGGGGTGGCTACTGTAGCATAGGGCATAGGACCACTGAAAGCCTAAACCCAAAAACTCTATGGCATAACTCAGGGAAGGACTGGGTTTTATCTCCTGTCGGGGTGGATTGTCAGGAGCCCATTAACGTTTAGGGTTTAGGCTTCTGCAAGGGGAACATAACGATAGCACTGGGCATCCTAGTTAGAGTTTTTGGGTTCAGGGTTTAGGTGAAGCGGTTTAGAAGGGAAATCACGTATGTCAACATATTAGCTACTAAGTACTTGCGCACCCTCCTTAGATCTGCCCATGCTTCAACCAGGAGTCGCTGTAGGGCCTGATGGGTGTGCTCGGGCTTCGTGCTACCAGGGACTGGGGGCTTTGGGGGCTTTACGCCCAGAAACCCCTCAAGCCTACACCCCTAAACCCTAAGCCATAAACCACAAACCCCTAAACCCCCCTAAACCCCGTCTAAAACCCCTACCAAAAAACCCTAAACCCCCGAAACCCCGTCTAAAACCCCTAGACGTCAGCAACCCGAAGCCCTGAAGCCCGGCCGTTGTCCCGTCACCGTCACTTTTCCCGCGCCGCGTGCTCGCCAAGTGCACAGGTCGTCTTACAGCCCGCGGCTCGCCTGCCGCACAAGCTTTTTGGGGGTTTTAGGGGTTCTAAACTGTAGGGTTGAAGGTTTAGGGTTTAGGGTTTAGGGTTTTGGGGGGTTGAGGGGGGTTAGGGGGGTTTTGGGCGGGAGCTTAGGGGGTTTAGGGTCTAGGGATATAGGGGGTTTAGGGGGTTTAATCAGTTTAGGGTTCAAGGCTTAAGTTTAGGGATGTGCAGGCTTGGTTTAGGCAGGGGCCCTGATCCAGAATGGAACATATTAAGCTGCGATCAATATTCATACATATGATCATCGGGGGCCCGTAGGGTTTTTCTACAGTCAGGACTCCAACAAAGTACCCCTAACGTCAGAAACTATCAACAAATTTGTGTTAACGGTTTACCAATCCAGCGAAAACCTTAAAATCCCAAGCCGCTGCCTTTTGTCTGGCTCGGGCTCCTGTACTTTTGGGGTGTAGGTAGGGTGTAGGCCTGCACCCCTAACCCTGCAGCACCCCAAAAACCTCAAAAGCCTAAACCCGAGGTGGTCCGCAGATGCAAGGCCGACGTATGCAAGAAGGGACATATCCTCTTCTATCATTTTCTTGCCCATGTCGGCGGTGCCCTCCGGGTACAACTCAGACAGCACTTGGAGGCTCATGGGTACTTATAACCCCATAAATAAGTCCACTTATAGCCTACTTAGGGGGCTTAGGGGTCTTATAAATGCAGGTAGAATTGGGGTTATAAGTACCCTGAACCTCCAAGCAAGCGAACCATGACCATCCCATACGAGTGAGAATCGAGCCCGGCGTACTCGTGCAAGTCGGCGGGCTCGACCTTTTTTGGCCGGTGCCATCGTTCATCGCCATGGTCGAGAAAGTCGACAACTCCTAGATCAGCTCGAGGATCGAGCCCTTTCCCAAGACAACGAGAGGTTTAGGGGTTAGGGTTTAGGGCTTAAAGTTTAGGGTTTGGTTGAGGGTTTAGGGTTTAGGTTTTAGGGACGAAAGCGGTGCACCCCCCTAAACTGCCTGAAAAACCTGGCGCCTGTGTCAGGGCGAGGTCTTAGGCCGCCGAGGAGGCCGCAAAGAAGAGGTCCTTGTACTTGTCCTGAGGGTTCCCAAAAAAGTTAAACCCTAAACCCTTAACCCCTAAACGTCTAAACCCCCAAACCCCTAAACCTTTAAACCCCTAAACCCCTAAGCCCCCAACACCCTAAACCCCTCAACCCGTGAACCCTAGTGTTGGGATTTTAGGCTCGAGGTTGAGAGTTAAGGCTCATGCTTGGAGTGGGGGCAGTGGGGGGGGGGGGGGGGGGGGGGGGGTGGGGAAGGGGGCAGGGATTGGGTTCTAGATCAAGGGTACTCGCAAGAACTAGCAGCTTCTGGGCACCAGGTACAAAAGTCGGCAGAAGTTGTTGTGCCTGTCCTGGGTAGGTTAAAGGGTTGGGGTTGGTTGGTTTAAGGGGTTCCCTTTGGCCTCTGTAGCTTTGGGGAGCGGTCTACATTGTCACAACAAATGGAGCATTGCAACTTCCTCACTCGGACAGCTGATGCCCCAGGATTCCTGTGCCCTCAACCCAGAACTGCGCATACAACCTGGGTTGCCCTCCAAGGAAGTTCCCTAAACCCTGAACCCTAAACCCTACATCGCTTTTGGAGAACAACGGGGCGGCAGGGCGCAGGCTCTACAAGCTTGAGCTTCGTTTGCTTGATAGGGTTTAGGTTCTGTCCAGGACCTAGAGTTATGAGGCCCTTTACAGGGCATCCCTGTATTTTTAATAGAGGGATTTGCCCAATAGTTGTATGTCCCCTTCTTGCTGAAGGCTTTCAGGTTACTCTATCTCGCTTGTTTCCCGTCAGTGTAGCCTCGTCTACCCTAAACCCGAACCCTGCAGTCGAATCCCTAAACCCTGACCCTACAGCCCCAGAGCCTGAAACACTATCATAGCTCCAAACCCTGCGCCCCACACCCAAACTCTGAAACTCAAAAGGCCAAAAGCCCCAAACCCTGATACCGCGAACTCCCAAAGCCCCAAACCCTCATTAAGGGACCTGGCTACTGAGGAATATAGCGACTAGAGAAGGTTTATAGAGGGGTTACATAGGGGAATAAGCTTTAGGGTTTAGGGTTTAGGGGTGCCTCCTTGTATCCTCACCTAACCCTCTAAGGTGAAAGTAAAACTTGTAGAACCTACAGAACAAAACCCTCAAACCCTAAAAGCCCAAAGCCCAACAGCCGAAAGCCCGAAACCCTAAAGCCAAAAATGTAGGCTCCGAACCCCAGAAGCTCTAAACCCCAGAAGCTCTGAAGCCCAGATGCTCTAAACCCTAAAGCTCTAAAGCCCTCAGCCCTAAACCCTAAACCCCAAGACCCCAAGACCCAAAAAACCCTCATACCTCCAGGCACCGGGCCAGCGTCATGTGGTTTGGCCCCTTCGGCTCTATCCTGGCCTTCGTCAGGAGATGGCTTTTGGGGTAGACAGGGAGTTTTAGACCCTAAGTAAACTCTAAACCTTCAGGAGTTCTCAGGAGGAAAAGAGGGTTTACCAACTAGGGTCGAAGGGTCCTAGGATTTTGGGCTCCAGGCTCCAGGGCTTAAGGTTTGGGGTTTAGTGATTCTCGGGGGCCTAAATGTTTCAGGGGTTCTTTGGTTCCAGGCATCTGGGTGTAAGCTCTAGGGTATCATAGAGAATACGAGGCCTAAGGCTTAGTTGGGGTAACAACCATATCTCATCCAACCCAATAACGCCCTAAACCTGAACATCACTACACCCTAAACCCTAAACGCTGAGCCCTTTTCCCTAAAAGTATGAAAACTTCATCCCGACGAACACACCTGGACCTGGATCAGAGCCCCACCTCCCCAAACCGAACAAATGCAATATAGGTGCCTTGATAAACAATGATTCGAATAGGGTGTTGGGGGGCAATTACAGTATGATTTTCGGGACCATAAAGGAATGCTATTAGTACTTTTTCTCACCCCTATAGTACTCAACAAGGAAGGAACCCATAATGTTTTTGTTTGACAAGGACTGGAACTTCGTTACTTGTTGGGGATACTTGCGGGTTTCGGGTTTAGGGTTAGGATTGAAGGTCCAGGAGAGGGGGTCTAGGGTCTTAAGGGCATGCGCGTTTAGACTATGAGGGGTTCAAAAACCTGAGGGCAGCCTCCGTAGATATACAAGGCACCCGGTCGGCGGGATTCGAAACGACTTTTGCAGACAGTCACCTAACGCCATACCTTGAACAACCCTAAACCCTAAACCCTGAACTCTAACCCCTAAACACTATAAAGCCTTTCAAACTCTAAGAAGGATGTCCTCCACTAGCTCCCCCTCAGAGCTGTGGCTGCATGAGGGTTTAGGGTTTAGGGTTTGGGGTTTGGGGTTTAGGGTTTAGGGTTTAGGGCTCAGGGTTCAGGGGAACCCCCTAAACCTCCGAGTCGAGCGCCCAAGCCCCTTCAGACCGTAAACCGGAAACCCAAAAGCCCTGTAAACCTTAAACCTCAAACCCCCGTTAGCCCCTTCGCCTCCCTAAACCCTAGACCCTAGACCCTAGACCCTAAACCCTAAACCCTAAACCCTAGACCCTAAACCCTAAACCCTAAACCCTAAACCCTAAACCCTAGACCTCCGAGGCCCCCAGCGGAATGAGGCTGAGCCCCGGACGCTTTCGAAGGTGGCCGTGTTGACGATGATAATGCTCTTGTCCTCGGGTTTTAGGGTTTAGGGTTTAGGGTTTAGGTTTTCAGGGTAGCCCGAAGCCCTCAACACTAGATGCTCCCATTCAGGTCCCTCGACCCTAAACCTAAGCCCTGAACCACTCTGCAACTGATCTAGGGCTTAGAGGACCTAAGCTCTGAAAGGGTTTAGGGTTTAGGATTTAGGGCGAAAGTGGCTCAGATGAGCAAACCCCAATTAAAATCGCAACCTCACGCTGCTTACTGCTTTTCCCCCCTGAAAGTCTGCATCCTCCTTTCCCGAAACCCAAAATCTACACCTGGACCGGCTCAGCATACCCAGAACCGGAAAACCTGCAAGTTGTTCAACATGTAGCGCAAGGCTTTTTGACTGCCGAAATTATATTAATTTCAAAACCCAAATTAAGCAAATGACGTCGCGCTAAATATGAAACGCGAAATTAGTGACGTCGCGCTTAATTTCAAAATTGAAATTAAGGACGTCGCGCTTAATTTCGTTTCCGAAATTGAGCTCCAGGGTTTACACATAGCCCAGCCACCCAAACTCAAGGGCCTGACGAAACCTAAAACTCTCAGCCCTGCCCTAAACTCACTCAAACCCTGCAACAACCTATTAACAGGAGCCTACCTGGGCCACCCTGAAACAACACTACAACGAGCCTGTCTGCAGCCCAAAACACAATGTCAAGCCGATTTGGGAACAACCTAAGCCCTGTACCCCAAGCCTTGCCCCAAACCCTGAAAAAAAACCCTATCTGGGCCAGATAGGGTTTTTTTGAGTCTATCTGGCCAAATAGGGCCGACGCAAAGCCAAACCCCATATTTCAGGGCGACCTGGGCTAACCCAAACTCCAGAAAGCGAAACCAAATTCCAAGCCCCAAACCGAGAGGGGGGGCAGGGGAAGGGACTCGGCCAAGTTTTTGCTCAAAAAAACCCTATCTGGGCCAGATAAGGTTTTTTTGCTCCCAAAAATACCCTATCTGGGCCAGATAGGGTTTTTGAAGCCAATTCCAAGCCCCAAACCCAACCAGACGGGGTGGGGGGGTGCGGGGGAGGGGAGAGGGGGGGGCAGGGAAGGGGACGGGCCAGTTTTTGCTCAGATAGGTTTTTTAATTACGGTTTTTTTTGCTCCCAAAAACCCTATCTGGGCCAGATAGGGTTTTTGATGCCAATTCCAAGCCCCAAACCCAACCAGGAGGGCCAGTTTTTGCTCAAAAAAACCCTATCTGGGCCAGATAGGGTTTTTTTGCTCGAAAAAACCTATCTAGGGTTTTTTTGCTCCCAAAAACCCTATCTGGGCCAGATAGGGTTTTTGAAGCCAATTCCAAGCCCCAAACCCAACCAGACGGGGTGGTGCGGGGGAGGGGAGAGGGGGGGGGGGCAGGGAAGGGGACGGGCCAGTTTTTGCTCAAAAGAACCCAATCCGGGCCAGATAGGGTTTTTTGCTCCGAAAAACCTTATCTGGGCCAGATAGGGTTTTTGAAGCCAATTCCAAGCCCCAAACCCAACCAGGAGGGGTGGGGGGGTGCGGGGAAGGGGAGAGGGGGGGCAGGGAAGGGGACGGGCCAGTTTTTGCTCAAAAAACCCTATCTGGGCCAGATAGGGTTTTTTTTGCTCAAAAAAACCCTATCTGGGCCAGATAGGGTTGTTTTGCTCCCAAAAACCCTATCTGGGCCAGATAGGGTTTTTGAAGCCAATTCCAAGCCCCAAAACCAACCAGGAGGGGCCTCAGGTTCTACAGCTTGTTGGTGCCAAACCAGGTCCTTAATTTGGCTTAATTTCGGATTTCTGACGTCACTAATTTGGCGCAAATTTCAAAATGACGTCGCTGACGTCACTATAATTTGTACAGTTTTGAGCACGAAGACCTCAAGTCCAAAACTGACACACTGTTTGTTTCACGAAGTATTTGTCTTCGTTTCGGGTTTAAGGTTTTCTGAGTTCTGCTTTCTATGGAGTATCCTGCATAGACGAGGCCGTATTCTAACAGTACATTTTAACCTCAAACCCTAAGGAGTACAGCTTAGGTTTAGGGACTCTACTCTGAAGCCCTGAACGAAGCCTAAACCCTTAACACTGAACCCCAAACCCTTGACCCTCAACCCTTATAAACCCTAAACATCCCCAAACCCTATACCCTAACCCTAAACCTTACACCCTAAACACTGAACCTTACCTTCTGGGGGTTGGGGTTTGGCTCCCAGGGCGTCCTCCTTTGATCTCGACCACTCCATCTTCTTGATTCGGGCGTCTAGCTCCTCAGCGGCCCATATAGTTCACCCTCAAACCCCCAAACCCAACAAACGAAAGGGCGCAGGGCTCAGGGTTCAAGTTTAGGGCCCTCCAAACCAAAGGGTCTTCGGGCTTAGGGTTCAAGTTTAGGGTTTAGAGTGTCGGGTTGAATGAAAAGTCCAACCACAGCCCGCCCCCCCCCCCCCCCCCCCCCCCCCCCAAAAAAAAAAAAAGTATATATGTATGTCTGTATATATATATACCTAGAGCAAAGAGTGTAGGGCTTTATGTTCAAGTTTAGAGTTTAGGGTGTCGGGTTCGAAGTAAACCCCAACCCTAAACCCAAAACCCTAAACTCTAAGCCCTGAACCCCAAAACCCTAAACCCTAGCAAACCTCTTCAAAACCCTCAAGAGTAAAACCTGAACTTTGTCTTGGCCCTGGCCCTCAACTCGCACCCCTTCCGAGGTTACCCAGCATCACAGGATTAAGAAAGGGCTTAGGATTTAGGGTTTAGGGTTTTGGTGTTCAGGGTTTAGGGTTTAGGGGTTAGGGTTTAGGGTTAAGGGTTAGGGGTTAAGGGTTTCGGGTTTAGGTTCTAGGGTTTAGGGTCCTTTTTTGCTGAAAGGAGTGTGTAAGGGAACCGGCTAAAGCCCCCACTACCGGGCATCCTAGCTTCAGACCAAAGAGCATGTACAGCCCCAAACCCTATAACTAGTCTATAACCCTGAACCCTAAACCCTAAACCCTGAACCCGTTTCGTATGGTAGGAGTTAACTCGCTGGGGTGCCGGATGCGGCACCCCACCACCTCAAGCGCCATCACTGGCTGTTTAGGGTTTAGGGTTTAGGGTTTAGGGGTTAGGGGTTAGGGGTTAGGGGTTAGGGCGACGGGGCTCTGAATCCTGCAATCCCAAGCCGCAAACAAGGAACAAGGAAGTAAGCAGGGGAACCTACGAAACCTGTTCTCGTAGGCAGCGAGCCGCACGCAAGCTGCGGCAATCGACTACTTTCTAAGGGGCTTGGGGGAACTTGCAAACCCCAAAACACTCTCAAAGCCTTCAACACAAAACACACCAACAACAAGCAGAGCAACTGAACATCGTGCTTTAGCTGAAGGGTTGAAGACGCCTCAGCCCTAAAGGCACTAAAGTGCCTAAGCCCAAAACACTAAACCCTAAACCCTAAACCCCAAACCCTGAGGGCTTTTGGGTTTAGGGCTTACATGGGCTTAGGGGCTGCTTAAGGGCTCCACCTTCTCCGGCAGATTGAGAAGCTCAAGGAGCTGCTCAGACCTCGTCACAAGAGACCCGAAACGCCCCCTTCTATGCCCGGCAACCAAGGCTTAAAAAGGGTGCCCTTTTTTGCTTAAAGGGGTTTATAAGGGAACCTAAACCCCCCAATGAATAAGGGTACTACTGGGCATCCCAGCCTTAATATCCGGTAACTAGTTGTTTAAGGGTTTAGGGTTTAGGGTGAATTCGTTAGGGTTTGGGGTGTAGGGTTTAAAGCTATAGCAGGAGGTGGCTTAGGTTGACGGGCCCCCTAAAACACGTTATGGCTTAACGGGGTTCGGGTTCCCAGTTTTGGAGATGAGGGTTTTGGGGCTCGCCACCTAAGACCGGCCCTGCCCTAAACCCTAAGCCTTAAGCCCTAAGCCCTAAGCCCTACGCCCTAAACCCTAAACCCTAAACCCTAAACCCTAAACCCTAAACCCTAAACCCTAAACCCTAAACCCTAAACCCTAAACCCCTGCACCACCACCCTCCATAATCCAGAGCCATCAATCTGGTGACTCTACATGATGGCCCACTGTGGGGTTTCTATTGCAAGGCGGCCCCTAGTATTTAGGGAAATGTGCGCCACCCAAGAAGTGGATGCATCAAAGTATGGTTTCCTTCGGATGGCCCGAAGCCTTAAGCTCGTCATAATGATGTCGCCGGAACCGCAGACCTCAAACCTCTAAATGACCATCTTGGCCTAGAACCCTAAATCCTAAGCCCTCAAGGACCCCATACCCCCAAAAGGGAAAACTGTCCCTAAACCCTAAACCCTTAAACACTGATTCCTCAACCCAAAAAGGGAAAAATGATGAGAAGGCTTCAGGTCCCAGACCGGATGGACCGATACATGTTGGAGACGACGCCGGAGATGAAGTCGCGGACCTGCTCGCGGCTTAGGCGTTGCCAGGCTTCGGGAGACTCAGGGTTTAGGGTTTAGGGTTTGGGGTTTAGGGTTTAGGGTTTAGGGTTTGGGGTTTAGGGTTTGGGGTTTAGGGTTTAAGGGTGATGAAACTCGACCTCCTGCATCGAGAGCTCCACCGGCCGTAAGGTGGCCTAACTTATATCAGGCGTCTCCCTTAGAACCAGGACCCTAACACAAGGACCCTAACACAAGGACCCTAAGTACCCTCAACGACTCAAACGAAACAGAGAGCCCGAAAACCCCTTGAGTGCCCCAACATGAACGAACAAGAGCTAACAACAACCACCAAAGGAACACCTCAAAACCCCCAATTCCCCCAGAACCCCTTAGGGATCAGGGGCCTAGGCTTTTCAGGGGTATCGGGTTTAGGAGCTTAGGGGAGTAGGTTTAGGCGTTTTGGAGCTTGGCTTCACTAGGGCTTGTAGGGGTTTAGGAGTTCAGGGACTGGGTTTCCTGGCACACCCCACCGAGGTGACCGCAGGTGAAGAGTTTCAGGGCAGCACGAGATTCAGATGCACATAAACACCGACGAAGCACACGTAGCTGCAACCCTGCCAAGTACGCCCTAAACCCTAAACCCGAAATCCTATTATGGGCCCCTACTGGGACGCATAGGGTTTAGGGTTTCGGATTTAGGGAGACTTACAAGCATGACGAGATTTGCATGGAGGGGGAGCAGACGGGGAAGGGGGGGTGGGGGATTTGGGGGGGGCGTAAGGAGGTAAGGAGGCAAACGCCCGCATTCACTGTGACTCTTGTGCGGATGTGTGGAGGCCGCTTCATAACATGAGGGTTTACGATATTAGGGGTACCTTCTTGTGGTCCTTCTGATCCTATTTGGGGGTCTACATTGGGGTCCCCTTTTTTTGTAAACCCCATATGAGGAGGTGGATTTAGGATTTTGGGTTCGGGTTTTCGAAGCCCTAAGCTGTGAACTCTAAACCTAAACTGTGAACCCTAAACCCTAAAACCTAAACCCTGAAACCTGAACCCTAAACCCTGAACCCTAAACCCTACCGTAGTTTCTTCAATCGTTGCTTCTCTGTCGGCCTTCTCCTGCCATCCCTTCGCGCGAGTCAGCGCCTTGCCAGCAGTACAGACAGAAGCCTTAGGGTTTAGGGTTTAGGATGGTTTCGAGTTTCATGCTGTAGTTTAGTTCTTCAGGGCTTTGGGTGGTTGATCTAAGCTGTGGGTCTATTCTGGTCATCAAAACGAAACAAGGGCCCAGAGCTTATATCTGGACACCCCTCTGCATTGATGAAGGGTTTACGAACCAGGAATGAGAGTTTGGAGCTGTCAGAGAAGGCGTCGGATTGAACAGGCGTCTTGGATGGCGGGATTTCGGCTCGAGCCTTTAATGTGCGGTGGGTGGCAAGCTGCAGCTTGTGGGAGTAAGATTTTCGAGGCATTGGTCCAAATGCACACCCAAACACCCAGCTAGCGTTTGATCACTGCGGTCCACCTGTGGCAGAGTAGGCTTGTGTTGTTGAGACATAGGTCTGGAGTGAGGGCTCAGGCTTAGCAGCTTGGTCCGTCAGCTGTCCACCCCTCAACCCCATAAAGCCCTCAAGCCTAGAGCGTAAACTTCGAACCGCCCGTGCGGCTGAGAATTTCGATTTCGGGATCTGGGATGTTGGGGTCATGAAGCCTAAGCCCTACACGCTCCGAAAGCCCAAAACACTTACAAGCCCTCAACCCTGAACCCTAAACCCTACCATTCTGGACTCTCTCCACCCCCCCCCCCCCCCCCTCCGCACCCTAAACCCTAAACCTCCGACCACCTGAGCAAACTCGGACGCAATGAAAAGGGAGCTAGGGCTCAGGATCTGGGTTTTCGATGCGGAGGTTTGATCCTTGGGCTTAGGTCCAAGGGACCCATGGAGGGTCAGGGTTTAGGGTTTTAGCGTTTAGGGGTTTAGGGTTTAGGGTTTAGGGTTTCGCTTGAAGTTATGGATCTGAAAGGTCTCGAGCACAAGCGTTCTACTTGAGGGAGACAAAAAGGGGGGAAACCCACCAAACGAGGGCACAATATACCTTCAGTACGGAAGCCACCCTCATGAAGAGTTCCCTGGGGGGCGGGGGGGGCGTGTCGGGGAGGGTGAAACCCTAACCTCTAGAAACCCTAACCTCTATAAACCCTCCAAACCCTATAAGCCCAATAAATCTACAAACCCTATAAACCCCATAAACCCTTTAAACCCTGTAAACCCTATAAACCCCATAAACCCTAAAGCTACAGCTCCAAGCCTCTACGGATTCGGACTCCTTCCAGAAGGACTTGAACTTCGCCATCTCCATCTTCTGGGAGAGCTGGATGACCTGGGGTGGAGGGTGGGGACTGTCTACTTCTAAACCAAATAGACAGCGAGCGAGGGAGAGACAGCGAGAGAGAGAGAGAGAGAGGGAGAGAGGGAGAGAGAGAGAGAGAGAAGGACAGAGAGAGAGAAAGAAGGAGAGAGAGAAGGAGAGAGAGAAGGAGAGAGAGAAGGAGAGAGACAAGGAGAGAGACAAGGAGAGAGAGAAGGAGAGAGAGAAGGAGAGAGAGAAGGAGAGAGAGAAGGAGAGAGAGAAGGAGAGAGAGAGAGAGAGGGAGAAGGAGAGAGATTTGTGCATGTATATAAAAAATATACATATGAACATACGGACACCTTTTCTTGGGTTTCGGACTTTCTTCTTGGGTGTCAGGGTGCTGTACCACAGGTGGTGGAGGGCTGACCCCAAAGTATGGGGCCTTAATATACCCCTGAAATACCCTATACATCAGAACCCTTTAAAGGGCCCATGAAACTACCTTAACCCTAGAAATCCTATAAACTCTATAAACCCTATCAACCCTATAAACCATATAAACCCTAAACCCTATAAACCCTATAAACTAAACCCTATAAACCCTACAAACCCTATAAACCCTTGGGCGGGCGGGGGGGGGGGCGTGTGGACCCTAAGCTGTAACGATCCTTCATGTCGCCAACCCCAAATCCCCTAAACCCCCCTACAAGTAGAAGCCCCTACCAGGCTTTTTTTTTGTCTAGGGTTTAGGGTTTAGGGTTTGGGGTTTGGGGTTTGGGGTTTGGGGTTTGGGGTTTGGGGTTTGGGGTTTGGGGTTTGGGGTTTGGGGTTTGGGGTTTGGGGTTTGGGGTTTGGGTTTTGGGGTTTGGGGTTTGGGGTTTGGGCTGCGTGGGCCGGGGGCCAGACTGGCTTCAGATCGGCGTGGTGCCTTGCACACGTGCAAACACTCACAAGCAAGATGGGTGCAGCCCTACAGTTCGGGGTTTTGAGGGTTTTGAGGGCTAGGAGTGTTCCGAAGGTTCTGAGGGTTTTGAAGGTTTTGGAGGGTTTTGAGGGTTCTAAGGGCTCTGACTGTTCCGAAGGTTCGGAAGGTTTTGAAGGTTTTGGAGGGTTTTTGAAGGCTTTGGAGGGTTTTGAGGGTTTGTGTCAGGATTTGGAGTTTGGGTTTGGTGGGTAAGAGGCACAGCTGTTTCTTTTGGGGCTAGTGAGAGTGTCGGTTATCTACTGGGATCTATCCTAAATGTACGACATTGGAGCCTTGAAAAAGGTCTGGGCCACGAGTATGTATTCGTTCTCATGTTACAAATCTATTCACATGAATGTCGCTACTATTATCATGCAGTTGTTTGTTATCATTAATTCTTTCTATTTTGTTTTTTTGGCGGGAGGGGGGGGGGGAGCTTTGGGATCTAGGGAAGATAGGTCTGCCCTGGTCCACGCAAACCCCCAAACCCAAAACACTAAACCCTGCACCCTCTACATGTCGGGCCCAAAGCCTGCCCGAATCCCTAAAAGATCTAGACCCTACACCCCAGAGCAGGTCTAGGGTTGTGAAGCTCGCCCTAAACCCTAAACCCTAAACCCTAAACCCTAAACCCTAAACCCTAAACCCTAAACCCTAAACCCTAAACCCTAAACCGCAATTATATAAGCTCCGTCGTGCGGCTTCTCCGGGATCTGGAACATGCACAGGGAGAAGTGCGTGGCTGGATAGGCCATCAGCGCCTGCAATGCAGGACTTTGGGATCCTTTAGGGTTTAGGGTTTAGGGTTTAAGGTTTAGGGTTTTGGGTTTTGGGTTACCCTCCATACGGGCCTAGGTGTGTCTTCTCGGCAATTGAGCTGGGTTTGCAGTGGTACACTGTTCGCCCGACGTCCCACAAATTGTTGCCAGCTTTGCTTGCTTCTGACTTTTCGTTGGGATGCGTGTGCTTCAGGACGTGGCTTCAGAAAAATGTGATTTGCTAAGGGTTCCAGGTAATCACGACACCCTAAACCCTAAACCCTAAACCCCAAACTCTAAACCCTAAACCGCAGCATATTAAACGAAGTAGGGGTCCTTTAGTGTACAGGTTGCACGGCTTAGGAACCATGGCGCCTTGAGGAGTATCCCCTCCACGGCCGAGAGGTTGGTCTTATCTGGATGGAGGAGAAAGAGCCTTGGTTTCTCTAACCCTAGACCCTAAACCCTAAATCCTAAATCCTAAACCTGAAGAAACCCTAAACCCTAAACCCTGAACCCATAGGGCGGCACACAGGGGGACGGGGGGGGGGGGGGGATGATGAGGTGAGGAATGCCTCTAGTCGCTTCGGCTGATGAGGTTTCAGCGCGTTAGGATACAGACTCCGGGCAACGGGCTTTCTTCAACAGGTCTTAGCGCGGGGGCTCGGAACCTTGCCGGAGGCTTGGGCTTGGTGCGGCCTTGTGCTCTGTGGGTAGGGGGTGGAGGGGGTTGGGGGTGGGAGGGGGGCGTGGTGTTAGTTTTGGTTAAAATGGAACTCAGCTCGTGGGCTAAAACCTAAACCCACACCCCTCAAACCCGAAACCCTTTCAGTCTCTGGCACTGTTGAGGCTCGGGTATGGGGCTGAAAGACGACGAAGCATGGGCCGAAGAAATGCTATAGGGCAAGGGAGGCTACGAGTGCTAGCGGCTTAGGAACCTTAAGGCCCCCTAACCCCTAACCCCTAAACCCTAAACCCTCAACCCTCAACCCTCAACCCTAAACCCTAAACCCTAAAGCCAACAGCGCAAGGCTTGCCAACACATGTGGGACAAAAGATCGCACACGCACACAAACCCTGACCTCTGGAACCACTCCCCTACTTCAGGTCTTGTTCAAAGTTCACCCTGAACTTAGGTCTTTGCGCCGTGTTTTCGGGTGGGGAGATGTTCAGGCAGGCGGGGAACAAGATGCCTTCAGCTATTCAAACCCAAAACCTGAAAACCCTACAGCCCCCCCACACATTCTTACCTAAACCCTAAACCCTAAACCCTCAACACTCCAGGCCCCCGGACTTGAGCAGTGCCAGATTGGCCTTCCGAAACCCACCCCCGGTTCGGCAGAATGGCGCGCGGGCAGCTACACACTTCCTACGCGGCCTCTCATCTAAGGGTCTTAGGGAGAGACTAACCCTAAACCCTAAACCCTAAACCCTAAACCCCAAACCCTAAACCCTAAACCCTCTAAGCCATGAAAGAGCTGAGCCCTGATCAGAAGTGTAAACGACCTGACAACTTGTTAGGGGCCCGAAATGCCCTGAAGCATTGGAGCCCGAAATGCCAGAAACCCCCAAAGAGGTTCTCTCTAATCTATTTCGTTTGCGGAGGTTCCTATGAAAAAATACGGAGCCTTGTATTTCGGGTACCCAAAGAAAAACCCATAAGCCCTACCATCTTACCCAACACCCTCAAACCTACACCCTCAACCCTAACCCTAAACCCTAAACCCTAAACCCTAAACCCTAAACCCTAAACCCTAAACCCTAAACCTTAGAGCCAGCCTCTGGGTCGAAGAAGTCTTGTGCCAACTGATCCTGCAGGGTTTTTCGGATTTAGGGTTTAGGGTTTCGGGTTTAGGGTTTTAGGGTTTTAGGGTTTCGGGTTTAGGGTTTAGGGTTTAGGGTTTGGGGGTTGTAAGGGGTTGGGAGGCCTGGATGGAAGGTTTCGCGACCCTGAGCTCTCATCACCCTGAACCCTAAACCCCTAAACCTCAAACCAGGAACCCTGAAACCGACACCCTGAGCCGTAAGACCTGAACCCTGAACCCACAAATTGGGGCGTCGGGCCAACGTCAGAGTTGAAGGTTTAGGGTGTAGGGTTTAGGGTCTAACCCCTAAACCCTAAACCCTAAACTCTAAACCCTAAACCCTTTACATACAGTTTTAGGAAAAAAGCTCGACCTCCAGGTGTTTCTCCAGGACCGGGATAAGGTCGGCATGGTACCGTCGCCCCCCCCTTCCAAGAAGCGGCACTCTCTCGTTTAGGGTTTAGGGTTTAGGGTTTAGGGTTTAGGGTTTAGGGTTTAGGGTTTAGGGTTTAGGGTTCGGCTCTCAAGTGTAGCGGCCCGAAGCACGAAACGCCCTACAAACCCAAACCTTAACCCTCAACTCTAAACCTAAGCCCAGTAACGGGGGCTTAGGGGTTGGGGCTTCGGGGCCTGCATTTTTTTGGACTCGTTGGGCCTTCCGGAGGAGTTTGAAGCTGATACTTGCTACGCAACAGTACATCGTGCTCGCATTGCGCTTGCCCTTTGTCGTTAAGTTTGAGGTCACCCTAAACCAGGTCCCTAAACCCTAAGCCCTCTTGTTATCAAACGCTGCTATGTTCATGAATCTCAGAACTCGTTCAAAATCGCAGTTCATAAGCATTTGCAGGATACCAAGAAGGATTCGTGACTCTGAATCCTGCTACCCACAAACAGGACTACTTGAGCTATAGCCACCAGAACAACCCTACAGCCTAAACCCTAAAGCCCTGTAAACCCGAAGGCGTAGGGATGGGTGTGTAAGAGGGGGCTTAAACCCTAAACCCTAAACCCTAAACCCTAAACCCTAAACATTTGTTTGAAGGATTCAGGGTAACTACGGCCTACGGGCGTAGTTCTCCAATTGTTGCTTGTCACTCTTGGGTTCCCATTCTGATACGGAGCCATCCAGTTGGTGTTGAGGGTTTGGGGCAGGGTTTAGGTCTCGGGATTAGGGTTTAGGGTTCAGGGTTTGGGGTTTGGGGTTTAGGGTTTAGGATTTAGAGCTACACCCAAAAACGACCAACATCTGCAGGCGGGAGCCTCATCATCTTGGCAATCTCTGGGCGGCTCCTGTAGTCGGCAGGGCATAGGGCATAGGGCAGAGGACTTAGGGCATAGGGCATAAGGCACAGGGCATAGGGCATAGGGCATTGAGGTTTAGGGTTTAGGGTTTAGGGTCCCAGGGCTCCGGCTGATGGCAAAAAAAAACCGAATGACAGCGAACCAGTTGTGAGTATTGCGAACCCGAAACTATAGGCCCTAGAAACCCTGAAAGCCTCTAAGCCCTTACAATAAGGTTTGGAGGAGTGAAGGGAGGAGGGGACTTTTGTTATAGAGCATCTGAAAGGCATTGGCGGGGTTCTGGTTCTCGATGGGATGTAGCTCAAGTTCAGAACATTCCCCTCGACCCGAAACTTCAAAACCTAGCGGACGTATCGCTTAAACACAAGAAAAGCCCAAAACCTAAACCACCCAGGGTAAGCGTCCCTGAGCTCAAGATTTGATCATTGAAGCCAGGGAGCATAGCTTCACGCTCAGCAGGCCAAATCAATCACCTGGAAGAAGACCCTAAACCCTAAACCCTAAACCCGAAACCCGAACCCTCGAAACCCCAAAGCCGATTTTAAGAGCCACCTGCCTTCGCCAAAAGCCACGGGAATACTCTTGTCGACGCCACTCAGGACCCCTGTTCCGAAACGCCCTCACCTCCTGAACCCTAAACCCTAAACCCTAAACCCCAAACCCTAAACCCTAAACCCGAAACCCTAAACCCTAAACCCTCACCTCCTGAACCCTAAACCCTCAAATGACGAAGCCATCCAGCCATCAAGCCCCTCGAACACTAAACCCTGAAATGACGAAGCCCTCAAACCCTCAAACCCTCAAACCCTCAAACCCTCAAACCCTCAAACCCTCAAACCCTCAAACCCTTAACTACTATTTCTTCCCCCCCCCCCCGGAAAAAACATTCTTCCCGATAAAGGGCAACACAGGGATTATTGCTATGTTTGTTTGTTGGGGGGGGGGGTTCTTAAGCAGATAGTAGAACCCTAAACAGCCTAGCCTTCAAAACGCGGACTCACACCCTACACCCTAAACCCTAAACTTAACCCTGAACCCTGGTGTAGATATTGTCGGGCTTCGGCCGAAGAATCTTGAAGACTCTCAAGCTCACCGCCCTCAACCCTAGCACCCTCAAACCCTCAAGACGCCCCCCCCGGTCCCCACCTCCAGTTCAAGGCTTTGCCGCTTGTCGGCCCCCGGACGGGTCTCAAAACTGTTTCTATTGAGCCGCAAGTGACATGTGCCGGTGCTTCGGAAGCCCTACAACTGAATGCGGGCTTAGAGCTTCTTAGACTTTATAGATAGAGTCTAAGGCCTAGGAACTATAGACATCCCGGCCTAGACCCTCATATCGCCTCATTTGTTCAGGAACCCGTGCGTCAGAAATGCATCAGGCATAGAGAATCAACGAGGAGATGTTGAAACTGATACTTGGTGGGGGGATTGACCTACTGAGAGGAGCCCTCGAAGACTGTCTGTGCACAGGCCCCGGCAATAGACGCTCCCAGCTCCAAAGTTCTACAGGCACCCAAGCACCAAAAGCTGTTCGGGACTTTGCGGTTTAGGATTTCGAGACCTTCGAATCCTACAGTCCCGCAAAGCCCTGAAACCTAAACCCCAAACCCTCACAAGGGCAGAGGACCTAAAGAGGTTCGAAAGCTTTCTTCAACATGGGCGCAGTGCCACTCGAAACCCCTGAGACCTGCCCTAAGACGCTAAAACCCTTAACCCCAAAAGCCTTGTAAACCCTACGCCCTAAAACCCTAAGACCCTAAATCCCTTAACCCCAAGCTGTTCAACTCCTAGCTGTGTCCAGGGGTGGTGCCGGTCGCCGTTTGTGATCTTCAGCACGAAGTATCCTTGCTGTCTGGGGGTTAGGGCTTTTGGGGATGTAGGGGCTTTAGGGAATTTGTAGGGGTTTTAGGGGATGTAGGGCTTTACAGGCTTTAGGGGATGTAGGGGTGGGGGTTCCGGGCCTGTGGGGGATTTGGGGATTTGGGGGTTTTAGGGGCTTTCGGGATTTAGGGGCTTTATAGGGGTGTAGTGCTGTAAGACTCAGTTCGGGCGTACCACATTGGGCAGTCATGCTATCACGGTTACAGATGCATTCCAGCACAGCTTTGCTTGTGTCTGGCATGTGGAGGAAATTCTGGGGCTTTATAGTGGCTTGCTAGGGGCTTTTCGGGTGGGGGCTTGTGTCGCAGGGGTTTGCGGCTTAATGGTTGAGAAGTGTTTATGCGAAATGGTGTCGAGCCGTCCGCAGTCTGGTTTTGGGCTCCTTGGTTCTGAGGAGCACGAAAGAGTTGATGTAGAGCATGTCCCGTGGAAGAACCAAGTCTCCACGACAGCACGCCCCAGTGGCTTCGCCGATGCGCAGGATGGCTCCCCAGGCTAAGCTGAAAATACCTGCCTCACGTATCCACCCCCAGCACAGACAGGTCGTCTGGGGGAACCCCAAGGAACCACAGCACACTGGCTCTTAGTGGGGGATCTGGAATTATAAGTATCTGATTCCCGAGTAAGAACTAGTGGGAAACAACCCCAGCAGTACTGCGTTGACCAGGCTCTCAGACCCAAACTGCGCGTTGAGTTGATGGGCTTAGGGCTTAGGGTTCTTTGAGTTTGGGATTTTGGGGCCAAGAGGCCTTTAACCTTTGGGAAAGCTTCATACCTAAACCCTAAACCCTAAACCCTAAACCCTAAACCCTAAACACCCAGTCAGCTTTGGGCTCGGAGCTTTCAGCCATCGGCTTTCGGCCAAGTCACTGCTGGAATCGATGACTCTCTCGACCTGGCAGCGCCACCCTCCCCCTCCCTACTTACTCTGGGTTTAGGGTTTAGGGTTTAGGGTTTAGGGTTTAGGGTTTAGGGTTTAGGGTTTAGGGTTTAGGGTTTAGGGTTTAGGGTTTAGGGTTTAGGGATTAGGCATCAGGGACCTACCCCCAGATAGGCTGTAGAGGCCTCATCCTCCCGGAATCAACACCGCGAAGGGGCCTTTGCTAAGGGCATACTATGGCATAAGGCCCAAACCCCATATTCACAGAAATCCCATGAGGTCCGGTGAACATCGTGGCAGTGCCATGAGACAGCCATGACGCGAAACCTGATGCTGTGAACCCAATGCGACTCCAGGGCTTCTAGGGCTTCTAGGGCTTCTAGGGAATTTAGGGACATCAAACCCTAAACCCTAAACCCTAAACCCTAAACCCTAAGCCCTAAACCCTCCCCAGCCCGATGCTACCCCCAAGCCCTGGGCCCGCGACCCCGGGATCCGAAACTACGAGACTACGAGATAACCCCCTAAACCCTAAACCCTAAATCCTAAACCCTAAACCCTAATCCCCACAACATGCCCTCCGGACGAAGCTGGCGTGGTCGCCGCCAGGGATCATGCACTGGGCGAACAAGTTCCTCCACGGCGACATGGATGCAAGGGTCTCGGGCTGCTTTCCCGCAGGCTGTTTATGAAGGCCTTAAGGCCTTCCGTTGGGCTCTAGGATTTAGGGCTCTTTGGGGTCTCCAGGCGGGTTTTTGCAGGGTTTCAGGGTTGTAGGGTTTCGAGCTGCTAACCTCTGCAAACCCTGGACGTTTGTGGGCTTCCCATAAGCCCCATGTAGCCTGAAAGAAAATTCGAAACGGCGAACCCTACTGAACGCCACAGACCCGAAACCCTCAGCAGCAGCTCTTGTCCCGGAGCTGTTGTCGAGGAGCTTGATCGTCAGGTCCTGGCCTCTTCCGGCCATCCTCCCAAGGCTTCTACGGGGTTTGGGGTTTAGGGTTTAGGATTTAGGGTTTAGGGTACCATTAAGCAGAGGACAGCTGCTTTAGGGTGCCAGTGCAGGGTTTAGGGGTGCAGGATTTTGGCTTTAAAGGCCTAAAAGGGTTTACAGTGAGCAGCCAGTGTTCAGGCTCCTTGAAGCAGTATGAAGTTCTAACATAGGCCTCTTAAAGGACTCTGACAAGGGGAAACGACCCACCTGTCCTAGATGGAGGGGGTTAGGAGAACCCTTCAACCCCAAACCCTCAGCTACAACCCCTGAACCCTCAGCCCTAAACCACTGTAAACCACAACCCTCAACCCTGAACCGATTGTGGATTCAGGGGGGTGGGGTGTGAGGCTTTGAGCGTTCTCCGGCTTAAAAGGGTTTTGAAGTGCAGGCACGTGAAGGTAGTTCAGTGTTCTAAGCTCGGGCTTATAGGGTTTGGGGCTTAGATGGGTAGATGGGCTTGTGGCCCCAAACCCTAAACCCTAAACCCGAAACCCTCAACCCTCTTAGGGTTCCGGTGTCCTCCCAAAAGACCATCATATACACGTCTGAGGTGAGCCACATTCTGCTATGGTTTCGGGGTTCAGAGTTTTTGTATCCGGGTAGTTTTCTATATGATCGACCGTTCTTTTTGGGTCCGATACATAGTCATTGTAGCACCCTTGTAATGAGGACCACAACAGGGACTCTATTTTTGGAGAACGGCCCATCTCGAATAGGACTGAATAGGAAGCTCTTGATCCTGTAACACTGTAGAAGCTCCACAGTTAATTCCCACGCAAGCCGAAAGGCCGAGAAACAAACCTTACCTTCCAACCTCTCTCCACAAACCTGAACCCAAAACCCCAAACCTAACACCCTAAACCCTAGACCGAAACCCTCACGCCGAAATCCTAACCTCTCCAAACCCAAACCTTTCTCTTCCCTACCCGGGGCGTGCGCCTGAGACGACCCCGCCAGATGCATTTCCTGGCTCATTGGTGGGTCCCCATTATCATCCTTCCCCTTGGGAAACCTTCCTTCGCTTTGGGTGCTTTGCCAACTTCTGGGCGGACGATCTTTAAGGTGCAAGGATACTTTTACAACGCACATGGGTGGCTCCCCTTGCTCAAAACCAGCTATGGGTAAGGGACTTATGAACGTCTTTAAGTTATCATACACATTGCCCAGTAAAGGGTCTAAGCCCTAGACCCCCTAAACTTAGGGTTTAGGGTTTAGGGTCTAGGGTTAGGGTTTAGGGTTTAGGGTTTAGGGTTAAGGGTTAAGGGTTGAGGGTTAAGTGTTAAGGGTTGAGTCCGAGGCCCAGCTGACGAGGTCTGAGGACGCGGCTTCCAGTCGTCCGCCTTGTGCCCGGCAGAGGACGAAGCCGGCGGGATCTGATAGACCTGAACTAGTTAGGGTTTAGGTATGGTCCCCCTGCAAAAGAAAACCTATAATACTCCCTCCCCCCCCCCCCCCCCCCCCCCAAAAAAAAAAAAAAAAAATACAAATAAAATAAATAAACTGCCTGTAATTATTAAGGCCCCTATATTAGACGGCTTGGGGTTTGCAGGGTCTTGGCCTCTACAGTCAAGTCTAGGGGCTTTTGGGTCTAGGGTCTTGTAAGGTCGGGGTTTGGGCCGCAGATCCTGCACCCGCTCTGCTTATGTCCTTTCATTCTGTCGCTCTTTCTTTCGAGGGGGTCTCTCTTTCTCTCTTTTTTGTTGCTTGGTTTGATTCTTTGTTTCTGTTATTCTTATTATTCTTGTTCTTCTTCTTTTTCTGCTGGGCTTGTTTCTCTCTCTCTCTCTCTCGCTCTCTGTCTGTCTCATTCTCTTGTTTTTGTTTTCTCTCTCTCTCTCTCTCTCTCGCTCTCTCTTTCTTTACGCAAAATGTATTTCTTTCTCTGGGGCTTGAAGGAAGGAATCCCCCGGGCAGAATGCACGCCCTCTGCTGCTCCACGGGTCCCTGAAACTCTCCACGATTGGAAAGAAGAAGGCCACCTGTTGGGCTGAAGTTCTAAGTGTCCATGTACCCAGATAGGTTTAGGGTCTAGGGTCTAGGGTCTAGGGTTTAGGGTTTAGGGTTTAGGGTTTAGGGTTTAGGGTTTAGGGTTTAGGGTTTAGGGTTTAGGGGGAATACTTGGGCCTTAAAGTAGGGGCCCAAGTGCGTAATAGTGAGGTACATGGACCCTTAGGGAAGGTCAGTGGATACGACTCCGACGCAAGACACCCAGCCCCAACGCCCCGAAATCAGTTTCAAGCCGCCCGAAATTCCCTTAAACCCTCGACCCTAAACTGGCCCTAAACCCTAAACCCTCGACCTCTTCCAAGTATATTGCAGTCTTGAAGGGAATGAGCCAGGGTGGATTCATTCTGCCACTCACCCGACACCCCGGTGAGCACAGGAACGCATGCTACCCACGGCAAACCCAAAGCACCCTTCCATTGTTCATTTAGGGTTTAGGGTTTAGGGTTTCAAAACCCCTAAACCCACTCAACACCCCAAAAAACTTCAGACCCCTAAGCCCTACACCCCAAGCCCTCCTGGACAATGAGCCTTTTGCTTTCGAGACCCCCCCCCCCTCCGGCGCCCGGTCTCAGGGCCCCTGCCATTACATCGCGCTTGTTGAGCAATGTATACTCCAGGTCTTCATCTGAAGAGCCGGAAAAGTTGTGCCAAGGATTTGGGGTTTAGCGATTGGGGTTTGGGATCTGCTCGTCTTTGTGTTAGGGGAGATATCCGTTAGAAGTCTTCCGAACATAACTTGTTTGGTTGGTTTCATGTGTCGGGTCCGGGCTTCAGAGCTTAGGCTGTAGGGTTTAGGGAGGGAGAGTCGGTATAGGGTTTAGGGTTTGGGGCTTAGGGTTTAGGGTTGCAGTTGGTAGTGTAACACTGCGTGGAACTGTTGAACATGAGACTTTGAGAGTGGTAGACACAGCTTGAACTAAACGTACTGTGTAGCCACCTGCCCCACCCTCCCCCCCTCCGCACTCTAGCCCCCACTCTAGCCAATGATCAGGCCTAAGCGGGTGGGGGGGTGGGGCGGGTGGAGATGTTGTTCTCCACACCCGAGCCCTCAAACCAACCCCAACTGGCTGTAGCCCAGCAACCCTACAGCCAAACCCTAAGACGATTTTGAGCTTTGTGCGGCTCAAGGCACCCCTTGGGGTTTTGGGGCTTCTTCGGCTTCTATGAAGAGGAGCTTCCTTAACCCTAATCTCACCCCCTCCCGCCCGGCTCTAAGGCCCCAACAGAGGCTGCAAGTCCAAATGTGTGAAGCGATGCTCGAAACAAAACACACACACACATACCGCCTCAACCCTGAACCCAAGCACCCGAAACTCTCAAACCCTTCACCCGAAACTCCTAACCCATCACCACAGAGCCCTGCACCTGTGGGTCAAACTCAGAAGGTGTGCGGCCCTCTGAAACCAGCGAGAAGGGAACGGTTCATGGATCTGCGTGCTAGGACCGGCGAAGGATTTTTACATTAGGGTCTAAACCCTAAACCCTAAACCCTAAACCCTAAACCCTAAACCCTAGACCCTAAACCCTAAATCAAGGCTACTTAGGGGCCCTATGAAGGGGCAGGATTTTGGGGGGTTTGTGAAGTTCACAAGAACCGCCTGAACACTGTCTGGGGCGCTGGCCATCCATGGAGACCAGACGAGTTGAAGAACGCCTGAGCTGCGAGGGATCCCCAAGCCCTAAACCCTAGCCCTAAACCCTAAACCCTAAAACTTGAACCCTAAACCCTAAACCCTAAACCCGAAACCCTAAACCCTAAACCCTAAACCCTAAACCCTAAACCCTAAACCCTAGCCCTAAACCCTAAACCCTAAACCCTAAACCCTGAACCCCCTACAGCGTCCCTTAGCCCTTCAACCTTCCATTGTTGGCGACTTCTGGCTCAGGGTGGCATACGAACTTGCACTGCCTAAACCCTAAACCCTAAACCCTAAACCCTAAACCCTAAACCCTAAACCCTGAACCCTGAACCCTGAACCCTGAGGTCCTGAAGCCTTCAAGCTCTAAGGCAGCCTAGGGGGGGGCTCCATTATTCAGGGTATAGGGTAAAGGGTTTAGGGTTTAGGGCTTAGGGTTTAGGTCTAGGGTTAGGTGGTTTAGGGGTTGGTTGTTAGGGGTTTAGGGTTTAGGGGTACATTATACAGGGTTGGATATGAAGTATGGACCCTGTTTGGTGCCCAAAAAAACATTCACCCCGAGGGGAAGCTGCTTGCATTCCTGCGCCCAGTTCTTCTGTGCCATGGGCTGTCTTTTCTCAGGGCAGTTACATGGTCCCTTATTCTGGGCCCTTCACAAGGGATCCCTTCTGTATCCCTTATGTACCCTAAACAACGGCCCATACTTCTAGAATCCTTTTAAAGAAGGATTCGGGGGCCACGTACTACCCCAAGATCTTTACAAGTCGAGGAATGATATCTTTCCCCTCTGCTTCGCACATTTAGGGGTCTATGGATTTCTGGGGGATTCGTGGACTCCAGGTCACACTCGACGGCCCTAAACCCTAAACCCTAAACCGTAAACCCTAAACCCTAATCCCTAAACCCTAAACCCTTATAAACCCCAAACCCTAAACCCTAAACCCTAAACCCACGGTTTGAGGTGTAGGGTTTAGGGTTTAGGGTTTAGGGTTTAGGGTTTAGGAGGTTTCCGGTTTAGGGCTTGTCTGTCTGCTCAAAGCCGCAGGTGGAATTCTGAGGCCGACGCTGTTTGAAATCGATAAAGGGAGCTCAAGAGGTGGGGGAAGTCGGAAGGCTCGAGCCAATCACAGCCCCGGAGTGAGTCATTGGTGCGGTCCCTGGTGGCCTTTCGAGGTAGGTTTTCAGGGCGTTTAGGGTTTTAGGTTTTGTTGGGGTTTCGAGGTGGTTTAGGGTTTTAGGGTTTCTGGGGGGTTTCTTGGGGGAAGTTTAGGGCTTTAGGGTTTCTAGTTTTAGCTGTTTTAGGGGGCTTATGGGGTTAGTACGGCTTGTAGGGTTTATAGGCTTTATTGGTTGCTTCAGGGTTTAGGGCTTAGGGGTTTAGGTGTTTAGGGGTGTTTAGGGGTGTTTAGGGGTGTTTAGGGGTGTTTAAGGCTGAGGGCTTCGGGTTTGGGATTTGAAGTTGAGAGTTGCGGCTTGAGGGGATGGTCCTAGCTGCGCTTGAAACGATGAAGCTGGTACACATGACGAGCTTCGATGTGTTGGGGGGGGGGGACTTCCCCTGTTTTGGGAAACCACTCCACTTTGAGTGACGGGGTTCAGGGCTTGGGGTTTAAACCCTGAGCCCTAAATTCTGTAAACCCTAAGCCCTTAAGGACCAGGATCAAGGCTTATAGTGTTCAGGGAGCTTCATTCAATCGGCATGTGCGCTTGAGCCCCAGTTCATGCATGCTACCGGACTCACTGCCCTCACGATGTAGGAGCTTCAGCAATCCACAAACGACTACACAGGCTACGCGGAGCTTATCTTAGCTTTTTCGAGCCTCAAGGCTTGCTTAGGCGGTTTGTTAGTACAGGGTTTACGGCTCAGGATTTAGGGTTTAGGGCTCTTAGGGCTCTAACAAACCCCAGACGAGAGCCTCCTAAACTCATGACTGGTAACCCTAAACCCTAAACCCTAAACATAAACCCTAAGCCCTAAGCCCTAAGCCCTAAACCCTAAACCCAAACCCTGAACCCTAAACCCTAAACCCTAAGCCCTAAACCCTAAACCCTAAACCCTAAACCCTAAACCCTAAACCCTAAGCCCTGGTCGCATCTCCGCCTCCCTTTTTTGTCCGGCTGCAGCTGCGTGTTGCAGTGGCTTGCATGTACATGCCGGACAGCTTCCCTCCCTTTCCCCGAGAATCTCACGCACTACACTCCCAATGCTCACGGACCTTTACCTTTGCACCCTGAACCCTGAAAACTCTTCCAAAACCCTGAAGTCCCTAAACCCTAAGCCCTAAACCCTTAACCCTAAACCCTCAACCCTAAACCCCAAGTCCCCACGTCTCTACGCCGTCTTCTCGGTGGCTTTGGGCTCGCCGGCAAGCCCTCGCAGGGCGAGGCAAGCCGAGGCGAGGAGCAAAAGAAGCAGCGCGGACGTCCCAAACTCGGCACAGCTTGTGGGTCAAGGTATAGTGGTGGGGGTTTAGGGGGAGAGAAATGGGGGGTTTCCGAAATTAGGGGTACCTTCTTGGGGTCCTTACTAAAACGGAATCTTAATCACTTCCCCCTTGTATTCAAGACACCCCTAATAATAAAAACGCTTTCCGGAAAATCCTGCCGAAACCGAGCCCGCCTTTTAAACCCGATTCCGAATTAGGGAGGGGTTCAGGGCTCTCAAAACCCTGAAGCCAACTAGGGTTTAGGGTCGAGGGTTAAGGGTTTAGGGCAAAACCTGACGTCTAGAAAATGGTATTTCGACAAAAACCCTCCCCGAATAATAAAAACACATTTCGATTTCTATTGGGGGGGGGGGGACCCCCGTTTAATATTAGGGGGATGAGATTACTATTTGGGGGGGGTCAATTTTTGGGGCCCCATTTTCGTAAACCCCAAATATTTACTCTATTGCAGGGTTGGGAAGTTTGTAGGTGTTTAAAACACATTCAAGTTTGGGAGTTGAGACAGGGGTCCTTCGCCCAACCTAACATGATCTGGAGAGCCCCTGCTTGCAAAGGACGTGAAGAATCCAGTTGTCTCGATTCCGCTCTTAAACAAGAAACCCCAAGGTTTAGTGTCTATGGACTACAGGGAACCACAAGAATGAGCCGCATCTGTGTCATGAACGGGGTTCGGCTGGAACGCGGCTCAACCCAAAGTAACTTCAAAAGCCAACGCTGCCTCAACAGGGCAATCAGAACTCGATCTGACCCCTGTGGGCCCAGGGGTTTAGGGCTTGGGGTCTAGAGTTTCACAACTGCCGATCGCACACCCGGAGCCAACAAAACCTATACCTCTAGTTGACTCACTGGCAGGGTCACCAGGGGACCAGGGCCCCCAATTGGGCTTGTACCTAAACTCCAAACTCTCAATCCTCAACCCTGAGGGCCCTCAGCCAAACGCCTCCAAAAGCTTCTTGACTCTGCAAACCCTAAGCCCCCAACCCGAAACCCTGAATCCCAGTCATAAAGCCTTGGCAACAAAGAGCATTGCCCTGTGGGCTTTGTAGTGTTCAGGATTCAGGCTTCAAGGTTCAGAGAGCTTTATGTCGGGCTTAGAACATGTACATAAAATAGATGTGCGTGTATACAGTATACATATACAGATATAATCAGATATATGTCTATTGTTCTAAGGGGGTTAAGCATCCGGTGCCGGAGTTTATAAAGTTTATACGTGTCTAGGAAAAGATCCAGGGAGTGTTGCAGGAAAGGCTGGGGGCTCAGCTACAGACATTGCCTGCTGCGCAGGCAGTGCACCGCCAAGGTTCACCACCTGCAAGGGGTGCCCCGAAAACCCCAAACTAGGGATGTTCACCCTTATGCTAGCAACCCTTAATAGGGAATAAAATAGGGGGTGCTACATTCCCTTATTGAGGACTGTTAGTATAAGGGGGAACATCCCACACCTAGAACCATAAAAAACACCAAAACCCCCAAATCCCAAACCCTAAATCGGGGTGCAGGGTTTCCCTCCCAGGTGATGAGGGCTGCCTTATGGGGATCGGGGAATGAAGAGCCAGCCAGAGAACGGCCTCGAGGACGAAGAGGGCTGCGAAGAGGAAGGCGCCAAGGCCTAGTAGAAAGGGGAGGACATTGCCAGTTCTCAAGGCTAAGGGGTCCCTAGACCCTACACCCTAAACCCTAAACCCGAAATCCTAAACCCGAAGCCCTAACTACCCTAAACCCTAAACCCGAAATCCTAAACCCTAAACCCTAAACCCGAAACCCTAAACCCTAAATTGAAGAGGCGATATTCTACCAGGTACCCATTCAGGGGGACCGTAACTCAGGTCATGCCCTATACACTCCCTAAATCCCATACTCTGAACCCACGGTCGTCGTAAGGAATTTGCTGTGACAGAGAGTTTAAGGGCCTGTAGGGTTTAGGGTATACATTAGACATCAGCCCACCCTCACCTTTCATTGCGCGCAATATGTAGTTTACTCAGATACCGCCTATACCGCCTAGCACCCCTGAGTCCTGAACGCCCCCTAGAAGCCGTGGTTTCTTCAGCATTCGGGGGGCTTAGGGTTTGTTCTTGTTCGGGTTAGGGGGTTTAGGTGCCTAGAGGGTGGAAAGTCGACATGCCTGCTTTCAGGGTTATGAGCTCCTTCAGGAGTTCGGGTTTCGGCTTTCGGGGGTTCAGGGTATCAGAGTTTAGGGTTGAGGGTTCAGGGCTTCAGGGGTTCAGGGTTCAATGTTTAGGGTTTAGGGGCCCACGGCTTCGAGGATTTAGATCTTCAGGGTTATGGCACTTGGTTTCAGGGATTTTGCCGCTTCAGGAATGTCAGAGGTTTAGGGATTGTCAGTGGGGCTCAGGCGAACACATGAAGAAATAAACCTCACTTCCACTGCCTGAACCCTGAAATCCCTGACGCGCTGAATTCCTTGCCCTAAATTCATGGCTTCCCTACTACCCCCTCTATACTACCCCCCTAGGTTCCCCCTTTAAACAACCTTAGTTAGGCTTAAGTAAGAAGTCTTAATTCTGGGGTAATATAACCCCCAATCCCTAAACCCCAAACCCTAAACCCTAAGGTACTGCGCCAACGCGCGCCCCATCACATTTTCCGCTGTACCAAAAGACCGTCGGCAGCGCATGGCAAACATAAAAAAAAAAAACTAAGGTATAGAGGGGGGTAGTATAGGGAAACCCATGAGAACTCCACTCTCTGAGGCTTCGGCCTGCGACTGACCACGGAGAAGGGACCGCCTCCCACTCACACTCCCGGGAAGGGTCGGCTTCTACCACCGTCAGGGACCCTTTCTGAAGGTTTAGGTTTAGGGTTTAGGGTTTGGGGTTTAGGGTTTAGGGTTTAGGGTTTAGGGTTTAGGGTTTAGGGTTTAGGGTTTAGGGTTTAGGGTCTAGGGCTTGGGGACAAACCCTAAACCCTACACCCTAGGGTTCTTCAAGCGGAGGGGAGATGTGGATCCCTGGCGGGTCCCTAGAAGAACCAGGGTCACAAGTGTAACATACGTTCACTCTCCTACTCCCTACGTGCTCTTTCCCAAAACCCGCGAGTATACTATAAGCCGCAAGCCGCACATATACCCTGAAAAGAACTCAATATCCTAAACCCTAAAACCCTAAACCCTAAACCCTAATGTTGCACCCGTTCTAGTGAAAGGGGGCAGTATTCTGCATTTTTCCGGAAATCTTCTAGGGGACCCCCCCTTTGATGAGGGTGGTCCTCAATTATGCGATGTTGCCGGGCCGTCGGGGGGCCAAAAACAAAGAACAGTTTTGAATGACAAGAAACTCCGGAAGTTTGTTAGTGTCCAGCTTTATTTGAATTCTTTACAAAATTTCATAACGAAACAGGCCCCCAAACAATTTTCCAAGGGAGTAGCCCACGAGTTGCCCTGATTCGCTTTTAGTAATTGTTTCGGTTTCCCGCATTGTTCCGCAGCGCCCTGGCCAGGGAGCTACAAAGCCTGGAAAGCTTAGACCCTCAAGCTTCAAGGCTTCCCCTCAACCCTCGACCCCTAGCCGCCCTACCCCCAGCCCCCGTCCCAGACCCAGCCCACATTATTCAGGATGCCGTTTGGGGGGGGGGGGGGGGGGCCTGCGCACTACAGCGAGTCCAACATTAAGCCCTAAATGTGCTAACCCTCACAAATGCCTCGAAGTACTACATCCCAAGAGCCCTAAACCCCCAAAACCCCAAACCCATGATCCCTTGCAACTATTTGGCAGCTCCGGGCTTTAAAGTTCAATGGCTAAACTCCCCGCTGCGGTTTAGGGTTAGGGTTTAGGGTTTAGGGTTTGGGGTTAAGGGTTTAGGGTTTAGGGTTCAGGGTTTAGGATTTAGGGTTTCAGGTTTCGGGTTTATATAGGGCCTCCAGGTTGGGAGTGTTGGGTGTAGAACCCAGGGCTCGGGGCTTTGGGGTTGGGATTGCCCCAAACTTCATGAAGGTTTGTGCAAGAAAGCACCAGAAGAGCAGTTCTAAAGCCTGGGGCTCTGGAGTAGAATGAGTGGGCCCCAGCCCTGAACCAACAACGGAGGAGCCTCTGCAAGGCCCAGCACATTCGGCGCGTGGCCATTCCTCAGGGGAAGAGGGCCCCGTGCACGGGACTCTGTACCCTGAAGGATGTCTTGGGCCTCAACGGATTTATGTTGAGAGTCTGAAGTTTAGGTCATGCATTTGGGGTTTCAAGGGTTTTGTGCTCCATGGTGTAGGGGGTAGGAGGAGGTTGATGTCCAGAGCTTGAGTGTTGCGTGGTTGGGAGAGTATTGGCTGAGCCGGGAGGGTTTGACCCCGAAACCCTCAACCCGACACCTTCTAGTTCGAGGTTGCGCGAGTTGCGCTGGCAGCTGGGCGAATTAGGGCTTATGGCTGAGGGCTTACAGGGGGTGCAAGGGTTAATCTGAATCGTGTCCCTCCGAGTTCGAGACTTGCTCTCAGGGGCCTTCTGGCCAGCTGCTTGGTACCTTGACAGGCTTTGACAGGCTCGAACCCCAAACCCCAAACCCTAAACCCTAAACCCTACACCCTAAACCCTAAACCCTAAACCCTAAACCCTAAACCAGGGTTTGGGCCTTAGGGTTTGGGGCTTGGGCTCTTCGGCTTGTGGTTTAGTTTGGGGCCTATGGGTAATATGGGCCTGAATAATTAGAATAGGGTTTGGGGGGCTACGATAGTATAACTACAAAGGGACCATAAGGAAGCATTTTAGTAACTTTTTTCCGACCCTGTATTACCTGCGGCTTCGGGGCTTAGATTGGAGCCCAGAGAATCCTGGAAATGCTGCGTTCCTGGGCTCTCCAAATCACAGGGTGGTTCCTTGGGTTGAGCTCGTGCTCTTGGGCATTCTAAGCTTTGGTTTAGGGAAGTCTATGGTTTAGGGCTCAGGGCCTCATAGGGTTTACATGTTGCATCGGGGCCACTTAGGTACATCATGAGAATACATCAGGTAGACCTGTAGGGGAAGGTCCCTTCTGCAATTCTAGAGGTCTCTCCTGCTATCCCTCAAGATCTCTGCCCAGGGCACGCCCGGAAGGTACCGAACATGCGATCCTGCGGTCAGAAAGGGTTTAGGTTTCATCATGGGCTCCCCGACTACCCGCCTCGATACTGCCCCCCCCCCCCCCCGAGGTTCCCCCTTCTTGAATAACCTTAACTAGGCTGAATTATCCCCAAATAGCCTTGATTATGGGGGGAAACTAGGGAGGTAGTCTAGAAGGGGGTAGACTCCAGCAATCCCCCCAAGATAGCAGGGTTTGGGGGTTCAGGGTGTTGGGTGCGGGGCGTAGTAGGGCAAGGAGCTTCATGGATTGCAAACCCCTATGTTGCACGAGATACTCGTGCGCTCAATCCCTAGCCCGAATGCTGTAAGGACTCCTATGTTAAAGGTGTTTGGGCTCTAAGGCCTTGTTAGTAAAAGGTTATTTTGGGCTCTCTTTGAGCCCAAGGGTATATAGAAGGTGGAACTGCGTTGTCAAGGGTCCAGCGTTCAGAGTTCTGGGAGGGATTGGGGGGGAACTCTACAGTTCGGGACTTAGGCAGGTTTCAGAAGCCCAGGTTTACAGATTCCCTAAACCCTAAACCCCTAAACCCTAAACCCCTAAACCCTAAACCCTCATGCCCTCGAGCAAACTATGGTCTCGCGTACGGGGTTCAGAGGAGATGACTTTGGGGAAGCAGGATTCTCCAGATTCTTAGGAGAATGCAAGACACGTCATTCCTCATTGACACTACTATGAATGAACACTGAACCCTAAACCCTAAACCCTAAACCCTAAACCCTAAAGCCTAAACCCAAAGCTCGCTACCTGCAGCTTCGGTTCCCAACCTTAAGCCCTCAAGCCTAAACCCTAAACTATAACAGGGAAGCCCCCCCCAAAAAAAACAAGAAAAACAAAGTGAGGACCATTGGAGAACTAACAAGAACAAGCGATCCGACAGTCTCATCATGTCTCATCACCATAACGCGACACCTCTACAGCATCCCCTACCCCGAGGCCCTAAACCTTGAAGCCGCGAAAAGCTCAAGCCCCGTGGATAGAATTGCAAGGGGCTAAAGGAGGGACCCTTCTGAGGGACCTTTAGGGGCTATATAGGGGTAATTTAGGAGGGTCTACTTAGGTATATAGGGACGATATAAGGTACATAAGGGTTATATAGGGGAATGAGGGTCCCTTCTAGGGGTCCCTCGGTCGCCGTCGATAAAGCGCCTTTCCCTACGCGGCACGCCACCTCTCTCACAAGGCGTGGCTTTGAGTGCTGTTGGCGCACTCCGCTGGATCTGCTCTCGCTGCATGTATACTGTCCTCCTATAGAAAAGCGGGCCGGGCGAGGACGTCACCAACACGGTGTGCGCGACTTCGACTCCTTGAAGCTCACGAGGAATCGAAGCGAAGAGCTGCGTCAACAGCCGTGCCGGGGAGGTCGAAAAGCAAGAAGAAGCGGCCCGTCGGCTGACAGCTTATAGGACTGCAGTCCCGGCGCACTCGCCTGGCTTCTACGAGCAACTGCAATGGAAGGTATATCCCTTAAGAATAAGTGTCAAGGGCCTAGGGAGCCAGGGTTTGTGTACTTTGGGGTTCAGGAGTATTTCGGAGGGGGTTTGCGGTTCGTTAAGGCATTTGTGGCATTGGGGGGTCCCCTTTTTGGGGGTCCCTTTAAGGGGATTCTGTTCTATTTGGGGTATAAACAGGGCTGCCCCTGTTTTGGGAAATGCCCACTTGGGGAAGTCAGTGGTTCGGGGCTCCATAGCGCCCAGAATGCACGGCCGGTCCGTCATCGTACTCAGCGTGGCGTAGTTTGTGTTTGGAAAACGGTGATGCCTGGGCCGCAGTCCCCCAATGAGGAGAGTTTCTCCAGGAGCACTACTCTGAACATTTTCTGAAGTGCAAACCCGAATCACAAAGCGATATTGAAACCCCAAACCCCAAACCCCAAACCCTAAACCCTAAACAGTTGAGATGCCATGTACTTTGGGAGCTTCGGGGTCCTGTCAAGGACGCTCACTACAACTACAGGGATTGGGGGTTTGGGGTTTGCAGGACGGGCACTTATGCCCTATAACCCCGGAACAAAGTTCCTTTACAGGGTTGACTATAGGGATAAACCCTCAACTAAGCAACGTCAGGTCTGGGTGCACTCATCATAGCTTGCCGAGAACTTGCCTTTGGGGGGGGGGGGGGGAAAGAGAGTCTGGGTTGCTAGGCGAGAGAATAGGGCTTCTTGGTGCATAAACAGCATGGGGACTTCCGTGCCCTTCTGGGGGGACACAAGAGATCAATTTCTTTCGGGGGTGCTTATAGGATCCCCATTCTTGGGAAATACCCACACATGGATATCCACTTCATAAACGCAGCTGAGCTCCAGGCATATTGTGATCTTTCGGAAAAGCTGGATACCTCGCAGCCACGCGGATTCTGCCACTTCACCCCCGGCCCTCGCTCCCAACAACCTGCACATCTCAAACTCCTTGACCCCCCTCGTGAGCGTCGCAAAGCATATGGGCCCAATGGGCTCGGGGGGGAGGCATTTTTTCACAGCTCAAGGTGATAATAATGATAATCATAATAAGAATGATAAAAATGATAATAATAATAATAGTACACACACACACAAAACTCCGTTTTATGAGACATTTAAAAGCCGAAGGCTGTCGAGTCTTAGGTAGGGTCTTCAAACGCCCCCCCCCCCCCCCCGGCGCCCCTCCCTCCGAAAGTCCACCCTCCTAGAGGCCCGCACGGCAGTGGCAGATGGATCCGGGTGTCAAAAGGCAGGTGGTTACCTGAGGCGGCACGGAACCCTAAAATGAAGGGACAGTGGGGCCAAGCAGGGCCTTACATTTGATTACCAAAGACCGCACCGTCGAAGGAATGTCACGGACGGTCCCCACTGCAAAGAATGTGAATAAATGCTGAGCTACTTGTACGTTTATACACATACGGATATGAAGAATGAAAACACCACGTATAGAGCAGTCTATGGTGCATTTTGGCAAAGCTGTGAGCTTTCCTCTGCGCTATACACGGGCTTCAAGCTATGAAGTCCAAAACCACCCTAAACCCTAAACCCTGAGTCCTGAACCCTAAACCCTAAACCCTAAACCCTAAGCCCTAAGCCCTAAGCCCTAAACCCTAACCAACCCCGGGCCAGCTGCAGATGTTCAGCACCGCCCAAGCTAAAGTGCCCAGCCTGGGCGGGTCCGGCTTTCTGAAAGGCTTGGACATGGGTGGTTGTCAAAATTAATCCCTTTTGGGGCACCCTAAATATTAGGTGCCGTATTATCATAGGAATCCACAAAGGGACCACATTTTTGACAACCACCCACATGGACCCCAGGAAGTGCCCATGATCCCAAAACATCGAATGAAGGGTACGTAGGCCGGTTCTTATGCGTTAATTGACGGGTACCCTAGAACCCCTTAAGGGTTGATTACGGGGATTATAGGGCCTAGTAGCCCATCCTGGTACCTGAACATCAAGCTCTGGATAAATCTTGAAGTGAGGGTTTGCTTGATTACCTGCCGGTGTTGAGTTGAGGCTGGGCGGGAGTCGAGCGGGGAGTATCATACTCAGCACAGCATATCCGAAGCCAGCCGAGCTCTTGTTCAGATTTCGACCGTCCGACTGCTATACGAACTGCACTTTAAGGGACTGAACCCGTTTTGGTACCCTGAATTCCCTAGACCCGGGAGTAACCTAGGAATCAAAAGGGTGCCCTTTTTGGTTTTTAAGGGGATTATAAGGGAACCCCAACCCTGAGAAAAGGAAATGAGGGCCTACTCCCGGTCCTAGTTCCCTACCCCTAAGGGTCCATGTACCTATATAGTATATACTTGGGCACTAAAGCCTTAAGCTGCTATATGGGAACCCCTTTAAGGCCCAAGTACCGACTATATAGTTACATGGACCCTTAGGTTACTTGCTGAGAAGCACCGGGTGGGGGCGGTGGGCTCCCAAGGCCTGGTAAGCGTGCCATTTCATGACAATGCTGACCCCTCAATGCCAAGACCACACCAATGGTACAAGGGCAGCAATCGTCATATCCCTAAGCCCTAAACCCTAAACCCTAAACCGAACATGAGCGTTTCTTTCAAGGCAATGAACCCCAGAAACGGCCAGCAATCTAACCACCCAGAAACCAGCAAGAAAAAAATTGGAGTCCCTCATTTCTCCAAACCCTTTCCCCATCAAAACTTGCAACGATGATTCCGACCTCTGAATCTCTTCCAACAGATGCCTTACATGCCTTAAACCCTATAGCACACATCGAGCTCCCACCCCAAAACCTTCTCCCTTTGAAGACAGCCCTAAACCCCAAACGCTAAACCCTAAACCCTGAACCCTGAACCCTGAACCCTAAACCCTAAACCCCTAAACCCTGAACCCTGAACCCTAAACCCTAAACCCTAAAGAAAGCTCGGCCGGTGACCAAGCCGTGGCAGCATGGAGCCCTAGTGTTCTGGACATGGTCCAGAGGCCTCGCCACTTTGGCAGATTAGGGTTTAGGGTTTTTAGGGTTTAGGGTTTAGGGTTTAGGGTAGTTCCATGGTCCCTTCATTAATTGTGGAAGTCTTATATACACCTCGTATAGTACCCTGTAAAACCCATTGCCCGTACTTCAACACCCTTTGCAGAAGGTAAGGGGCCATATTAAGTGACCAGTTAACTTCCCATAAATAGAATGTGCTCATCACATCCTATCCTTTCCCAAGGCTCGCTTTAGACCGTTCCGTGACCCGTCATACTTTTGGGGCGGATGTTATCATCCTACTTTGGCTTTCTGTTTGCAAGTCCAATTTCGGTCTGCATCGTTACCAAGGCCCTACATGGCGCGTGCTGCCGCGGGGAACGCGAGGTGTTGCCGAACATACTGCACCCGAAAACCAAAAACTCAAGACACAGTTTCAGGCAAGCGCGGGATGTTACTTAGGGTGTTGAGGCTTTGAAGGTCTGAAGGCCTAAACCCTAAACCCTAAACCCTAACTGTTCGATATAAGTTTTGGGCCTCAGAGAGTCCAAGAAAGGCTCTTTGCAGACCCTCGTTCAGGCTTGGGGGGGCTCAGGACGCACTCACGCACGGGCGAGCGGCCTAGCGACCTATCTACACGAAGGGGAAATGACTTTCTTGCAAGGCAAACCCAAAGCCGAAGCCCTCAATTGTGTGTGACTTGCCTTGCTTCTAAACCCTAAACCCTAAACCCTAAACCCTAAACCCTAAAGCCTAAAGCCTAAAGCCTAAAGCCTAAACCCTAAACCCCCACACACAAGAACCGTCGTCTCCTCAACACCTAGAACAGCCAGAGCGCTCAACTATTTCCCCAGTAAACCGCTGGCAAGAATGCCTTACGGCCAGGGCCCCCGGCTGAAAATCCAGATCGAAAATCCGTACTGGGCACAGGGTCAGGTGAAGGCCATGGAGGGGGCAAAGAAGGGTCGGTTTGCCTTCTTGTGGGGGTTGGCGCCTTAAGGCTTCTGAGGGAGGGGGGGGGGGGAAGATCTGTTGACTGCATTAAGTCTACTTAATATCCTCTTCGAATCCCCACAGTCCATCTTGCTAACTGCTAACCCTACTTACTTAGTTAACAGGGCTTCCAAGCGGAGTAAGCTTTCTCAAGTTCCTTCCTCTGGCTGCCTTAAACCATGGTTGGGAAGCTCGCGAACATAGACCCTAAACCCTAAACCCTAACCCTAAACCCTGAACCCTAAACCCTAAACCCTAAACCCCAAACCCTAGCCCTACCAGCTCAGACTGCGGAGCTTCGCGGGCCTGAGTCGTGTCATTCGAAGACTCAGCACTTCTCCTTAAAAACAGAAACGGATTCCCTGCTGTGGCTATAAACCCTAAACCCTAAACCCTAAACCCTAAACCCTGAACCCTAAACCCTAAACCCTAAACCCTAAACCCTAAACCCTAGCTAAGGAACGTTTCTTTACGAAGAGGAGAATCGGATGTGTCGGAGCAGCCTCTGGGGGTGAGAAGTATGCCATTATTCTTGTGAGGACTTCGATTGCCTTGGGGGACCAAACGAGCCCGAACATTGGCGGTCATACACCCTACACTACTATAATTCCTATTAAGGTATATGAAGCCCTAAACCCTAAACCCAAAAAACCCAGAACCCGTTTGGGGCTCTTTTGTTCCCCAAGGTCCCGGGAGTCCCGGCCATCTGCTCCAGCGGATGCTGGTTTGCAGCGTCGGCGTAGCCGCGGAAAGGAACAAACCTAGGGGCAACCCTAAACCCTAAACCCGAAACCCGAAACCCTAAACCCGAAACCCTAAACCCTGAAAAAAACGGGGCGACTCAAGTACCAGGTTGACACGCGAGGGTTTGAAAGGTGGCTAAGAGTTCAGGGCTCTGGCCTCAAGTCTCCGGTCTAGAGTTTGGCTGTGGGTGTTGGCAATGTCTTGGGATGTTCCCCCTTATACTAACAGTCCTTCATAGCGATTATCATAGGGGGTGCTAAAATAGTAGTCGACCCTAAACCCTAAACCCTAAACCCTAAACCCTAAACCCTAAAACCCTAAACCCTAAACCTATAATGGGGGTACTAACATATCAACGACTCTTAGTATAAGGGGAAGCATCCCAAGGTGTTGGCAACACCAACTATCTAGTTGCGATTCCTGTCCGCCCTGCCAGGACTAACGCGGGGTGTACCTTAAACCCTAAACCCTAAACCCTAAACCCTAAACCCGAAACCCTAAACCCGAAACCCTAAGATGTAGTTTTAATGGCTTGAAGACCGCTTTCCTGCACTTGGCACTTCGCTCAGCCACGAACATCGATGGAGGCAAAGAGGAGCATGGACTCACTAAATCTTGAACCCTGAACCCTGGAAACCCATGAACAGACTCATGGTTCAGGGTTTCTGGGGTTCGAGATCGGGCTCAGGGTTGCTAGATAGGCCCAGGGCCGGGAGGAAATACATCTTGGGCGAGAAGATGAAAACCTGCACATATCAAGCTTCCTTGAACGCCCTAAACCCTAAGCCGTAAGCGCTCAACCTAGGCCCAAGAGGAACTAGGAATAAAAGGGGTGCCCTTTTTGGCTTCAAGGGGGGTTTGTAAGGGACCCCAAGCCGAAAAAAAGGAAGAAGGGCCTACTCTGGGTCCTAGTAACTCTGAAAAAAAACATAAACCCTAAGCCCTCAACCCTAAACCCTAAACCCTAAACCCTAAACCCCGATGTCCAGCTGGAGCCATGGGGCTGTCGATGATGCTGCTTGTGGCAGTAAGGATACAGAACTCGCCTGCCAAAACGCGCCGCACAGAAGATTGGCAGGCTGACAATCAACCCTATAAAGGGCCTTTTTAAGGGGTGTGAGGGGAAGTAGCCCGTCCTGGTATGGTCAAGGATACACGAACTCAAGCCCCAAACTACCCGAAAGCACAGCCCCAAGCCCCATATTGACAGCTTAAAGGGCTCTGCCATAGAGGGAACCGTTTGTGCTGAAATTTCGGTATGCGTTGGTAAGGAGAACGAACCAGCAAGCAACTGCCAACCAATCGTACACCCCCCTCCACCCTACTCCCAGAAACCTAAACTCTAGACCCCTAAACTCTTTAAACCCTACTAACAACTGAAAACAGAACCCCTAAACCCCCAGATCTTTACAAAACCTGAAGACCCCGAAGCCTAAACCCGCAACCCGCAGGTCCCGGATCCATAAGCTCGCCTGTGAGCGATGAGGTGGAAGGGGTAGTAGATCAGGTCGTTGAGGACAAACGCCTAGGGCAAGCGGTTTAGGGTGTAGGGTTTAGGGTTTGGGGTTTAGGGTTTAGGGTTTGCGTACTTCGTTCGTGCCTCTTTCTGCCTGTATTTTCGAGGCTCTACCGAACTAGAATGGGTATCGCGGGTAGTCTCGATGTCGTGGTCGCCAAGTAGCCATATTGCAAGAAGGGCACCCGTTTTTTTTTCGGTTGGTTCCTGTATAAGGCAACCCAGAACCCAAAACAATGGAAAAGGGTGCCACTGGGCTGCCAAGATGTATATATATATATATATAATTTAGGGTAAAAGTTTGAGGTTTATCTGACAAGCCCTATTCATATTAAGGACTGTTAGTACAAGAGGCAACATCCCAATTTTGGGATATTTCGGGGAAAAAAACAGGGGGATAAGCAGAACCCTAAACCCTAAACCCTACGTAAGCCCAAAACCCTAAACCCTAAACCCTAAACCAGATGATGCTGGGCCCCCGGGCTGCGATGAAGGCCACGGGTCCGTTGAAGACGTTGAAGTTGCTGCAGTTTAGACTTACTGGTTCTTAGAAGATGAAAGGGGAGTTCGGCACCCCAAGCCCTAAACCCTAAACCCTAAACCCTAAACCCTAAACCCTAAACCCTAAACCCTAAACCCGAATTTCTTCCATGGAGGGTAAGAAGAAGGGGAATGGAGACTTCAGAAGCTCGGGGCCCGAAGTTTTGCCAGGAGGAGGAAAAGCCTTCACTTCTCAGATGTTGGAGTTTAGGGCTTAGGGTCTAAGGACTCAGATGTTACACCCTGAACCCTAAACCCTAAACCCTAAACCCTAAACCCTAAACCCTAAACCCTAAACCCTAAACCCTAAACCCTAAACCCTAAACCCTAGACCCGAAACTTTCTTGGTTTCGATCTGCTCAGCTCGGCCTAGGGTTTAGGGTGTAGGGTTTCCAGGAACTTTTAGGATTGTTAGGGCTTGAGGTTCAACATGTACCCCGCGACAGTGTGAACCTAGACAACGTGCGACAACACCCTCAAGAAACTTCTCCTTCACCAGCCATGCCGTGGAAGGACCTGATACCTGAAACGAGCAGTAGATGCGACTGTTATCTGCTGAGAGAGCGCTGCACTCTACACCCCCCCTGCACAGTAACCCAACAACCTACGCCCCAAAATCTAAAAGCACAAAATCTAAAAACTCTGAATCCCTTTCAATATAAAGGGTCCCACAATGCCACGAATAGCAGCGTAGCACCCTAAACCCTGCACCATAAAAACCTTAAAACTCTAGAACCCCTATCTCCTAAAACCCTAAACCCTCAAAGACCTCAAAACCCTAAGGCCCTCAAACCCCAGAAGCCCAAAGCCTTGAAAAAACCCACACCCCAAAGCCCAAACCCTAAACCCTAAAGCGCCTACCCCCATAGGTGACAGCGCTGCCCAGGAGGAATGCTCCGACGTGGTTCATTCCCAGGAACTCCACCTGAGATGGGTGTTTAAGGTTTGTGGTTTAGGGTTGGGGTTTAGGGTTTAAGGCGTTTATTTATCTATGTATTTATTTTATTTTTTTATTTTATTTTTTTTTTTTGGGGGGGGGGTTTTAGGGATTTTTGTTAAAGGTGTTTAAGGTTCTGTTGGGGTGTTTTTGGGGTAACTTAAAGTGCTATCTCTCTGGTGGTCTCCTAGGTATGAGGGTCGATGCTTTGGGGGTTTGGGCATGGAGGGCTTCTAGGTTTCAGGGTCTCCCCAAGTCCCCACCCTAAACCCTAAACCCTAACCCCATAAACCCTAAACCCTAAACCCATAAACCCATAAACCCTAAACCCAGTGTAAGGGAATCAAGGACTTCGGTAGGACCGTGGTCTCTAGGCGCCCTGCCACGGTGTTCAAGGCGAGGTAGCACAAGTCGTGGAACTCTAGAACCTGTGGGCAGGGTTTGGGGTTTGGGGTTTGGGGTTTAGGGTTTAGGGTTTAGGGTTTCGGGTTTAGGGTTTCGGGTTTAGGGTTTAGGGTTTAGGGTTCAGGGGGGGTGGGGCGGGTGGGGGGTCGGGTTTAGGGTTTAGGGTCTAGTATTTAGGGTTTAGGCAGTCTAGGGTTTAGGGTTTATCGAGCACGCGGAGGATGGGATGAGTGCTTTAGGGTTGTCCAGTTTAGCACGTGAGGCTGAGGGCTTTTGGGGGGAGGTAAGGCTTGGTGACTTTCGTCGTTGGGCTTTGAGACTACACTCAAGACACCACCTAAACGCAAGTTCTCTAGTGCTCTAGGAAGAAACTACAAGACTTCTCCTCGCGAAAGCCTAAAACCCTACATATTCGACCCCAGACCCTGAACCCTCAAGATGTAGCAAAAATCTAACTGTTTTCCTAAACCCTAGAGGCCCCAAGCATGTGAGTCCGAAACCCAAAAACCCTAAAGCGCAAGAGGCGCCTCGAGCTTGGGCACGTACTGATCCCCCTCGTCCATGCGAGTGTAGCCTCCAGACCATGTGGGGACATGTCGCCTCTGTCTCTCGCTCGCTCGTTCTCTCCTTCGCTCGTTCTCTCCCTCTCTCTCTGTGGGCGTGGGCGGGTGTGTTTTCTCTTCTCTGTGTTTTTCTCTTTCTCCCTCTCTTTCTCTCTCTTTCTCTCTCCGTCTCTCTCTTTCTCTCTCTTTCTCTCTCTGTCTCTCTCTTTCTCTCTCTTTTTCTCTCTTTCTCTCTCTTTCTCTCTCTTTCTCTCTCTTTCTCTCTCTCTCTCTCTTTTTTGTTTTTTTGGTCTCTCTCTCTCTCTCTCTAGCTCGCTCTCTCTCTCTCTCTCGCTCCCCCCCTCTCTCTCTTTGTCTCCCTCTCTCTCTCTCTCTCTCGCTCCCTCCCCCCCCCGTGGCAGAGAGCCACAGAAAAACAGGCCTCAAAGTGAGCCCTGGAACCTCGCAAACGCTGCAAAACCAGCCTGGGCGCTTAGGCTTCCAACTTTCGAGTTTCAAGGCCTCCGAAAAAGATTCCTAAATCTGATCCTCTTAAACCCAAGAAGGGAAATATAACCTTTCAAGAAACATCAAAGGCCCCAAGCCCTATACCCTAAACTGGCTGGTTCTTAGTAGGGAATGAGGGAATGAGGGCCCTCTTTATCCCCATTTAAGGGATTAGATAGGGCCCTCATTCCCGCATTCCCTACTAAGAACCGGGGTCTAAAACCCCCTACCCAGTTCTAGGGTTTCAAACATTTCTGAGGCCATCCGCCCGGCCTATCAACGAGTCACCAGCGGCCTTCAGGACCACGTTCAGCAGCTCCTTGAATTAGTTTCGAAGGGGGACTCATCGGGATTTTTAGGGAAGTTTGGCGGGTTTAGGGTTTAGGGTTTAGCGTTTAGGGTTTAGGGTTTATAAGGGTTTGGGGTTTGGGGGGGCGGGGGGGGGGGGGGGGGGGGGGGGCGGGGTTCCAGGGTGTTCGCAGCTCTTAGGGATTCATGGGCATTTGGGGGGTGGGGGGGGGGGGGGCTTACTGGCCTGAGAATTGCAGCGCGTAGGGCATAGCTTATAAGAATATGCATAGTGTAAAAGACAAAAAGGTAGAACATACTATGGAACGCGTCGGAAGTTCTAGAAACACGAAGTTCAAAATCAAAAATCGTCATTTCACCATATAGTAAACATAAGAATGTAAGGCTAGCTTAGGGTTCACATAAGAGCCTGAAGACGTAGAATGTTCTTCCAGTATGATTCTAAAGGGACCATAAGGGGACATTGTTGGTAACTATCCCGACCCCTAATTATATGGGATTAGGGGTACCTTGTTCGGGTCCTTATTATAAGAGGAGTCCTACTATTTGGGGGTGTAGAACAGGGGTCCCTTATTACTACGATTTGCGTAAGAACACCAAAAAAAGAAAATAAATCATCCCCTTGTTGCCTTGTAGGCAAGAAAATGTCTTCATATATATATATATATATATATCTTTTTTTTGGGGGGGGTTCCTAAGCAAACAGTAGATTATGGCAAACCCCTATATTAGTTTCGGGATAAACCCTAAACCCCTAAACCCTACACCCTAAACCCTAAACCCTAAACCCTAAACGGTTGAAAAGGCCTTGGCTGGTATCGTGGCGGCATAGAGGCCGATGTACCTCGGCTCTGTGATGCAAGCAGGGTGTTGGGGTTTAGGGTTTAGGGTTTCGGGTTTCGGGTTTAGGGTTTAGGGTTCAGGGTTGAGGGTTTAGGGTTTAGGGTTTAGGGTTTGGGTTTAGGGTCCAGGGTTTAGGGGTGTTTATGGCTTCTGGTTTAGGGTTGTGGTGGCAGTTGCCCTCATCAAAAGGTGGAGCATCCCTAAACCCTAAACCCTACACCCTAAACCCTCTAAACCCTATAAACCTATAAACCCTACACCCTACACTAACCCTAAACCCTAATCTTGGTGGTCTCTCTCTTGGCAGTCTCTCTTTGTCCGTTGCATCCACACACACACCCGAAACATATCTTGTAAGCCGACTTCCGAGCCCACTCCACTACATCTGCCGGCGGATGATGCCGCCCAAAATTCTCATCGAATCAGTCCTCTCAAAATGAGAAACCCTAAGCCCCAAACCCGAAACTCTAAACCCTAAACCCTATAGATCCTGAATAAACGAAGCCTAGGCTGCCCCCCAAAGACCCCAAGCCCCAAACCCTGCAATTCCCCCCGCCCCCCCGAACCCAGAGCCTAAGGGTTTAGGCTGAGGGTCCGCGTTTCGGTTTTCCTTGCGTGAGAACACATGGTCTGGCCGTGCAGGTGCACGCCAAGGGCCCCATTGTAATTTAGGGGCCTTCATAATTAGAAGAGGGTTTTGGGGGTTGTTTCAGTATAGTTATAAAGGAACCATATGTTGATACTACTAGTATTTATTTCGACCCCTCTAGTACATCGCTAAGATGTCGTCCGCGCAGTCAAGTACTATGAAAGTAGAACCTGCAAGCCTAGGAGGGTTTGGCTAACTTTTCAACACACCTCTTAAACCTAGGAGGTACTATAGTAACCCTAAACCCTAAACCCTAAACCCTAAACTAGGAGCTAGCGGCTGTAAAGCAAACGAAGAACATGTCTGTTCATTGTCGCAATCTGGGCCCCCCTGGCATGGTGAGGTCGTTCAGCATACCTGCGGCTTTCTGGAGACTCCCGGGTGCTGTTTCGCAAGCCGCAATGAAGGGTTTACGAGAATAAGGGACACCTAATGTACCTAAGTTGGGTTATAAGGATCCTAACTTAGGCTATAAGTCCCTTAACTACGCATAGTTAGTACTTAGTAAGGGGGCCCCACACCTGCCAAGCACAATTACTCCTTTGATGTCTCCTTATGTGTTATTATCAGGGGGAGGGAGATCATGATGGTGGGAGATCATGATAGTGTTTCGTGTCATGTGGATTTAGGGATTCGTTAGGCTCTTTAGGGTTTAGGATTTAGAATCTTGGGGGTCTGGGGTTCAAGGCTTCGGGTTCAGGTGAGCGAAGAAAAGCTTAGGAGAGCCCTGCCGCAATTTGGTTTCAGGGCAAAGCCAGGAGATTGATAGTTTGGGTTTACTAGGCAGGAAGGGGGTCGGATGCCACCGAATCTTAAACCAAAGCTTAACGCCTTAGCTGCTCAAGCATGGGCCAAGAAATTCAGGTCCAGGATGAGTGAACAATTGCAAAGAGTGAAGGCTTTCGGGCTCTTGGGTTGGGTGTTCTGGTCATGTGGTCCAGGGGGGATACGGCTCAAGCGGTAGCCTATAATCCGTTGTAAAGCCCGAAAAGTATTGAACACTTAAATCTCTATTCCTTATTGAGTTTAAGTACCCAGAAGAATGCACAATGTTACCCCACTATGACATAGTTTAAGGTATAACCACACCCCCAACACCTGGCCTGTAGGGTTGAGCGTCCACGGAAAGGAGGCGCCCGCCGTTGCCGGAGGACTGGCCAGAGCAAAGAACCATCTTCGTCTGACGTCCTAGAGCCCCCAACGCCTAGCGTCCTAAAATGGGGTTTAGGGTTTAGGGTTTAGGGTTTAGGGTTTAGGGTTTAGGGTTTAGGGCTAGGGTTTAGGGCGACCTTAAAGCCCTTTGGGTTTGAAGGGGCTTAGAAGGGAACCCAAACCCCATAAAAGGGGATAAGGGCCTACTCTGGGTCCTGGTTGCTTCCAGCATCATCAAGGGCGGAAAAGTGCCCCCGAAGACAAATCGCTGAGGACCACCCTGCAAGGGAGAACCTTCGGCAGCTCTTGGCTTCTTAGGGTTTAGGGTTTAGGGTTAAGGGTTGAGGGTTTAGGGTTTAGGGTTTAGGGTTTAGTTTAGAAGGGGGGGTATGTAACCCAAGGTTCCCTAATACTCCGCGCTACTCCCAGAGTCTCTCTAAGCTTCCCTAAGGTTCCCTAGGTACCTACCCCCCCATGAACCCCCTGCCTTAAGAACCCAATAAACCTTCGGCAGCAGCGGCCCCACTAAAAGGCATTGTTTGCAGAGAAAAGCCCCGATGCCAGCCGACAATTTTCGACACCTCCGCCCACCAAAAACCAAACCCTGCACCCCAAACCCCCAATACCTGACCGAGCCCCCCCTCTCTCCTGGTCAAAAGAAGCCAGCACTACACCAAAATGAAACAACAGTCTAGCACCCTAAGCCCTTTATCCTAAAGAATTGCAAACCTAAAACCTTCAAAGAAAACCCAAACCATAATCAACCCTAAACTCTAAACCCTGGACCCTAAAGCCCAACCCAACAAACCCACATGATGAAAAAAAAACCAGCACCGCTTGGCACAGCGGACCTGCGCTGCGGACTTGCGCGTGCGTCCCCACAAACCCCGAAAGGCCTGCAGCCCGAAATCCTAGAAAAAACAAAGCAGCCCTAAACCCCATTTAAACAACAAAATCTCAGAAGCCCTAAGCCACATCAAAAAAAACGAAGAAGCCCTAAAAGGCCTATGAAGAGCCTAAGAAGCCCTGTATCTACAAACAACAGAAAAGCCGGCCTGATGGCCGAGTAGGCCGCCACGCCGGCGACTATGACGACGGCGAGGCATGGCCTGGGCATGACTTGGGGTTGTGGGGTTTAGTATTAAAGGGGAGTTGTGGGGTTTTGGGGTTTAGTATTGCAGGGGAGTTTTGGGTTTTTTTGAGGGTTAGGGGTATACGGTTTAGGTTGTAGGGTTTAAGGGCGTAGGGCTGAGGGTACTGTAGATTGGGGGGGGGGGGGGGGGGGTAGGTTTTAGGCCTTTCTGAATTCGTCTAAGTATTTGTTATTTTCTTTTCAATTTACTGTTGACATATATATATATATATGCACATGTATACACATATATATATATAAACATAAATAAATATATATCTAAGAATATATATATATATATACATATCCATATGTATATATATATAATATACAATCTATATCAGATAGAAAGGAAGATAGATAGGTGGAGAGGGTGCAGCTCAGGCTCCTCGATGCTACTGCTTCTTCATACGTTCTTATCCGCAATACTGCTGAAAACATTCTGATTCTCACTGGATTATGATGAAGAAGAGAATATGATGAATTATGGGGGGGGGGGGGGGGTGAAGAGAATATGATGAATTATGGGGGGTGAAGAGAAATTATTATGAATTATGGGGGGGGGGGGTGAAGAGAATATGATGAATTATGGGGGGGGGGGGTGAAGAGAAATTATAGTAGCGATGATGACGACGATAACCGCGCTGAGAGCGATGATGAGTCCGACGATTGTCATCACGATGACCATCGTGATCATCACCGACAGCACCGCCGTCACCATTCATCGTCATCAGCATCACTAGCATTGTCATCATCGCGACGTTGTTCATCAACTGTGAAAGCCACCCTCCCCCCCCCCCCCCCAAATATCATCACCGCCATCATAACCATCTTCGTCATCACCGCCACCATGAATATGCCATGAACAATGTGATTTACCGTGGCGAACATGATGATAATGATTATCGCTGATGCTTCGTCTTCTCATGAGATCATCTTGTGGCCTGTGTTTGGGGGGACAGTGGTGGGCCAGTGAAAGTTGGGGTCTATTTAGCTTTGGGTTTAGGGGTTGCACATGAGGTGCTGCTCCTTGGGTGTCGAGGATTTAGGGTTCAGGGGTTTGTTTAGGGCATAATATACTATATGATATACTATATACTATACTATATGATATACTGTATAATATACTATATAATATACTATATAATATACGTTTGAACTCCAAGCCCAAGCAGTTGAGAGTGCGGTAAGTTCAATGTGTAGGACAGGCTAGGAGCCCCTTTGCACGAGCCGAAGAAGTGGAATCTAAAGCCTTGTAAACCCTCAAAATTGCTGAAATTCCTCACGTGGGGGGACGCCAGCAGACCTAAACCCTAAACTTAAACCTAAACGCTATAAACCCTAAACTATATAAACCCTGAACCCCAAAAGCCTAAGCATTGTAAATCTTAAACAGAATTTAGGGCTAGTCGGAAACCCTAACGCTTCTAGCCCTAAACCCAAAACATGTTCAACCTCAAAAAGAACTCAGGGCAACTAGGAACCCTGCACCTTATGAGCGCTAAGCAGATGTTAGAACTATTAGGGTTCCCTAAACCCTAAACATGATACACCCCACACAGAATTAGGGCGATTCGACAACCCTAAACCCTAAACCCGAAACCTGCGCCCTAAACCCTAAACCCTTGAATCCCTAAACCCTAAACCCTAAACCCAAAACCCTAAACCCTAAACCCTACAAACCCAAAACCCCTTGAATCTCGGACTCCGGGCCCTCTTGGGTCGATGTGGGTAGCCTTCGTGCCCTTGCCGGCCACTACTTCGAGGCATTCGGGTTTGTCGGGTTGATAAGGCTTATAGCTTTTTTTGGTTCTCTATTTACTTTATTTTAATTGTTTTTTATTTTGTTGATTTTTTTGGTGGGATAGGGTTTATGGGGTTTATAGGGTCTATGGGGTTTCTAGGGTTTATACGAGGGTTTAGAGTATTTCGAGGGTTTACAGGGTTTATAGGCTCCTCTTAACTCGATTCGGGGGGGTTCACAGCTCACAGTCATCCGTATTCCGAATTGCACACGCCCACTGCCAACTCCATGCCAGTTGCCCTTCTCCAAGGGTTTAGGGTTTAGGGTTTAGGGTTTAGGGTTTAAGGGGTCAGACTCTGCCAGCATGAGCAAAACAGAAACGAATTGTCTCTGTGGCTCTAGTTGAGCCATTGACCGTGAAGAGTTCCCTTGGGCTCCCAGTCGTGTACAACGACCGGGGAAGCTTGGCACACGCAGTTGAGAAGGTGTTTAGGTTTTTGCTTGCTTTTTGTTGGGTATACGGGGTTTATAGGGTTTATAGGGGTTACAGGCTTTTTGTGGGTAGGGGATCAAAAAAAATTTATTTGGGATCAAGAAATAATTTATTTCTAGGCGGATCAAAAAAAAACTTATTTGGGGTCAAAAAATAATTTACTGAAGGCTTCAAAGGCCTCTTGCACGCGGAGCGGAGGCTGTAAACGCTCAGAAATGCAGCATTTCTGGCTGCTAGCAAGCTCTAAATACCTCAAAAAAACAGCATTTATTCGGGAACTACTGAAAATAGCAGCATTTCTGAGTTTCTAGAGAGGCTGCAGATATTGTATATAGCAGCAGTTCTGCGCTTTCAGAGGCTGGAAATACTGTACACTGCAGCATTTCTGAATTTCCAGACACTGCACATACTGAAAATAGCAGCGTTTCTGCGATTTCAGAGGCTGGAAATACTGGAAATACTGTAAATAGCAGCATTTCTGAGTTTGCAGAGGCTGCAAATCAATGCTGGCATCTTGGCATTAGAAGTTTCAAAAAAATGCATCTACTCTGAAGCATGTATATTCTGGCATAGTATTGTGGAAAGTCTTGTATAATATTGTATGACGTTGAATATTCTTGCATATTATTGTACATTGTATATATTGTTGAGTATTTCTGTATTGTCTTGTATTTTCTTGTGTTTTTTGTGGAATATTCCATATTATTGCATGTTATTGAATGTTATTTTCAAAATTCTTGTATATTCTTGAATTTTCTTTGTATATTATTGCAGATTATTCTATATTATAGTATATTATTGTATATTCTTGTATATTCTTGTATATTCTTGTATATTATTGTCTACTATTGTATATTATTGTAGTTTTCGTACACTATTATATATTGTTGTATGTCATTGTGTTTTTGTGTTTTCTATATAGCTGTACATTTTTTGTATTTTTGAAAAATTGTATGATATTGTATATTTTTGTATACTTTTGTATAGTATTGTATATTGTTGTCTATTATTGAGTATTCTTGTCAATTACTGAAAATTATTGTAAGTTACTCTTTTTTTACGTGTATATTGCTGCATATTCTTGTACATATTTGTATATTGTTGTATTTTTGTGCATTATTGTATATTATTGCATCTTTTTGTAATACATTCTTGTATACCATTGCATCTTATTGTGCCTTCATGTTTTTTTGCAAAAAGTGCTCGCATCATGGGATTGGAAGGATTCATGTGCTTTGAAGCAAGCTTGCCCGGACTAAGAAAACAGCGCCGGGGGGGGGGTTGGGGGGGGCAGCCCCCCCCCCCAATGCTCGCATCATTGGTTTGGAAAAGATATTCATACGCTGCTTGCCCGGCTTTAAACAACAGCGGGGGGTTTGAAGGGGGGGCGCAGACCCCCCCCCCCCATTTGCAAACACAATGCTCGCATCATGGGTTTGGAAGGGGTTCATACGCGTTGAAGAAGCTTGCCCGGCGCCAAACAAACAAGAAATATGTATTGTGTATTGTGAATTCTACATCAAACAGCAGTAAATATATAATATATACATATATGCTTGTTATTTCGATTTTTTATAATTTTTGATACAAAGGTATACTATACGATATTGTGTTCTATTCTACTCTATGGCACTACAATATTTTGCTATACTTTGTTTTAATATATACACACATATATTATAACATGTGATGTTATGTTATGTTTTCCTACATATCCTTTCCTGTCCTTTCATTTCCTTTCCTTCCCTTCCTTCCTTCCTTGCTTCCTTGCTTGCTTGCTGCCCTCCTTCCTTCCTTCCTTCCTGCCTTCCTTCCTTCCGTCCTTCCGCCCTTCCGCCCTTCCTTCCCTCCCTCCCTCCTTTTCTCCCTCCCTCCCTCCCTCCCCTTCCCTCTCTCCGTCGGAAGAACAGAATAATTATTTCTTGATCCTAAATAAATTATTTTTTGATCCTAAATAAATTTTTCTTGATCCTAAATAAATTTGTTTTTGATCCGCATCCCGCTTTTTGTGGGGTTTTTGGGGTTCATAGAGTTTATAGGGCTATAGGTTTTAGCATTTTTTGGTTTTTGTTGGGTTCACAGGGTTTGCAGAGTTTGCAGGGTTTAAAGGCTTTAGGGGTTTCAGGATTCAGGGCTTTGGGCATCTTAGAGTTTAGGGCTTTTCGGGTTGAGGATTTAGGGACTTTAGGGTTTTTAAGGGTTTTTGGGGGCCTTGGGGTCGGGGAGGGGTTCAGGGATTTCGGGATTAGGGTGGGGTGGGGCGCTTCGTGCTTCGCATGAAACCCTAGCCCTAAACCCTAAACCCTAAACCCTAAACCCTACTCCCTAAACCCTAAACCCTAAACCCTAAACCCTATAAACCCTAAACCCTATAAACCCTATAAACCCTATAAACCCTAGACCCTAAACCGCACAAACCCAAGGGCCCTTCAGGTTCTGGAATTTATCAATTTCGGGGTTTAGGTCCTAAACCGCACAAGCCCAAATGCCCTTCAGGTTCTGGGATCTATAGGGTTCGGGGTTTTCGGTCCTACACCGCACCAACCCAAACGCCCTGCAGGTTCTGAGATCTTGAGGGTTCGGGGTTTTAGGTTTAGGGTTTTGGGTTTAGGGTTTAGGGTTTAGGGTTTAGGGTTTTCAGCTGCCTCGTGGACAAGATGCCTTGAGCACTTCGGGGCTTAGTGCCTTAGGGTTGGTTTAGGGGTTTAGGGTTTAGGGTTTAGGGTTAGGGTTTAGGGTTTAGGGTTTAGGGTTTAGGGTTTAGGGTGAACAGCGCATGAAGAGCTTGATTCTCAATGGCACTCAGGGTTTCAAGGTTGAGAGCTCGGGGTTTAGGGTTTAGGGTTTAGGGTTTAGGGTCTAGGGTTTAGGGTTTAGGGTTTGGGCCGGTTTGGGGTTTAGAGCTTAGGGTGTAGGGTTTAGGGTGGTTTAGAATTTCGGTTTAGGGTCTAGGGTTTAGGGTTTAGGGTTTAGGGTGCCATGACATTCAGGAATTAACCCGAGCCCGAGTGAAGATGGTGACTCAAGGCAGCCGGTTCCCGCCTGCATCGTTGTAGCACTGCCTGGCCGCCAACCCTGCCAGAGGCTGCGGTTTGGGGTTTAGGGTTCAGGGGTTTGGGGGTTCAGGGGTTTGGGGGTTAGGGGTTTAGGGGCTTAGGGGTTTAGAGGTCTAGGGTTTCGGGAACAGAGGAGGTAGCCTTCATCTTGCCAAAGCAAGAGGACAGGCAAGTTCTGCTAACTCAACCCTGAGTTCATGAGTTAAATTTCAAGGGATTCGGGTTCTCACACCAGGATTCACAACTGACGTTTCATGCTTGAAGACATGTGGAGTGCATGGTGTGCAGAAGCACGAATCGTTGCCGACATTGTCCCACTTGCAACCCTTGCATAACAGCAACAGACACAAACCACCCGAAATACCATCCCTAAACCCTAAACCCTAAACCCTAAACCCTTCTGGACAAAGTCCCCTACAGAGCATGCCGTAGTCAACTTCAGGCACCTATGTGAGTCTAAGCTTAGCGAAGGATGGCCCCGAACCCCAGGCAGATGAGGTCCATGAAACCTATGCCCACGCGGATGCTTGGGCTTTCGGTTCACAGGGTTTCCTTCTTAGACCCCGACACCCTGAAGCCCGTCGGCATACCTAAACCCTAAACCCTAAACCCTTCACCCTAAACCCCAACCCCTACACCCTATGTAACCAAGGGCAGGCCTCCGACGCGTCCCCGGCCCAAATGCCCACTGGCCCGGCCGAAAGGACTGTCCGCGGCTGGATACAGCTGCGGATTTGAGTCCAGGCTTCACGAGGCTGATGTTGTCGAGTGCACCCTGAACCCGACGATTGGATAGCCGCTAACATCAAGCCCCAGTGGGCTTGCGAACAATAAAGACTCATAAAGAACCGCTCCCCCCACCCCCCTCCCCCACCCCCCCGAAAAAAAGGAGGTTTCTCTATTTCAGCGTCTAGGTATTCAATTGGGACTCTTTTGGTGTCTAGTGTCTAGTTTAGGGCTCAGGTTCTGGGTTTAGGACTGGCTTTCAGTGCAGTTTAGGAACTTTAGGGTTCAGGGTTTAGGGTTTAGGGTTTAAACCCCTTTAGGGTTTAGGGTTTAGGGTTTAGGGATTGGGGTTTCGGGTTTAGGGCTTGGAGTTGAGGGTGCAGGAATCAGGGTGCTGGTGTCAGGACACCCTGAACATCAGGTCGGTTCATCTTACTCTCACAGGGCATGCCGGCACATGAGGGCTTTGGACAAAAGAGGATTTCGAGGGTTTGGGGTTTAGGGTTTAGGGTTTAGGGTTTAGGGCACAGAGCTTAGGGTTACATACGTATACAGGGCTGCTGAACCTTCTATGAACGTGAAGCTCCTTCCCAGAGGGCTCTGCGGGCCATGTTCTTCACCTGGGGCAGACCTTAACCCTAATTTCTTAGTGGGAATGAGGGAATGAGGGCCCTACATAATCCCTTAAAGGGTATGTATGTATATATATATATACATTTATTTATTTATATATATAGGGTACCTCATTCCCTCATTCCCTACTAAGAACCAGCCAGCAGACCTTAAGTTCTGTCTAGGGGTTCAACCTTGGATCCTCAAGGTTGTAACCCTCGGGTTTTGGGGACCCTTTTTAAAGATCCCCAGGGGAATATAAGGGCCATCCTGGGAGTATATTAAGGGAAACTTTAGGGGTACAACCCTAGGGGGTACGAGTCTTCATCTCGTGATTTTGGGGCGGAGGGAGGGGGGGGGGGGGTAGGATTTAGGGTTTCGGGTTTCGGAGAACTTCGACCAAAGACTGGCAATCTAGGCCACGGCATCTTTCTCTCGCGTCGTCGCTTTGAGAAGCAAGCTCGCATAAGGACAAATGTCTGCATCGGTCTGACGTAAGACACAGGAGCGAAGTAGGCAAAGAGCAAACCCTAAACCCTAAACCCTAAACCCTAAACCCTGAACCGAGACTCTGGGCCTTCGCACTCCGTTAAGTCGAAGACATGTGCCTTGCAACATGACATGACTTCGATCCACTGCAAGCCTTCCAAGCTGTAAAGCCACTTGAGCAGATTTGGGGTTTTAGGGTTTAGGGTTTTGTGTTAGGGTGTGGGGTTAGGGTTCAGGGTTTCGGGTTTGGGGTTCAGGGTTTAGGGTTTAGGAAGAAACTCTACAGCCCCAACTACAACCCTAAAGTCCTAGAGGCCCATTGACCCCCACAGCCTTGACCCTTAAACCCTTCACCCCAAACCCTAAACCCTAAACCCTAAACCCTAAACCCTAAACCCTAAACCCTCGGACCTTAGACCACAACAACTATGGGGAAACGGAAGTCTGCCTCGGAACATGGAACCGGGGACGGAATCCCAACGAAACATGTTAAGGTCTCGGGTTTAGGGTTTAGGGTTTAGGGTTTAGGGTTTAGGGTTAGGCATAGCATACGCAACATAAATCTAGGAGCAAACTCAGCTACCCTTAAAGAGCGAGCAAGCCTCGGGGGAAAAACAGGTGTGTGTGTGTGTGTGCACAATACATATTTATATGTGATGTATACACATATATATATATATATATACATGTATATATTATACGTATGCTGATAAAATTTATGCACAAGACATGTATGTAGGACTCCTGTTGAAACCTACACTCTGGCTCACATCCCGGGGGCGACTGAAGCTTTCAGAAAAGATCAAAGCGCGCAGGGTTTAGGGTTCAGGGTTTAGGGTTTAGGGTTTAGAGGTTGATCTCCGTTCTGTGTTGTTTTGGGCTCCGTCTGGTGTCCAAACCCAAGAGTAACCTAGGAAGGGCGCCCTTTTCGGTTTTTTTTACCGGGCAAGCCCGAAGAAAGAATAGGGGCCCACTGTTGGTCCTAGCATATCAGGCATCTATTTTTAGAGAGGCCAGCCAAGAGTTTGAATCAGCACCCCGCACGGGTGACAGGGGGTGCGCTTGGTCTGCGACATGCTCAGGCCATTTTTGGAAGATTTTGTGCAGTGCCAAAACACATCCAGGGCGAGACTGCAATAATGAACATGATCTACTTGTTGCTTAAGAACCCCCCAAAAGAAGACAGAAGAGTTATCCCTATATCACCCTTATGAGGAATCTTTTCTGGGTTCTTAAGCAGAAAGTCGATGGAATCTCGGCGCGCGCCCGCAGGAGTTTTAAAGCAGAGGCTTCTGCGTCCAGAGGGTTTCATGAGTGCTTGGGGTTGACAGGTGTTCAAGGGACTAAAGGAGGGGACTCTCATAAGGGGACATTAGGGGTTATTTCGGGGCTACTTCGGCATATAGGGACTTTTTTAAAGGTCTATCTAGGGTTATGTAGGGGAATAAGATCCCTAAACCCTAAACCCTAAACCCTAAACCCTAAACCCTAAACCCTCAACCCTTCTTGAACACTCCTTGGAGGTCTCAGCAGTCACGCTGTCCAGCGAGGTCAGCTGGCCAACGGGGCGTGTGGTTCTGGCTGGCGGGGGGGGGGGGGGGGGGGGGGGGGGTTAGGGTTTGCGGTTGAGGGTTTAGGGTTTGGGGTTTAGGGTTTAGGGTTTAGGGTTTAGGGTTTAGGGTTAGTTCTGACTGCTGCAACACCCGGGTGCACAATGCCCCTCTGCAACTAGCTCTGCAATATACTCCTGAACATGATCCTCTTAAACTCCATAAGGGAAATCTAAATTGTCCCAAGGACCTAATGTAGGGGTCGGAATAATTGAACAATTACGAATAGTCTTCCCTTATGGTCCCTTTATAACATATACAATAAGAGCCCCCAAAACCCAGTTCTGATTATTAGGCCTATATTACCTAGGCAATCATGGGGACAGACCATTCCACTCCCCAGTCCTAAACCCTGGAGGCCTCGGGGACTGCAAGCCCTTGCCCTATCCATCCCAACAACAAAACTGAACCTGAATAAGCCAAGGACAGTTTAGGGTTTGGGTTTGTGGTTTAGGGATTGGGGTTTTGATTTGGGGCCTATGGCTTACGATTGGGGTTGAAGGGTTTGACAGGTTAGAAGGGTTTGGTCTAGTTTATCGGATTCGTAGGGTCTTTAGGGTTTAGGGGTTGCGCGCTTCTTTTCAGGGGGTGTTTACGTTTGCAGGGTTTAGGCAAATTCAGGCGGCCAGTCGGAATCATATGTGTCCTTTTCATGGTTCTTATCTAGACCCAAGAGTAACCCAGGAATAGAAAGGGTTTTTGGTTTAAACGGGGCTACAAGGGAACCCAGACGCTGAACAAATGGAATAAGGGCCTAGTCTTACTTACACCCTAACCGCTGCCTAAACCAAAAAACCCTAGACGCTATAAACCTTAAAGCCTAAGCACATTTTAAAGGCTCACACCTGCAAACGCCTCTGCAGCGGGCACGCGGCACAGTCACTCGGCACAAGCGCTCTCCAAACGAGCCGGTTTAGGGTTTAGGGTTTAGGGTTTAGGGTTTAGGGTTTGGGGTTTGGGGTTTAGGGTTTAGGGTCTGGGGTCTAGGGTTTAGCTGTGTCAGTGCTGCAGCATGAATCGGAAACCAGAGATTTTGGTTCTGGGAGGCGAGCTTCCTTCGTCAGCCTACCCCGGGGCTCTTGAACTACTAGACCCTGGTTTATTAGGGTTTCTACAACCGGGAATAACCCAGGAATAAGCAGGGTACCCTTTTGGGTTTTGAGGGGATTATAAGGGAACCCCAACCCTCAAGAAAAGAAAAACAAAAAAAAAAAGGGCCTACTCCCGGTCCTAGACTAGGGCCGGGAGTGGCTGAGGGCTTACGGGGTTTAAGGTTTAGGGGGGTTTCGTTGACCCTAAGGGTCCATGTTCCTAATTATGGAATACTTGGGCCTTAAAGTACTTCCTATATAAGGACTTTTGGGTCTAAGTATATAATAATAAGGTACATGGACCCTTAGGGTGAGGCTTCAGGGTTAAGGTCTTAGGATGTGGGTTTCGGCTCAGGGGTTTCAAGTTTCGGTTTACAGGGCTCATGGCTTCAGGTCTGGAGCCGAGGGCTTAGGGGCTACCCTGGGCCTGCCGTATTCTCAGCCGCGTTTGCAAGTGAACATAAACCCTAAAACCTAAACCCCTAAACCCTTAGACGCTTAAACCCTTAAACCCTTAAACCCCTAAATCCTTAAACCCTTGAACCCTTGAACCCTTGAACCCTTGAACCCTTGAACCCTTGAACCCTAAAACCCTAAAACCCTGAAGCCCAAAAGCCCTAAACCCTGAACCCTAAGAACCCAAACCCTCCACCAAGAGTAAGCTAGGAATACAACAGGGTGCCCTGTGTGGGTTGTAGCAGCGGCTTTTAAGGCAAACCCTAAACCCGAAAATAGACCCTAAACCTTAAACCCTTAACCTACCCCGTGGGCCGTCTGAGCATTTGACCCTAAACCCTGAACCCTATGTCCCTAAAACCCGAAAACGCCCTACAGCCCCAGCAACACAAAGCCAAAGCCCTTAGGGACCCTTGTGAAAACCTACACCCACAACACGAAAGCAAACAGAAACCCGACAACCCTAAAAACCCTAAAGCCCTAAACACCCTAAAAACCCGCAAAAGAAAAAATATCCACATCCTGAAGCCCCAAACACCCTAAATTTCCTAGACACTCTAAATGCCCCAAACTCAAGAAAGTGCCCTAAACACCCCCCCCCAAAAAAAAACCTAAACACCCCAAAAACACCCTAAACGCCCTTCGAGCCCCAAGGTCTTCGCTGAACCTCTTGGGGAGTCGCGTCGGGCGGGGCTCTTGGGGCCCCAAACCTGGGAAGCTCAGGGCCTGGTCCCACTGGAGGATTCCGAGTTGATTTAGGTGTTTTTGTTGTTCTTCTTTGGCTTTTGAAAGGCTATTTGCTGTTAGGTTCAGAGTTTTTGGGATTGCGATCTTGTGTGTTTCGGTTATTTGTTTTTAGGTTTCTTAAGGGTTTATTCTTAGGTTGTTAAAGGTTGTGAGGTTTGTTTGGGGTTTAAGGTGTTGCTTGGGGTTGCTTATGGTTGCTTTGGGTGTTTTAGGGTTGTTTAGAGGTTTGTTAGGGTTTTCATGGCTCTTACGGTCTTTGGGGTTCTGAGTTTAGGGTTCTTAGTGTTCGTAAACAATGTAATTAAGGCTTTTCAGTCTTCGTGATTATTACACAGGGCGTTTAGTCTTTAGGGCTTCTACTTCTTGAAGATCTTTAGGGTTTGTCATTGTTTTAGCTAGGGTTTCGCGGTTTATAGCACCCCAAAGTGCTAAACCTTAACCCCCTTAACCCTCTAAAGCCTCCTCCAAAGAACAAGGCCCCCGCGAGAAATCCCCAAGAGGGAGCTCCACAAGCCCATCGGAAGTGTCTGTTCCCTAAGGGTCCATGTACCTAATTATGGAATACTTGGGCCTTAAAGTACTTCCTATATAAGGACTTTTGGGTCGAAGTATATAATAATAAGGTACAGGGACCCTTAGGGGGGTTGGGCCCTGATCCACTGCCGTTTGCGGACAGCAGGGTTTTGCGTTTCGGGTTCTCGGCATTCGGGCATTTTGGCTCGAAGGCTCGAAGGCTTAGGGTTTAGGGTTTAGGGTTTAGGGTTTAGGGTTTAGGGCTTTGGGGGTCCTGGGCTTCGAGCGTGGAGGACAAGTCGGATGTGTGCGTGCAGCAGGGCGGGGAAACAGAACTGGGAATTTGTGCTCGAAAGTGGTTTACGGTTTGGGGTTTAGGGTTTAGGGCTTGGGGGTTACGGCCGCAAGCTCTAGGCCGCCCCCGAAACCCTCACGTAGATAGCGCCGCATTCGGTGGAACAAGGGCAGAGGACGTCACCCTGCCTGCAAACCAAGCAGCTGCCCCATTCGGGGAGTCTTCGGTGGAGTTCATAAATCCCTGGCTCCTAAAGCCCAAACCCTTAAACCCTAGACACACCTAGACCCCAAAATTGAAACCCTTAAGCCCTAAACAAACTCAAAGACATACATCCCACAGCCACAAAACAGAGCTATGCCGTAAACCATGCGGAAGTTGTTTATGAGGAGGCTCCCTTTTGTAACATTTCTCCAACAGCTCAGCCCAGAACGAGGCCGTAAGGCCACATCAGAAAGTTGTGGGAGCGTTCATGGCATAGGAGGTTGCCGTCTTGTTTCTATTTCACATCATCATTCTTTTTCCGGATCTTATTCTTATTCACGCAACATTAGGACTTACGATTTGGGTTTCGTACATGTAGGCGTTTGGGTCAAGGAAGCGGAATAGACCTTGCACTGACCACCGGAACACACTTCAACGTCAGGACATGGAACACACTTCAACGTCAGGACATGGAGAACAAGGTTGAGTACTTACCCAAAAAAACCTTTAAGTCCTATAAACCCTAAACCCTGAGCCCTAAACCCTAAACCCTAAACCCTAAGGCCTAAGGCCCTAAGCCCTAACCTCTGTCCAGAGCGTCAGTCAGGAGCCAGGGAGTGCAACTCAAGTCATTGACGGATGTTCTGCGACAAAAACTTGCGAGAGCTGTTCCGGCCATCCCGATTCCAGAATCAACGGGTGAAGTTTAGGGTTTAGGGTTTAGGGTTTAGGGTTTAGGGTTTAGGGTTTAGGGTTTAGGGTTTAGGGTTTAGGGTTTCGAGTCGAGGGCTTAGGGTTTCAAATATTCTTCCCCTACAGCCCCTTAAAAAGGCCCTTTACAGAGTTGATCATGGGGATTATGGGGCCTCATAACCCTCCTAACCCATCCTGGACTCCAGTGCCAACGGATGAATTTAGGGCATAGGCTGTATTGAGGCTTTAGGGTTCAGGGTTTAGGGTTTCTAAGATTCTTAAGGTCTTCGAGATTTAGAGACTTAGGTGTTAGCAGAGTCCATGGTAAATCCACACATCAGACGCCCCATATGCCAGATTTCCACAGCCCCTACAAGGCCTAAACCTGAACTACTATTTGCTTAAGAACCCCCATTAAAAACTAATGAAATCTTCAGGCAATGTAGGGACAAGTATTTGTAGTAGTCAAGCGAACCCCCCAGACCCTAAACCCAAAAACCCTGGGGGCCCATCTCTGGGTCCTAGTTTTAGGTACCTTCTTAGGTTCCAGGGGTTTCGAGTTGAGGGTTTTGGGGTTCAGGGGTTTAGGCTTTCAGAGTTCGGGTCGGGGGGGGGGGTCAGGTTTCGCTGTGACCATGCACAGTGCCTTCCGCACTGTGTGGGAGCTCTCGGAAGTCAGACGAGATAACTCCAAGGGCCGTCCCGGAACCCCAGCCCGAATTCTAGAACCACCCTATGGGTTAGGGTTTAGGGTTTAGGGTTTAGGCTTTAGGGTTTAGGGTTTAGGGTTTACGGTTTAGGGTTTAGGCCCCTGAGCCTGATCCTACGTAAAACCTTCAGTGGTCCAACCCTAAACCCGACTCCGAGGTCCCCAAATCCCATACCCACACCCAGAACTCAAAAAGGCCTTGAAAGAAGGCGAATGGCAGGGAAGCTTTTGCTTTTGAGGGTCTTTAGAGCTCAGGACTTGTAGGTGTTTTTTTCTAGGGTTTGCAGGGCTTGATGATCTCGGAGGTTGGCTGACTTTCTTTGTTGGACATTGTTTCTTTGAAAAACCTGCTCTATATATCTATCTATCTATCTATCTATCTATCTATATATATATATCTTCATATTAGGCACACATGTTACATATGTACATGCATTTGTTTGTCGGATTAAACGAAAAAGAGTCCGGTGGTTGTCAACCCGAGGCAGTGATGGCACTCTCGTGTTTGGGGCACCACCCGAAAACCGAAACCCTAAACCCGAATATGACGGGTGGAGTGGGGATACTCCTGGACCTGTCCTAAATACATCTGGCCCCACCGATTCCCCAAAACCCTAAACCCCTGACCCCTCAAACCCTCAAGCACCTAAAACCCCTAAAAGCTCTAGAATCCGAAAAAGCCCGAAAGCCCGACAATCCTAAAACCCGCAAACACCTAAACCCCTAAAAGCCCTAACAGCCCTAACAGCCCTAAAGCCCTAAAAACTAAAAACCCTAAAGTCCTAAAGCCCCTGAAAGCCCTAAAACCCAAACCAGTTCAACCCCCAAAACCCTCAAACCTAACCCGTAAAAACCTCAAAGTCCTAAAAGCCCCAAAGGCCCTAAAACTCCCCAACCCCCTAGAAACCCCAACAACCCTGAAAGCCCCACAAAAACCCTAAAAAACCTTGAACCCTGGGATTGCATCCGCTTGGTCATGAAAACTCTTGCAGGCGATGTTCGGGCGTCTCTCTCGCTCTCTCTCCCTCTCTCTCTCTCTCTCTCTCGCTCTCTCTCTCTCTCTCTCTCTGTCCCCCGCATTTTCAAAAGGGTGGGTTGAGGGGTGTGTCCGTTTACGATTTAGGGTTTGGGGTTTACGGGGCTTAGGGGTTCAGGGGGCTTAGGGCTTTAGGGCTTAGGGCGTTTCGTAGCGGACAGTGTTTAGCCTACGTGCTGAGGTCCGGCAATACGCGCCCTTACAGGGAGGGGCCCCCTTACTATACTTACTATAATTAAGAGACGTATAACCTAAGTTAGGATCCTTAACCCTAAACCCTAAACCCTAAACCCTAAACCCTAAACCCTAAACCCTAAACCCTAAACCCTAAACCCAATCTAGGGTCCTTATAACTCTACTTATAACTCGGGGAGCCCCTCCTTGGAGCTGTTCTACGAGCGATCCCAAGCGCACCGCGCAGATGCCCACAGCATGGAGAGGCAGTTGAGGCGACCAGTGTGTTCATAAACCCTAAACCCTAAACCCTAAACCCTAAACCTTAAACCCTAAACCCTAAACCCTAAACCCTAAGTATAGGTGGTTGTCAAAATTATGGTCTCGTTTTGGATCCCTATTATCATACGGCACCTAATATTTAGGGTAACCCAAAGGGGACCATAATTTTGACAACCACCTGAGGTAGGGTATATATTTCTTGTACCCCCAAAAGGACACCAGGTATATACACTCACCAATATTAAAAAAGGAACCTTATACACACTCACCAAAAACAGAAATATCAACCCTACTTCATATAACCCCGAGGCCCTACCTTAAGAATCCAAAACCTATACTGTTATTGGGAAGGTTCTGATGATCTGGCCCCTTATAGGAGGAGGTAGGTAACCTACAAAAAAGTGCCGGCTACACTTGTGAAGCCCTCCTTGACTTGAAACTTTGAGTTTACTTTCCCCCGGCTGTGGGGAGTCAGCTCAGCGGACTACTGCACGCGGCGCATGCTCCGGTAGTAGTCGGTTACCGGGTCGAACTCCGTTTCAAAGGTGTCGCCGAAGTACTTCATGTAGAATCTGAGCAAACCCTAAACCCTAAACCCTAAACCCTAAACCATAAACCCTAAACCCTAAACCCTAAACCTAGCTAGGGCTGGATTCTGCTTGGAGTTTTTTTCCGATTTTTTGGATAGCTTCTGCGGTTCGATTCGGAAGCCTTTAGACCATGTTGCCGATTTGTCACCAGGATGGCCGTTAGGACCCTCTGAAAAAATGTTCTTCAACATTATCTTCAACCCAATAAGGAAAATAGAAAAATCTCCCGCGCCTACCTAGTTATTCAGGGTAGCTACTACCCTAAACCCTATATACCCCTAACTATACTCCCCTTAGAACCTTAATGAAAATGATATTTTTGATGTCTTCTTGGGTTTTATATAAACAAAAGTTTAAAAATGATTCCCAAGGGGGATATAGCTAACCCTCAACCCTAAACCAAAGACCCTAAAAGGTTCGGTCATGACCGGTGGCTCGCATGTACTGCCCTTCTTGCAGCCGCAGTGGCTGAGCTGCTTAGAAGAAGTCTTCAGGAGGCTACCCCCTAAACCCTAAGCCCTAAACCCGAACCCTAAACCCTAAACCATAAACCCTTAACTGGCCCTTAACCCTAAACCCTAAACCATAAACCCTAAACCCTAAACCTTAAATCAACCTGCAGATCAAGAGACTAAAGGAGGGGACCCTTATAAGGGACCCTTAAGGGACCTGAGAGGTTTTGGGGGCTACATAGGTATGGAGGGACTGTATATGGCATATAGGGGAAGAAGATTCAGGGTCCTTTCTACCCTAAGGGTCCATGTACCTAAATAAGGAATACTTGAGCCTTAAAGTACTTCCTATATGGGGACTTTAGGGCCCAAGTATGTAATAATGAGGTACATGGACCCTTAGGGCTAGGGTCCCTCCTTTTTACCCCTGAAGCAAATCGCCTTTACACCCTACACCCCCTGCGCCCAAGCGCTTTTCTGGATTCGGCTGACGAAAGCCATCGTGGGGACCCAACAATCATCACCCTAAAGAGTTTCGGGCCTTGGGTTTGAGAGCTTGAGAATGTAGGGCTTTAGGGTTGGGGCTTTAGGTACACCCAAAAATGCCCAAAAACCTTAACCCGAAACCCCAAACCCCAGACCATAAACCCTAAACCCCAAACCCTGGCCCTAAACCCTAAACCCTTAACCCTAAAAGTTCTGCCGCCACAGGTGCGCCACGAACTCGTCGAAGTCGATGGAGCCACTGCCATCCTCCATGGAAGGCTTCTGGACCCCAGGACTGAGCTAAGGGTTTAGGGTTAGAGTTTAGGGTTTAGGGTTTAGGGTTGAGGGTTGAGGGTTGAGGGTTTAGGGTTAAGGGCCAGTTAAGGGTTTATGGTTAAGGGTTTAGGGCTCCTAAGCCCTAAACCCTAAACCCTAAGCCCTAAACCCTACAACAGGGCCCGTTGTGTTATAAATAGGGTTACAGAAGTTGTAGCCAACTTGCTTGGCACTTCTCAAGTGGCATTATAAATCCACTTATAAGTAGGCTAAGTTCCTGGCTTCATTCCCAAAGCTGGAAAGCCCAAAAGGAAAGGTCGTGAGTTGCATCTCAGCATTTGGGTGATTTGCTTGAAAACCCCCATTGCCAGAAACTCCTCAACCCTACTCGGCTATAAACTCGTAAACCCGAAGAATCATCACCATATAGCTTAGCCCTAACCCTAAATTGCACCCCAAATATAAAACCATATAGCTAAACCCTAAACCATAAACCGTAAACCCTAAACGGCCCTAAACCCTATATATAGCCCTAAACTCTGCAAAGCTTATAGCTTAACCGAATCCTACAAACATCTCCATGACTCCATGACATTGCGGCTTGAGGTGTGTCCGGGTTCTGCCAGAAAACAGGCGAAAGCCCGCGGACATGGACCGTTCCCGCGGACACGGCAGCGGACAATTCGGCGCGCGGCGACCCCTAATCTTGCAACTAGAGGGCGCGGACATGCGCGGACATGCGGCTCCAGAGGACTGGTCAAGAAACTGAAGACCCCAGTGTTACAGCGCAAAAGTCTTCACTGTCAAACACTGCCGATACTTCAGTGTTCCTCGGGGTATCTTCGAAGTAGCGACTCTTGCTGCTTCAACAAGAAGTCCCTCTTTGTTTTGGGCCCCACGGACGAACACATGTTCTCGGATCGCTTGAGGAGCCAAAAAACTGCCGGCTGTACAGGTTTCGACAACACAACGTGTCAGAGGGGTCCTGGCATGATCTGCAGGCTTTTTTGCAAACGGTGCAAGAAAAAAGATGGTAAAAGCGCATTTTCATAACCAGGAAATAAGTACAGAATTACCAGAATAAGTTGTGTCAGCTACGGGGTATAAGTCCTCAGCAAGTTTCACAAGTTTCTCAAGGACTTATCAGACTTATACTTGAGGTTACACATGTTATAAGCCTATGTTACGGATGTTATAACTATAACTATATGGACCTCGTCGTAAGCCCTAGGCAGGGACAGTTCCTTGTCCGCCGACCGCCACATCGACATCAGCCGCTCGTGCGGTAGATCCTGAGTCGCAAGCAGCATTTGAAGGACGGTTTGGGGGTCAGAACTTATACTTATAAGTGTTGAGGTAGGGTTTAGGGTTTAGGGTTTAGGGTTCAGGGTTTAGGGTTTAGGGTTTAGGGCTGATGGCGATGCTTGAAAAGCTGATGGTCGCCCCTACAGCGTAAACCCTAAACCGGCTGCGGGACAGGTTCCAAGTCCTCGCTTCGTGGGACTGGGTCGGGGAGCCTGATAAGATGGAATCACCCTAAACCCTAAACCCTAAACCCTAAATCCTAAACCCTAAACCCTAAACCTAAGCTCAAACCCCCAACCCTAAACCCCAAACCCTAAACAAGGCTTTAGGGCCTCAACCCTCAGGCATGCTTCTTGAGTGTTTACTGGGGTTGCGGGTTTATCAGAGGGATCTTGGGACATGAGCCCTCTGTGAATCTGCACCCTAAGCAACCACACCCTCAACCCTAAACCCTAAACCCTAAACCTTACACCCTGAACCCGAACTACCCCAAAACAAATGTAAACAGTACGTCCCTAGACCCCTGCCAGACCCCTAAAGGCCCCGGACCCTTCACCTTCAACTCTCCCATGCTGCAGACCCTAAACCCTAAACCCTAAACCCGGATCCCCAACTCCCCCCCTGCAATTCCGAAACCCTAAGCTAAACTTTTGTGCAAGCTGCTGCAACAAAGGGCATACACTGTGTGGTGCCATACACAAGTTCAACAAGGGAGTGGCAAGTTTCGGGTTTAGGGTACAAACGCGCCGAGAAAAGCGGCAACAACCAGCAGAGCGTACCCGCACAGGCAAAGACATCATCCATCCTTGAAAAAGCACACACACACAAGAAATCACAAAACACACAGACACACAAAATCAAAGCAAAAAGAGTAGTAAGCACTCAAGTGATAAGAGGAAAACCTACCAATGGACGACAATGCCCTAAAACCCCTCTAAACCCCGAACCCCAAACCCCAAACCCTGAACCCTAGAACCTAGACCCTAGACCCTAACCCCTAAACCCTAAACCCTGAACCCACCCAAAGGGTTGCGGCCAAAGGAGCAAGACCAGGAGGCACCTTCAGCAGGTCGGTGATGATGTGCTTGAATTCGTTCTGGCCGTTGTTGCATGGCATTTAGGGTTTAGGGTTTAGGGTTTAGGGTTGAGGGTTTAGGGTTTAGGGTCCAGGGTTTAGAGTTTAGGGTTTAGGGTTCAGGGATCAGAAGGGCTTTGAGTTCAAGATGGCTGAAGGGCTGAGACTTTTCGGACTCAAAAGAGGGCTTTTGGTTCTAAAGGCCTTTAGGCGTTGAAGTGGGGCCTTCCACAGGATTTAGGGGTTCAAGAGGACCCTAAACCCTAAACCCTAAACCCTAGACCCCTCAAGCAGGTGTTGGGGTTCTTGTGGGGGATTCGAGGCACGGTCTTGTTCCGCCGGGGGGCCTCAGAGGGTCCTGGAGCCCAGGCCATCACTGCAATTGGGCAGAGCCATCTTCAGGACTCAGGACGCTTTCACCACCACCTCCCCCCCTCCCCTGCAAAAAAAAAAACAAAAACAACCTAACCCTAAACACCAAGCCCTTAAAGGTTCAGGTTTGCTTTTGGAACCTTTGTGGCTTTGGGGTTGAACCCTAAACCCTAAACGGATCGCAGGCAAGGGGCGAACTCAATCACACCGTTGTTGTTCAAGTCGTATCCTCACCAAGAAGTGACAGGTTTCCATGGTTCCCCAAAGCAGGGTCCCCCCGCCTCTACGCCCACAAATGCAAGAAGGGACCCTCTGGTCGGAAACCCCCCGACCCATAATGCGGTATGGCTTTTTGCTAGCATCCCCCAAAAGGCCACCTTATATGTATATATGTATATATATATATATACATACATCACCCGAACCGAGCGCAGGGATTAGGGTTTGGGGTTCAGGGTTTTGGATTTTAGGGCTTAAGGGCTTGGGGTTTAAGGATTTGGGGCTTGGGGTGTTGGGTTTAGGGTTTAGGCACATGAAGTGGTGGCACTCCATCCACTCAGCCTCAACCCATTAGTTCACAATCTCCATCATCTCTTTGTCGGCCTTCGAATACTCCTCACTGTCGTTTATATTCCCATCACAAAGCCGCTGGATGGCTGTCAGGGCGGCGAATGCGGGGTTCGGTAGTCGGCCGTCAGGGCAAACATAAGGCAGGCCCTGCCAGCAGCATGAGCAGTCCAGCCGAAACAAAGCCTGATCCCCGTCTCCAATGCAAGCGATCCAGAGACTGCCCCAGGGTTTAGGGTTTAGGGTTTAGGGTTGTAACGTCCATATGTTTTAACTCCAAAAGCACGAAGGAAATCATGGTCTTCTTCCTGGGGAATGTACCCACGACTTTCCAACAAGGAGCTGCTTCCAAACCCATACCCCTCAACCTATAGAAGGAGAAGATAAGGAAGGATTTTACCACACCCCTTCACTTCCATTAAGGGGTATGCCCTCAAGGGGTATGTTTTGGGATGTTCCCCCTTATACTAACAGGGGTTATCATAGCATGAAGGACTGTCAGTATAAGTGGGAGCACCCCAAGGTATGTTGAACATGTCTTAGATTGTTGGGGTACTTACTTCTCCAACAACCAAGGGGCAAAAAAAGGTTAAACTTTCACATTACTACAGAATAAGGAAATCTAGAAAGTTTAGGGTTTAGGGTTTAGGGTTTAGGGTTTAGGGTTTAGGGTTTAGGGTTTAGGGTTTAGGGTTCAACTAAAGGCGAAGGGTAGGGTTGAGGTCCATGACGCCGAACCCAGCAACCCCTGCCATCCTCGTGCCTACCCCCCCCCCCCCCCCCCCCCCCCCCCAGCCGGTTTAGGGTTTAGGGTTTGGGGTTTAGGGTTTAGGGTTTAGGGTATAGGGTTTAGGGTTTAGGGTTTAGGGTTTAGGGTTTAGGGTTTAGGGTTCAGAGTTTAGGCTTTGGGGTTTGGGGCTTGGGGTACAGTAGCTAAAACGTCACTACCTCTGAACTCTCAACCCAGGAGCCCCTAAAACCCCAAATCCAATAAAGCCCATAAACCCTTCCTCCTGCCTGCAAAGGCCCTAAACCCTAAACCCTAAACCCTAAACCCTAAACCCTAAACCCTAAACCCTAAACCCTAAACCCTAAACCCTAAACCCTAAACCCTACACCCTCAACCCCACACCCAAACCCCAAACCTCCTAAAGCCCCCTACAACCCCAAACCGAAACCAGGTTCAACCTCTGGACTTGTGAACCTTCTAGCTTCATCTGGGGTTTAGGGTTTAGGGTTTAGGGTTTAAGGTTTAGGGTTTAGGGTTCCTAAGGGAGGGGGGTGGGTGGTTTGGGGTAGGTACCTAGGCAACCTTGGGGAGGCTTAGGGACTGAGAAAGCCTGAGGGAGTAGTTGGTGACCTTGCCCTTGAAGCCCGCTCCCTGAAGGACCCTAAACCCTAAACCCTAAACCCTAAACCCTAAACCCTAAACCCTAAACCCTAAACCCTAAACCCTAAAACGGCCAGGTGGCTGTCGAAGGACTTCTTGTACCCTGGGCGCGGGAGAGGCTGCTCCGCTTGAAGAAAGAGGGTTTGGGGTTTCGGGACTTTTCTTTGGGGTCTTAAGTCTCAAGGGCTTCGCTTGAAGATTGAGGGTTTAAGTTAGGATCCTTTGCAACCCAATTTAGGGTCCTTATACCTCTACTTATAACTAGGGGGGCCCCTCCTTGTATTAAGGGGCAATTATCATCGTCCCTGTTAAGGACTGTTAGTATACGGGGGAACATCCTAAGCTTCTAAGTGGCTTCCTCTCCTCAACACCCGGGCCGGCACCCAGATCGGCAAATGCGGATGTCTTTCAGCTCCACATACTCCATCGGAATCGCCAACCAGGACACAAGGAGCATCAGCAAAGAACCCGAAACCCTAAACCCTAAACCCTAAACCCTAAGAGTGCATGTAAAAGCTGATCCCCAAGCTATGGCCAAGACAGCCGGGGGTTTGAATGTGGAGGGTTTCGGACTCTCTACTCTACGCCAAACGGCTCGCAAAGCCTAAAGCCTAAAGCCTAAAGCCTAAACCCTAAACCCTAAACCCTAAACCAGGAGGGATGACAGGCCCGAAGGCCCTGAACTGGAGGTCGAAGAAGAAAAAATACATCCACCGCCACGGACATCGGACCCCAACCAGCCCGTCAACGCTTCTGTCCCTGAACCCTGCAACGCCCTACTCTAGGGGCCTTAATAACTAGAACAGGGTTTTGGGGGGGGGGGGTTACTATAGCATAAACTTAATGGGACCATAAGGGGATACTATTAATTAGTATTTTATTCCGGCCCCTTTATTACAAGGCAACACTTAACTCACACGCCGCTCTGAGCTGTCCACGCTCGATGTTGAGCAAGCTCAGCCCATGCTTTCGAGCAACGTTGCCTGGGATCTAGGTTTAGGGTTTAGGGTTTAGGGTTTAGGGCGTAGGGTTTAGGGGTTAGGGTTTAGGGCCTGGCATCTCGGATCTTGTTCAGTCAACTTGGCAATGTTGAAATGACCGTTCGATACTTAAATACATACGTACTGAACCTCGTAGTTATATGTAGCATTAGAATCACTTCGTGACTATCTGTTGAAGTCTTCCGCGAACACTTTTTTTCTAAGAGTGGCGTGTCTTGAATACAACGCCCGCTGACCAAGGCCCTCGTAATGATGAAACCTGGCCCTCTAAAACCCTTAACCACAAACAAGCCCCGACCCCAAAACAAGTTTAAATTGATCTTCCTTATTGGGTTTAAGAACCCTTAAAAATGAAAAAAAAAATATACCCAACTATGACCAAGAAAAACCTACGCCCAGGGACGAGTGGATCTGGCGCCGGGGTTGACGCAGATGCTCTCTGAGAAGCTGAATGCGGAGAACCTGGGCAGCGTTTTCGGGCACTTGCGGTTTAGTAGCGAGGTGTAGTGGACAGGGAACAGGAATTGTAGGAAAATGAAGCGGGGTTTCATGTTGGGTTTTTTGGCTCTACAGGGCTAGGGTTTGCAGGGCTACAGAAATTCGGGAACCATGCACTTCAAGCCGCAGCAGGTCCCACTCGTGGTTGAGAACCTAAGACGCCACTATGGGCAAACTTGTCAGGGCTCAAGGTCGCAAGGACCCTGCCGGGAGCCTGACGAACAAAGCCCCAAGCCTTGCCAAACCCAAACCGCACAATGCACGCTTTGGTTGATTCTCCGGGTCAGTCCTGGGCCGATGCTAAGTTCTTACCCGAAACCCTAAACTCCAAAACCCGAAACCCTAAACTCCAAACCTTTAGGGTTTAGGGCTTAGGGCTTTGGGGTATTTAGGGTTTAGGGGTTGTTGTTGCGTGGCTGCTTGAGTCATGCGACGTGCTCTCGAATTCAAAAAGAAAGTTCAAGCCGCGATTGTTTAAAGCAGCCGTCTCGGACCATCGAATCTGCTGCCCAGCATGCCATGCTTTAGGGTTACCTCCTTAGTGCAGGTATTCAAAGAACTACCAACACTAAACCTCTATAACCCAACGCCCCATAAACTCTAAACCTCCAATGCCATAAGCCTTAAACCCTTAACCTATACTCCGAACCCTAACCTCCAAAAGCTAATCCCTAAACCCCCTAACCCTAAAGCAGAAAAACCCCAACCCCCCCCGCCCCCCCACCGCCGCCAGCCGCAGCCCCCTAAAGCCTGATGGCCCTAGACCCTAAATCCGCCTAAACCCTAAACCCTAAACCCCAAAACGGCCTTGCGACACGGGGCTGCCGCATGTCGGTTCAGCTAAGGGGCCACACCACGAACTCCCAGATGTCCTCAGCTACTCAGCTTGAGCCCCTAAACCCTAAACCCTAAACCCTAAACCCTAAACCCTAAACCCTAAACCCTAAACCCTAAACCCTAAACCCTAAACCCTAAACCCTAAACCCTAAACCCTAAGACCCTGAACCATTAAACCAAGGCCCCTCCATGCTGGGCCCTACAACCTTTAAACGAAGGAACGAAATTTGAAAGGGCTCAGAATTTCGGATGTAAGGAGGATGGGATCTGCGCCCTTTTGCTGAGATTTCTGAGAGTTGAAGGTGGGAACACAAGAGAATTACCCGGTTCAAGGTCCACATAGGCAGAGTTTCGGACACCGCCGACCAAACCCTAAACCCCAAACCCTAAACCCCAAACCCTAAACCCTAAACCCTAAACCCCAAACCCAAAACCCTAAACCCTAAACCCTACACCCGACAAGGCCGCCCTCGAAAAATACTCCCATCCAGGCTTCGAGATTGCCTGAGCGGTCACGGTCTGCTGCGGAGAACGCGGACATCACAAACTGCTCCGAGAGCTCATCGACCTGACTCAGGCTACTATTTAGGGTTTAGGGTTTAGGGTTTAAGGTTTAGGGTTTAGGGTCTTTGCTTAAGAACTCCCCCAAAACAAACAAAAAACAAAAACAAACTATTCCTTATAAGGGCAATATAGGGATTAGTATCTATATTTTTGTTGGGGTTCTGGAGGTTCGTGGTACTTAATAACCAATTATAACTATACTTACAACCCATTTTGTAGCCCTGTAAGGAACCCTAAACCCTAAACCCTAAACCCTAAACCCCAAACCCTAAACCCTAAACCCTAAACCCTCTCTTCAGGCCCTTGCAGCCTTTTCGATGCTTTCTGGTGCTTCTGGTCGCAGCTTGGGGTGTCTAAGTTCAGCTCCTGGGTAGGCATGCGGGGTCTTTGGGCTTCCTATTCAAAACCCCTATAAGCCTAACCCTAAACCCGTAACCCTAAACCCTAAACCCTACACCCTAAACCCTAATTAAACCCTACACCCTAAACCCCAAACCCTTTTCTCCAGCCTGTTGCTCCTTTAGAGAGGGCTCCGGACCGTCCCCTTCTTTGGGCCCACAAGCACTTGACGCTCCTTCTGAACGTGCTGGAAGCAGGAAGAAAAATCCTACACACCCCAAAGCCCTGACCCCAAAGTGCAAACCTTTTCGGGTAGAAGACGAAATGAGACCCCCAACAAATTTCGTGATAGGTGGTCCATGATTCCAGCCCAGGCTCCCCGGTCCCAGATTTGCGGAGGTAAGGCTCCGAAGCCTCCAAACCCCTGAACCCCTCCTTAATGCCTAACCCTAAACCCTAAGCCCTAAACCCTAAACCCCAAACCCTAAACCCTAAACCCTAAACCCTAAACCCTTGGCACCACCTGAACCCCTTCCGCCCCAAAACTTGCAGCTCCCGCGGCCGACTGCACGTTGCAGACGTGGCAGAGGAGCTTCCTTGCGCCAGTGGGTTTAGGGTTTAGGGTTTAGGGTTTAGGGTTTAGGGTTTAGGGTTTAGGGTTTAGGGTTTAGGGATGTTTCGGGTTCAGGGTTTAGGGCCTGGGAGAGAGAGGGCTTTCGGGTATTTGGGCTTTCAGAGCTCCGCATTTTTGGTGTCAGGGTGTAGCCGGTGTGGCGTTTTCGGGTTTTGAAGTGTGGAGGCTAGTGGTTCAGGGTTTGGGGCTAAGGCGTAGGGTTTCAGTTTGTTGTTCACCACGACACTTAGTACATTCAGGCTCGGCAAACCCTAAAGCCCCTAAAACTCCAAACCCACAAGCCCTAAACCCTAAACCCTAAACCCTAAACCCGAATACTCAACTCAGGCGGGTGCAGTCAAGCCACTCAAAGCTGCGCATCTCGAGCCTTGCCTCTGTCAGATCCTGCGAGACTTTCCGGGCTCGGCATATCCATGCGGGGTTTGTGAGGGATCAAGGTTTAGGGGTTTAGGGGTTTGGGGTTTAGGGGTTTAGGATTTCAAGGGTTTATAGGGTTTAGGTTCAGGGGTTTTGGGGTTTTTAGGGTTTATAGGGTTTTAGTTTTATAGGGTTTAGGGTTTAAGGATTAGAGGGTTCAGGGGGGTGCGTTACAATGAGGGGGCCACGGCATTCGGGAATGAGGTTCCCCAACAGATTCCTTCAAATGGGGGCATGCATCTCCAAGGGAGTCATACTCAGACCCAATGTACCCCTAAGAGGTCCCATGAATATACTCCTGATATGGCCCTTACATTCCGTTGACGGTCTTTAGAAGGGTCCCCAAGAAGGAATCTCACTCTGCAAATTCCTCTTTAGCGAGAGCTCCCACTAGCTAAGGCCGCTTCCCCGCCAAGGGAAATCGGCAGGTAGAGCCCAAGGGTCGGACTAAAGCAAGGCATGATCAAGTTCAAAAACAAACTCACACCCTATACCTTCAAAGCCAAGGCCGTAAAGCCAATCATTACTAATTTCAGCTTGATTCACTTAATTCGGGCCGTATGGCAGGAATCAGCCCTAAACCCTAAACCCCAAGAACATGGCACCAGCAGCCTCTCACACAGTCTGTACCCGGCATACAGAAATCCAAGGCACCATGAGGCGACCGTTACGCCGTTGCTGCATGGCGGAATCCCAGCCTTTCACCTAAACCCCCCTGAACCCTCACTCTGAAGCCCAAGAATCGGTAGCCTCAACCCACAAACCATCAAACCTGGGTTTAGGGTTTAGGGTTTAGGGTTTAGGGTTTAGGGTTTAGGGTTTAGGGTTTAGGGTTTAGGGTTAGGGTTTAGGGTTTAGGGTTCCAGGCCCTAGACGAGGAATGCAGGCTCATTCAGGGTCTAGGCTTAGGGTTCCAGTTTCAGAGTCTTCCACCCATGCTCCTCCGAATCCCGGGAAGCGAAAAGCTCGAAGATCGAACAGGCCTTGTACCGGCATGGAGTTTAGGATTTGAGGGTTCAGGGTTTAGGGTTTAATGTTTAGCGTTTAGGGTTTAGGGTTTACTGAATAGTCAAAATAGAGTGTTTGGGGTTATGAATATGAAGGGATCATAAGGGAACACTATCAGTAATTACATCCCGACCCTATATTTGGGTGTTCCCTGCTGCAACCTGCCTTTGGCGGATAGAAGCAGGGCGTAGAGCTTCTAGGGTCTTTGTGGCGCACGCCCAGGAAACACACGTGCTTGAGGCGGACAACGTGTACAGGGCTTGGGGCATTGCTAGGCACTTGTGTACGGTGTAGGAATTAGGGTATTTAGGGTATCAAGTCTTTTCTTGAGTGAAGCTTGGTTCAATGAGGAAGGGAACTGGTTCGAGGAGATCTTTTGTGGCAGTCCCAAAATCAACTCAAACCTAAAACCTACGGATCCCCTAAACCGTAAAACCTTAACACTACCCCCAAACACCCAGACCCACCTGCGCCCTAACCCTATAACCCTATACCCCTAAACCCTAATCCCTAAACCCTAACACGAAACCCTCAAACCCTCAAAGACCGCAACAACTCGCGAAACAAAACCCTGCCTCCTTGAGGTCGCTCAGCGGCACCGACGTGGCCGCCTCGGAGGCGCTGAGGATTGAGTGTTGGTGGTTCAAGGGGGTTTACGGGGGTTTAGGGTTTATGGTTTAGGGTTTAGGGTTAGAGGGTAGAGGGTTTAGGCTTTAGGGTGCAGGGTTGGGGTCTAGAGTTGCGGGTTTGGGGCTTGAGACTCGGGACTTTTCTTTGGGGGGAGGGGTGATACAGTTGGGTGGGGTTAAGGGTCAACCCCAAAATTGGGGGTTGGGGGGGTGTAGGGCAGAGTCAAGAACCCTACACCCTAAACCCTAAACCTAAAAGGGGGGGGGGGGGGGGGGGGGGGGGGGGGGGGGGGGGGGGGGGGGGGGGGGGGGGGGGGGGGGGGGGGGGGGGGGGGGGGGGGGGGGGTGGGGGGCGGGGGGGGGGGGGGTTCGGGGTTGGGGGGGGCGGGGCGGGGGCGGGAGCAAGGGGGGGAACTTGCGGGGCTTTGGGGTTATCTAAGGGTTTAGGGTTCCGGGTTCAGGGTGTTTTGGGTTCGAGCGCATTCTCATTGCGTGGCTCACCGCGTCAAATCGATATCGTCACGGCCATGCAGCAATGGGCGCAGGACCCTGTAGAAGGCCTCCTTGAGGTCGGGCACGCCACAGCGTTCTCGCTTGAGGCCGACAGCGTTGACCCACGCAAGCCACAAAGTGAGCACCACGCGCCGGCATAGCGACAAGCCCGTGGGCACGCACTTGCACCGTATGGAGGCGTGGTTTGCCTTGCCAATGGTCGAAGTGACAAGAACGCCCCGGTAGGAGGCACAAGTTGGCCCCTTTCTGCTTGTGAATGCTGTGCATGGCGCCGCCCTTTTGCTGCAGGGGTTCTTGGGCCCTCAAGAAGATCTTCAGGCACTGGTGCCATTAATTCTCCCCAAATAGCCTCAATTGTAGGGGGAACTTAGGGGGAGTAAAGAGGGGGGGTAGTAGGGGAATCCACGATTGAAGCACGAGGGGAAGGAGTCGTTGAGGAAAGTTCATGGGTGCTCAGAAAGGGTGCTAACAAAGGAGTGCTACCCTAAACCCTCATAAGCCTTACCCTGAAGCATGCCGTGGGTTGAGGTGCGTCACGGGAGCCCTAAACCCTAAACCCTAAACCCTAAACCCGAAACCCTGGAATTTAAACTTTCGGACTTTTCGGGCTGCGGAGTCTAGCCTCGAGGTCCTCGACTCCACCCGCCCCAAAACACAAAGCGGCTTGCAGGCCAGAAACCCTATACCCTGTAAGCCCTACAACCCGCCAGGGTTTAGGGTTTAGGGTTTAGGGTTTTGGGTTTTGGGTTTTGGGTTTTGGGTTTAGGGCTTAGGGTTTCGGGTTTAGGGTTTGGGGCCTAAACAAATAAGCCCTACAAACCCTAAAAATCCCTCTGAACCAGCCGTAAAAGAAACCTTAAAACAGCCAGACACCACAACCTTACAAACCCGATGAACCCACAAACCCTATTATAAACCAAAAAAAGCTTAACAAGAACCCAAACCCAAAACTCTAAACCCTAAACCTTGACCCCCCCCCGGTCTACAAACCGTAAAAGCATAAACCAAAACCCTATAAACCCTATCAATTCTAAAAACCCTAAACCCTTATTGTGGAATCTTGCAGTTCTTGAGGGTCATTGCTGGGAGGAACACTAGATATCCCTTAACCAGCTTAGACCCCAATCTCTAAACCCACCAGCCTAGGAACCCTTCACAGGGTATTTAGGGTTTAGGGTTCAGGGTTTAGGGTTTAGGGTTTAGGACCAGGAGGCCCAGGTCAGCCCGAAAAAAAAGAAAGCTGAAAACTCAGATTGCCCCAGGTGCATGAAGCGACGACAGAGGGAAGTCTCTCGCCCTTCCGACAAGTCTCACGCCCCAGGAAAAAAGTTTAGGGTTTGGGGTTTATAAGCTTAGATCCAAGAGTATCCTAGGAATAAACAGGGTGCCACTTTTTGGTTTAAAGGGGCTTAGACGGGAACCTAACTCCTAAACAAAGAAAAATAACCCTAAGGGTCCATGTACCTTATTATTATATACTTAGACCCAAAAGTCCTTATATAGGAAGTACTTTAAGGCCCAAGTATTCCATAATTAGGTACATGGACCCTTAGGGAAAATAAGGGCCTCATCGGGGTCCTGGCACCCATACCCAGGGTTTCGAAACCTCAACTCCTAGGGCCTGCGAGATACAGCTTTCGATGCAATTACAAGTTTGGGGGCCGGCTTGTCTATGTAAATATGTATGTATACATATACGTATATGCATTGTATATATACATATATGCATTGTTTCTATATATATATATACATATATGCATGAAAATATGATACCGACTCGCTGTTCTGCCAGCCCCCCCGCCCTGAACACTCCAAACCCAAAGCCTTAAAACCCTGGAGCCTCTAGACCCTGGAAACCCTTAACCCTAAAACCTCAAACCCTAAGCCCTCAGGCCTTTTGCCCAAAACCCTAAACCCCAAAGCCCCACCACCACACCGTGGGGGGAAGGGGGGCCCAAGTCATACATATACATACATGAAAACAACCACAAGAAGATACACAAGTAAGCAATTCAACAGCATATATATATATATATGTGCAGACATAAACTCCTTTTTGTTTGAGGCTGAGGGTCTCTAGGGGTGGGGCATGTGACGCCCGACGGTTCAGGTCACGACATTCGCTCAAGTAACAAACCCTAAACCCTAAACCCTAAACCTAGAAGGACTAGGATGGTCTGAGCCGTTCTCTCGCCCGCAGCCTTGGGGCTTCCTGTGGGGTTTAGGGTTTATGGGGGTTATAGGGTTTCTAGAGATTACAGGGTTTAGGGTTTCTAGAGGTTTATAGGGTTTAGGGTTTATAGGGTTTATAGGGTTTATAGGGTTTATAGGGTTTGTAGGGTTTATAGGGTTTAGAGGGTTTAGAGGGTTTAGAGGGTTTAGAGGGCTTATAGAGGTTTATTGGGTTTATATGGTTTATAGAGGTTTATAGGGTTTACAGGGTTTATGGAGGTTTATAGGGCTTCTAGGGACTATAGGGTTGACAGGGATTCTAGGGTTTGTAGGGTTTATGTGGCGTACAGGGTTTCTAGGGATGAAAGGGCAGCAGGGTTTATAGGGTTTGTGAGGTTTAGGAGGTTCGAGGGTCTGTTCATGCAGCCAACGCCTGCATCGAAGGTCATGTATCGCATGGAACACATTTGGGAGGGTTCCGGGGTATGCTAATCACAAGTCCAGTGCGTTTACTTTATCGGGATGCTCGTGATAATCTCCTACAGATTTCCCCTGCAAAATAGTTCCGTTACCAAAACTCCTAAACCTTCTGTGCCCTGAAACTTGAATCACCAGAAACGAGTCTGGTGCAAGCCTAAAACCTCAACCCTGAACCCTAAACTGTACAAACCCTAAACCCTACAAACCCTAAACCAGAGAGTGCCTGCTTTCAAAAATAGACATTTCGCACATCCTAGACGTTCTAGTCCACTGAGTCCCCCCGTGTCTACTTTAGCTGACGTGAAGATGTATGTACCAGTAGCCTACCTTTTAGGGGTTCCTTGTTATATTTTGTTTGTGTATCCCCTGAAAAAAGGTAATTAGGTTGCTTGGGCCACAGCTAGGGCTTAGTAGTGGGTTTAGGATACGGGAAATATCTTAACTCTTGATTTCCAATACCCCTAAACCCTAAAACCTAAAACCTAAACCCTAAACCCAAATATTAAGGCTTAGTAACCCAAAGAGCCTCGGCTTCTTGGACTCTCCGTACGTCGACGCGGAGTCCTGGCTTAGCGACAAGAGATGCGGGCTTAGGGTTGAGGGTTGAGGGTTTAGGGTTTAGGGTCCAGGGTTTAGGGTTGAGGGTTGAGGATTTAGGGTTTAGGGACGCAAAATGAAGCACAGAAACCCCCTTTCAAAAACACGAGCAAGCTCCGAAACCCCAAACCCCTAAACACTCCTAAGCCCTATCAAGCCTAAACCCAAGCCCTAAACCTTCTGGTCCCAAACCCCAAACCCCAAACCCCAAACCCCAAACCCCAAACCCCAAACCTCAAACCCCAAACCCCAAACCCCAAACCCCAAACCCTAAACCCTAAACCCTAAACCCTGAACCTAAACTAATGTCTGAAAGCTGCCGGAACCCCGAGCCAAGTTAATGGCGGCACACCTTCTGCCAAACAAGGATTTAGCGTTTAGGGTTTAGGGTTTAGGGTTTAGGGTTTCCAGTTGAAGGTTTATAAACGTCTTAAAGCCCAGAGCAGCACCACTGCATTCCATCTGAGGGCCTCGTCGTCCAACCAATCGCCACCTGTCAGCAGGCACCGGACCGAGAAAGGCCGCCAAGAATTAGGGTTTAGGGTTTAGGGTTTAGGGTTTAGGGTTTAGGGTTTAGGGTTCCTCCCGAAGCCCCGGATGGCCCTAAGCCAACTAGAGTTCTGGGTTTGAGAGGACTTCGGCATGAAGGGTTCAGGGCTTTCGGGCAGTGGGGTCTATAGGGTTTCGTGCATCGGGAAAAATCGAAACCCCCAAATCACAAACCTGGCTTGAAGGTTTAGGGTTTAGGGTTTAGGGTTTAGGGTTTAGGGTTTAGAGCTTAGGGCTTCGGGTTTTGTAGGCTTGGTGGGGCATTCGTGCCTGTACCCATCGTCTACACTTGGGCCTTAAAGGGGTTCCCATATAGTAGTGGACCCTGAACCTTAGCGTAAGAAAAAGGTTTAGGGTATAGGGTTTAGGGTTTAGGGATGCGTGCTTCTGAGGTTGAGCGCTCAGGCACAAGAGTCGCAGAAGTCAGAAGCCAATCAGTACCCTGCCCTCACCCCCCCCCCCCCACCCCCGCGCTTGTGCCTGGGGTAGTGGCCCGAGAACCCTTAACCCCTAAACCCTTAGAATTAAACCCTAAACCCTAATCCCAGTCCAACCGTGAACCTTACACCGTTTCAGAACCCCACAAGCCCGAAAATCAAGACCCACAAATTCTATCCATCGACCAAATCGCACTGTGCTGCTTCTGGCCTAGCTCGAAACTCGACTTCGACTGCAGCGACCTTCAGAAAACCCTGAACACGACTGAAACTTGGGATGTTCCCCCCTATAAAAACAGTCCATAATCGCGACACCCCAAAAAAATAAATCGGACAAGCTGCAGGCCTTCCCTGACGCACCGAAACCCTGAAACCCCTAAGTCCAAACTCCACAGCCCTAAACCCTAAACCCTAAACCCTAAACCCTAAATCCTAAACCCTAAACCCTAAACCCCAAACTCCAAAGTTCGAGGCCACACAGCGCCCCAAGCCACAAAACCGAAGCAAGCTTCGGCCTTCGTCTTCGAGGATGATCCCCCAAAACGCCTTCGTGGAAGCTCTTTGGTGTTAGTGTAGGGTTTAGGGTTTAGGGTTTAGGGTTTAGGGTTTAGGGTTTAGGGTTTAGGGTTTAGGGTTTAGGGTTTAGGGTTTGGGGTTTGGGGTTTGGGGTTTAGGGTTTAGGGTTTAGGGTTTAGGTTTTAATCCTTAGGTTTTAGGGTTTAGAGTTTAGGGTTTGGGGTTTAGGGTAGTAAGTCTACTCAGGATCCCCTAGAATCAGAAACCCGATTGTAATCTCCATAACCCACCTTACGAGCCCTACTTACTAGGTCAAAAGGGCTTCGGAGTGCTGTGCCTCCATGGAGTTGAGGGTCGGGGTGGGGTCGTGATCGGTGTAGACTCTGCCTCCGGGCCCTAAACCCTCAGGGCACTGTTCGGGTTTGTAGGCTAGGAAAGTTTAGGGAATAGCAAAGATCCTGTAAGCTTGTCGATGAAATGCACTGCTTGGGACATGATCCTGTTTGGCGAGCTTTTCTCCTCCAGCGCGTTGAACCCCAAACCCTAAACCCCAAACCCCTAAACCCCCAAATCCCTAAACCCCTAAACCCCTAAGCCCCCTCAAGGAGGGGTCCTTGCATTTTCCCAAAACTCTGGGCGCCAGGCCACATCGGCAGGGCAGGGCTTCAAGGTTCCGAGGTCATTGCTGTAGTAGGTGCCCCCACAGTTTAGGCTTTAGGGTTTAGGGCTTAGGGAGTAAAGGTTTAGGGTTTAGGGTGTAGATCAGCGTCCATGTTTTGTATCTAGGCGTCTACAGTACTGGAAGATACAGAAGAAAAGGGCCTGGATTGTGAGGATTTGTGGGGTTTAGGGCTTACGCTGAGGGCACAGTGCTGCGTTTATGAAACCTCAACCCTAAACCCTTACAGGCCTTAGATGGACAGTTACTTGCCTTAAGGGTCCTTTTTCGGGCACAGGCAGCTGCCTGTCTGGGGTTTAGGGTTTAGGGTTTGGGGTTTAGGGTTTAGGGTTTAGGGTTTCGGGTTTAGGGTTTAGGGTTTAGGGTGCAGGGTGTAGGGTTTAGGGTCTTAGGCTAGGTAGAAAGTCCCATGGCCAGGTTCTCCAGTAGTGAGTCGCTGCACAGCTTGGCATCCTCTGCACCGAAAGCTTGACTGCTGCTTGACGAAGCGAGCCCGTACTTGCGCAATGGCATCCAAAACCCTAAGGGTCCATGTACCTTATTATTATATACTTAGACCCAAAAGTCCTTATATAGGAAGTACTTTAAGGCCCAAAGTATTCCATAATTAGGTACATGGACCCTTAGGGTAAAGCACTGAACGGACAGCCCTGGAGTAGTCCACGAGTGGGACGAATGTCCTCCGGGGCACACACCCCCTCGTAGCGAGTCTGTTACGAGTAGAATCTGCGCCATGCCTTCGGGAAGCCCAGCCATTCAGCAGCCTGCATTTCTTGCGTGACGTCCACCCCATCAAAGCATTTACCAGCAAAAAGTCGCCCGCCGGCTTTTGGCGTCAGTCAGCGTGCTGGCCAAAGAGGCATGAAGCGTATCGATGCCTCGTCCTGGAAACCCCCCCAAAAGCGAGGGATCTGCCCATTCCAAAATCCAGCTGCGTAGCCTTTTGTTGACCGCCTTGGCCAACACCCCCACAACGAAGAAGCCACTGAAAGAGGCGATACGCCGGAACGATCGGTCTTCTGACCTAAACCTTCGTTCCTAAATCCTAAACCCTGATTAGTCTTTAGCCCTGTAAACCCTATAAACCCTGTAAACCCAAAAACGCTATAAAACCCATAAGCCCCGGAAGCCCTAGAACCCTAAACCCTGAACCCTGGAAACCCTATGCACCCTAAAAACTCTAAACCCTGAACCCTGAACCCTCAAACCTAAACCCTAAGCCCTCAACCCTAAACAAGTCCGAGGTCCCCAACGGCTGCAGCCGCCCTCGAGACTACCTTCCCGGGCATGGAGACGGGTGAGGGGGCCTATGTAAGGTTTAGGGTTTCGGGTTTAGGGGTTTAGGGGTTTAGGGGTTTAGGGGTTTAGGGTTTAGGGTATTGGGTTTTGGGAAAGTTTAGGGTCCTGGCGGTTGAGAAGATTTGGCTCTAGGGTTTCGGGGGGGCGAGGATTTTCCTCCCGCGGCCTTTGAAGTTGTACGATTAGGTTTGGGGACCTTCTTAAGGATTCGTTTGCCAGAATTCCGGGCCCTAAACCCTAAACTCTAAACCCTAAATCCAGGTTGAGGCAGCTAGGCTCTACTTCGGATACATTCCGCCTCGCTGCTCACCTTGCTGGGCCAAGAGACAACCCTAAACCCTAAACCCTAGCCCTAAACCCTAAACCCCAAACCCTAAACTCCTAAACAATATCTTGCGCAGCCGGTATGCTCGCTGAAGCAGTTCCACATGAGTCTCGAGCAGAACGCCCGAACGCTGTACTTGGAGGTTCATGTCTACTAAGTCCCTTTCATATGGATGTATAGTAGCAAAGTGTCAGAGTTCCCTATCATATGGTTTAAGCTCCCGAACAAGTACCCAGTCGTTCACAGAACCCTTACTTGAAGATTCGTGGGCACTTGTAACCCAGCTATATAATAAGTCTACTTATAACCTACTTAGGGGACTTAGGGGGCGTAGGGGGCTTATAAGTACAGTTATAATTCGGGTTAGAAGTACCCTGAGCCTCCAAGTAGCCCGAAACCTGCACACTAGAAGCCGCTGCAGTGGATTTCTAGAGGCATTGCAAATCTGTTGGTTGCTATAACCCTCAACCCTAAACCCTAAACCCTACAGCCTAAACCCTAAACTCTGAACCCTAAACCCTAAAATGTGCATGCTTCTACACGGATTCTGCAAGGTTTTCGAAGCGCTGTTCATTGTTTACATGATTTGAGGTGTTAGAAACACGTGTTTAATTAATGTGATCAGAATCATTCCAAACACATCGTCTAACATTTTCGCGCAAGGCCCGCGTATCCGAATTTAATTCGAGTGACAATAACTGAGCTAAATTGGAACCTTATATCGCTTTTTGCTTTTCGGGGTACATGTCCCCTGCGACCCAATCAAGAACCCTAAGCCCTAAACCCTAAACTTATATCCTCAACCCGAGACCTTATGACCTCGTTGTTATGAAAACCCTACAAGGGCGGGACGGGGGGGGACCCAAAACCCGAAACCCTGAACCCTAAAATCCAGGACAACCCGCCTGAGAAAGAACTCGCCCCCAACTCCCTCATACGCCTCCCCTGGGAGCCCCAAATTGGCCATACGAATTATACAGGGTTGAGGGCCTAGGGTTTAGTGTGTAAGCGAAGCGCGCCATTGTAATTATTTTGTGAACGAAACCCGTGTTGAAAAAGAAAGAGAAATCACCAGTTAAAATATACGATAAAAAGAAGGGGAACAGATGATAGCATGTTCTACTCTTGTATTGCTTTCTTAGTTGGCTTTGAAATGTGCCCAAGGACTTCTATTAAAAGCCTGAGAATTAAGTGTATTATCTTCGGGCCCATATTCATGGTTCTGATTATAATACTAAATCCTTATAATGCATTAATTAGAATTGAACAACACAAGATAAGATAATTTGAGAGTTTAACGAACGAACTACAGGGTTTAGGGTTTGGGGTTTAGGGAGCTCCCGACATGGAGGGCAGAGCCTGTCCCCTGGAAGAAGGCCGCACCGTGGGCATCGCCACCTTTGCCAGGTCTTAGGGGTAGATCCGGGCTCTTGGGGGTGGACCCGAGGCTCAGGGGTTGGGATTGTTTAGGGCTTAGGGTTTAGGGTTTAGGGTTTAGGGTTTAGTCTTAGGGCTTAGGGTTTAGGGTTTAGGGTTTAGGGTTTAGGGTTTAGGGTTTAGGGTTTAGGGTTTAGGGTTTGGCGCTTAGGCTCTGTGTCTATTGGGTTTGGGGCTTAGGGGTTGGGGTCTAGATGGCTTAGGTGACAGTTAGGTTTGGAAGGTTTGGAGTTTAGGGTGTAGGGTTTGACTTTTGCTGGTTTTTGTTTTTGGCGTGTCGGGTGTGGGTCTGGAGCGTAGAGAGTCAAAACTCAAATTTGTACGTCCCAGGGCACAGATGAACTCCACGCCACCCTGTACGAAGCGTACTTGGCGGAGCTTAACATCCCTAAGCCGTAACAAGCCCAGCCCTCCCAACCCCTCTGACAGATGATGGTCTCCCAATTTAGGGTACTTATTATTAAGACCTTATTGGGGTCAACCCAAAAACCCTAAACCCTAAACTCTAAAACCTAAACCCTAAACCCTAAACCCTCGCCAGAGCCATCACGCGCTCCTCTGTCAAGCCCCCCGGAGCATGCGCTCCTCCAAAACACGGAGCTCCAGAGCCATCAGATGCCGTAGAAGCTGTGGCCGCTGTGTTTGACTAGTGAACGATCGCAGCTCATGGTGCAAAGCGGCGCAAGCTTACATGGGGTCCAGCCAGCACTTACAAGGGAAGCCCCTAAACCTGAAACCCGAAACCCTAAACCCTAAACCCTAATTACTAAAGCCTGGCTGCTTTCACAAAGGTCGGATCCAACGCCTTCGCTGTCGTGCAGCTCACTCTGACGCTCAGCTAGAGCGCTCTGAGCCAGCGCGTCTGTTCTGCGCCGTCACACCAACCCCAAATGGGTGAGGCGCAATGTGGTCTGCTGATTGGCGTCCACACCCCCCGCCCCTCAACTTAGCGTGGGTGGGGGGCGGTGGGGGGTCGGCGGGGGGAATCTGGGGGTGGGGGGAGGGGGGGGGGGGTGTCTGGCTGTATGTGATTTCAAAATGGATGCATCGATATGAATTTGAATGGGATCCATATAATTTTAAAAGAAATGAGCTTATGTGAATCTAATCAGGGTCCATATGATGTTGAAAGCGATGAGATTATATGAATAATTTTAAAGGGATGAGCTTGTATGAATTTAGAAGGGATCCATGGATGAGCTTGTATGAAGTTAAAGGAATCCATCCGTCCCAACCAGACAGCTCCCCAAAGAAAAATAACTATAATTCCAGGGGAGCAACCGCTTTACATTGTGCAGCTGCTGGACTACCCCCTTTGTAAATTGGACTGCCTGGCCTCGGTACAAAGGCGTTTCATGGGGAAATCTTGGCTTTGGGGCTGGCCTGGAGATTTAAGATTTCAGGGCCCGACAACCTCAGGCCTCGAGGTTTAGGAAGCCTCAGCCCTTAGGCCACTGGATCCAAACCCAACCAACCCCCCCCCCCCCCTCACAAAAAAAAAACAAAAACCCAGCGGGAGCAAACGTTCAAAACGGCATTCGGGCAGCTGCTGGACTAACTAACCCTTTTGAAATTTGATTGCCTGGCCTCGGTACACAAACATTTTATAAGGAAATCTTAGCTTTGGCGCGAGCCTGGCGACTTAAGATTTAGGGACAACCTCAGGCCTCAAGGTTTCAAGGCTCTAGACAGCAACTCTATCAACAGCCCCGCCGAAATGTTGCATCCCGACAACATTAGGGGTTTAGGGTTTCGGGGTTAGGAAGGGGCGTTGAACAAATTGGGGGTCACTGTTGGGGAAGTTTGCGTAGAAGACAGCCTGCTGCAAAACGACGTACTGCCCCTGATGGGGTCCGAATTTCACCATTCTTGCGATGTATGGCGAGGAAACCCTGCGAAAAAACAACACACACACACTCTATCAACCCAGACCCCTAAAAGCCCCAAACCCCCAAACCCCAAACTTAGAAACCCTTGCTTTAAAGCCCTATAGATGCTAGAAATCCATATGAACCCTAACCCTTAAAGCTTTTTGACTCCCAGCTTTCTCGGCCTTTGGCTTCATCGCTCAATACCTCGGTCGAGCTGAGAGTTCGGATGTTCGACTTTCGAGTTTAGGGTTAGGGTTTAGGGTTTAGGGTTTTAGGGCTTGGGGTTTGGTTTTGGGTTTCGGTATATTAATGCTCTGGTTCAAGGTCTGAGTTCGGGTTGAGGTTTACAAGAGGTTTCGGATTGCAGGGCGTGGGGTTTACATCGGGTGTGGTTGGGGCCCAGGCTCAGGCTTAAGCCCTAAAAAGCCGCAGGCCCTAAACCCTGAAACCATGAAAAAAAGCCTTAGCCCTAAACCCTAAACCCTAAACCCTAAACCCTAAACCCTAAACCCTGAGCCATAAAACGCCCTCCTTGGACCTCTGCGAGTCCCCCAAACAGTTCCCCCCCCCCCCCCCCCCGCCCCAACACCATCCTCTCAAAGCACATAAGGGACAACCTCTAAGAACTCAATGCCCTGAAGCCCCTAAACCCTAAACCCTAAACCCTAAACCCTGAACCCTGAACCCTGAACCCTGAACCCTAAACTTGGTACCAAGGTGCCCTTAGCCTGGTTAGCGGATGGCAGCCGGGGGAGGGCGGAGGTGCTCTTGGACATCTGCATGGCCTCAGGGTTTAGGGTTTAGGGTTTAGGGTTTAGGGCTTCAAGCTTAAGGATGAGGAGTTTGACGTTTTAGGGTTTTTTAGGCTCCAGAGGGTTTTTGGATGAGGGTTGTCCAGTTTCAGGGCTTTAGGGTTTTGGGATGACGGTGTTCGGGCTTTGGGGTTTAGGGTTTAGAGATGAGGGTTTTCGGGGTTGTAGGGTTTAGGGATGAGGGTCTTAGGGCTTTGGGGCTCTTAGGGTTTAGAGATGCTTTCAGGGGGTTTAGGGTTTTTGAGCTGTTTTTTGGGGAACTGTGTATTCCCCCCCCCCCCCCACCCCCGCTGGAGTAGCCACCCTACACCCTAAACCCGAAACCCCAGACAGACAGACACACACACACACACAGAGTGTGTGCCTCCGGAGATGATAATTATCCTAAACCCTAAACCCTAAACCCTAAACCCCAAACCCTAAATACAAACCTGAGTTCCTCCACCAGGCTGCTGCACACCGTGTTTTTGTTCGTCCATCATCGAATTTTGAAGGAAATAATGATCAAGTAAAAGGCCAGGCCCACTAATAATACCACCTGCGTGCACTTGTGTTTTTATACGGTTCATGCATTCACGCTATATCCATACCGTATCAATGCAGTTCGCTTCGCTGATTAGCTTACACACGGGCGATTTATTCATGATCATTCGCTCGTGCCTTTCCTCAAGTGTAGGAAGGATTAACACCCTGAGTGGTTCCCTAAACCCCTAAACCCTAAACCCTAAACCCTAAACCCTAAAGCCGGGTTTAGGGTTGTTCAAGGCTTAAGGTTTTTTTAGGAACCCCTCGCAGGGATTGTACCTCAACCTGAGGTTTAGGGCCGTTTAGGGTTTATAGTGCTTCGGGTTTAGTAGGAACCCCAAACCCCAACCCCAAACCCCAAACCCCAAACCCCAAACCCTAAACCCTAAACCAAACCCCAAACCCTAAACCCTAAACCCTGGGGGAGAACTTTCGTAGCCTGCACTGGCTTTGGCGAAGCTGGCGCAGGGCGCGGCCTGGCGCGCGTGGTTGTCTACTTAAATGGGTTCTTAGGGGAGGGGGGTTCAAGGGATTAAGGGTTTTGGGCTCAAGGGTCAAGGGTTTAGGGTGTAGAGTTTAGTGTTTAAGGTTTAGGGTTTAGGGTGTAACCCCAGGTTCCATACTAGTCCCCACTGCTCCCTAAGGCTCCCTAAGCTTCCCGAAGGCTGCCTAGGTACCTACCCTCCCATGAACCCCCTCCCTTAAGAAGCCTTTTAGTCTATGATTTGATGAAGGAACTCTGGAAAACCAATGTGTAAAATCGGGAATGACAGCTGGTATGACCACTCCGGAAGGTACAAGGATACGCTAGGTTGGGCTTAGGGCTTTGCGTTTTCACGGCCTGAACGCCGTACAGGTACTTCCGGAAACTTGACACCCAAACCCAACACATCAGTCAACCAATCCGGGCCGCAGCCATCTCTCACCCAGCGGGCGCAGACAAGGCTCCCGAACCCTAAACCCTAAACCCTAAGCCCTAAATCCTAAACCCTAAACCCTAAGCCCTAAACCCTAAACCCTAAACCCTAAGCCCTAAGCCCTCAGCCCGAAGCCCTAAACCCTCAACCCTAAACCCTAAAAGCAGCTGGTGGAGGGTCTCGGAAGCCACCGAGGCCCCCCCCCCCCCCCCAGCTTGGCGATGCGTTTTTCTGGCTGGCTTCTTCGTAGGAATGGGGGGAAGAGGTACCCATCTCATCCCTTCAAGGGCATTTATTAAACCCTAAACCGTAAAGCGCGCAATCCGCTTGTAGGCCCTCCCAAAGGCTCGAATGTTGAAAAAAATCAATTTGGTAATTGATTTTTCCTACAAAACAATGTGTTGCATTGATTTTGCGCTTAAATCAATTCTCCGCTCGAAATCAACATCAATGCAGTATTGAAATATAGGGCGCCCAATATAGCATCGTTATATGATCTCTGTATTGAAATTTGACCTTAGTGGATCGATATATATATATATATACGTATATCATCTAAATCAGAAAGCCCCTCTGCCCGATTTGGGACCCCAGGGCTCAAATTGGGCAGATGTGGCAATATGGTTGCTGGCAAGATTTTTTCGAGGCTTTTCGGCTCGGTCCCAAGAGTCGTGTGGACAACGAAAGGCTGGCAGATGCCTTGCAGAGACATGTGCAGAATGTGGGTTCCTCCAAGCGTTTCAGTTTTTCGAGTACGAGTCCACTTGGTCGTCCTGTGCGATCAGGTTCTTGTCCTTGGCGAAGTTGGTGCCTCTCCTAACTGCCCTTCTAAGTGTGTGTCCCTCTGCCACCTTCCAGTACTCGCAGCGTCGCTTTCCTGAAAGCAAGCCCAAGGCATCACCCCTCCAGACCCTTGCTGGGGATGTGGCAGACAGGGTCATGGTGGTGCTCAACCATGTGAGGCGACTGTATGTGGGGGCAAGCTCGGCCAAGGAATGGCGCAAGTGTGAAGAAGCTCTACTGGGCATGCCCGACTATTTGAAGCAGCTCAAGCAGCTTGGACAACTCATCCAGGACACAGCGAGAGATGGTGAGGCAACAGCCGACGGTGAGGCAACAGCCGACGACGAGGTAACAGCCGAAGCAAAGCCCCGGCATGCTTTGGAGAAGTATGCTGAGGTTCAGCTGTCCCAAGATTCCGATGGCTTTCCCACTTGGGGGTTCTTGAAGAAGTGCCAAGAAAAGGAAGACGCTGCCGGCCAAGAGTGGGTGGAGGGTCTGGCATCGAAGGCAGGGATGCCAAAGGACCACAAGGCTTCCAGCTCAAAGCCAACAAGCAAGCCCAAGAAGAAGCCAGGGGCAAGCCCTGCATCCCACTCCATGGTGCGAAAGGCCGAGAAGTCCGAGGGTCTCAGCTTGGATGCAATCTTGCATGTGCCCAACCTCGCCTTGAAGGGCCCCTTCAAGGAGAAGAGCTACATTCTTGCCCAGAATGGGAAGCTCGTCGTGGCCTGCACGGCTACCCAGTCAAATCGATTCCATGAGGTGCTGAAGGCCGTGATGCAGAAGCTCCAGCGAATCAAGCAGAAGAAGAAGATCACAAAGGCCTTCGCCATCAAGCTGAGGAACGACGAGCTCTCACAGTGATGCTGCTGCATCCCGATTCACTTGCACAAGCAAGGTTTTGAAAAGAAGCCCTAGCCACAGGCCAGCAGAGTGAAAGAAAACATCTGCATGTTGTGCTAGTAGCCAATGTTGTGTTCAGAGTTTATTTCTCTGGAACCTCAAGACTCCTAGACTTTCAGAAGTTGGGGTTTAGGTTTTAGGCCCTTAGGGTGTAGGGCTTCGGGTTGAGGTGAGGGCTTAGGGTTTAGGGCTTAAGGCTTAGGGTTTAGGGTTTCGGGCTGCTGCATCCCGATTCACTTGCACAAAGGGTTTAGGGTTTAGGGTTTAGGGTTTCGGGTTTAGGGTTAAGGCTGGGGGCTCGGAGGGGGGGGGGGGTTGCAGGAGGCCAGTCTCGGATCAAACGAGGATCGTTCGGGTGAGACTTTTCTGGGGCTCGGTCTGGTCCCGAATCCCCCAAAAAGGGCCTCGGCTGGGCCGGGCTCCGTTTGTGTAGTATGTTGAGTGAGGGTGCTGGCAACAATGCTGTCAGCCCTTAAAACCTGAAAGGTCTTTCTTGACATGGTGCGCATGCCGAAAAGCTGGGCCCAAGCTTTTGCAAGCATGGGCCGAAAGCACAAAGATAAGCGATCCGGGGCCAAGAAGAGAAAGTGGAAAAAGTTCAGGGATGCTGTGAGGCAGCTGGACACTAGCAGCTCGTCGTCCACCTCCACCAGTACAAAGAACCGAACTGTGAAGGCAGTGAAAAGAGCAAAAGAAGAAGCCTCCAGTTCGAGCAGCAGCTGGCAAGGACAAGGCTCGAGTGCCAGTAGCTGGCAGTGGCAAGGCTCTGGTGGCAGTTCCTGGCAAGGACAAGGCTCTCATAGCAGTGGCTGGCAGGGGCAAGGCTCGGGTGCCACTTGCTGGCGAGGCTCTGGTGGCAGTTCCTGGCAAGGCAGTAACTGGCAAGGAGGCTCGGGCGCCACTTCCTGGCAAGGACAGGGCTCGGCTGGTGGTGGCTGGCACGGATCTTCCTGGCAAGGACAGGGCTGGGCTGGGGGTAGCTGGCAAGGAGGCTCAGGTGCCAAAGACAAGGCGGAAGTGGTTCCTCTGGCTGGGGCAACAGGAATGGAAGAAGGGACAACCGAGGCCGAGGGCGGGGTTCAGGAGGCCAAAACCGAGGCCTGGATGCTACAGGCGATGCTAGCAACAATGCAGCCCCTGACAGTGCGGTTGGCAGTGCAGCCCTTGCTCCAACAGACACTGGAGTGGCTCCTGCTTGGCAGCCGATGGCTCTGCAGCCGATGCAGGGTCTGCTCTCGCTGCTGGTGGCCCTCCTGCTGGCGACAGTGTAGCCCCTACGACAACTGCAGCAGCTGTGCCTGCGAATGCAACTGCAACTGGGCCTGTTGCGCCTGTAAAGGCAGCCCCTGTGCCTGTGGGTGGTGTGGGATATGCCTCCAGAACAGGGCGAACACACTTTACACCCCATGTGCTCACGGGCCCTTCTGCATGGTGTGCCTTGGCAAGCTTCGCCAGTCGGGATTCAAGTGTCCCATCTGCCGACGAAACATGCTGGAAGACGAGGACACGGCTCCTTGGCGTGAAAACGAGGGGTTTTGTGGTTTTGTAAAGGTTTGGTTTAATGGTGGTCTAGAGTTTTTTGGGCCATGTAAGCCTTGGGTTTAAATTTTGAGCTAGGGTTTGGGGTCTAGGGTCTAGGGCTGAGGGCTAAGGGTTCGGGCCTCTAGTGAACAAGCAAGGTCTTGGGAGCAAATTCGTCGAGCAGCAGGGGTCCACCTGAGTCTTTTGCCTCGGCCTTGGTTGCATCCTTCGCTCCACAACATGGAGATGTTTCGGGAGAGCCTCCTCCGGTGCCTGTGAAGGCAGCACCAAGTGTGCAGCTCGTCGTTGTACCTGGGCAGCAACAAGAATAAGATGTATCTATGAGAACATCCCAACAAGAATATTTGAACTGAATCAATTGAGGCCCCCAAGCAGGCCATGCCGAAAGCAGCAGCTCCCGAGACACCACCAAGTGCTTTCGCCAAATCGCCAACGATGCCGAAGCTGCCAGCAGTGCCTCAGGAAGGTGCCTTCTCAGCCAGCTCCACAGGCCCAGCAGAGGTGCCCCTTTCGGCCCCCTCGGTTGTGGTCCCTGCGACGCCCTCGGTGCCCGAGATTAGTGCAGCGGCAAAGGCAGCCATGGAGCCCTGGCCGACAAAAACTGGCCCTTAACACTCTACTAAATCCTGCCCAGCCCAAACTAGAACCTACCGAACACAAAGAAACACCGGGACGTTGGCATCCGAGAGCACTTCGTGGGCACGGTGGCTCGCTCCGGTCCGATTCCATCGAAGAGGTTCTACGAGTGGAGAGTGTGACGAATGCTCTTCGAAGAGCTCAGGCCTGCTCGTGCCCTCACCCCTTAAGCCCTACCCTAAACCCTAAACCCTTGAACCCTTAGACCCTTAAATCCCTAAGCCTTTCAACCCCTTAAACCCATAACCTTAACCCTTAAACCCTTCAGCCCTTAAACCCTTAAGCCCTGAAGCCCTTCAACCCTTAAACCCTTGGACCCTTAAACCCTTAAATCCCTAAGACCTTAAACCCTTAAGCCCCTCCACCCTTAAACCCATAAGCCCTGAAACCCTCAAACCCTTCAACCCTTAGACCCTAAACCCTTAAACCATTAGGGTGTTTAGGGTTAGGGTTTAGGGTTTAGGGTTGAGGGTTTAGGGTTTAGGGTTTAGGGGTTTAGGGGTTTAGGGTTTAGACAGGTTTTGGGTTTAGGGTTGAGGGTTTAGGGTTTAGGGTTTAGGGCTTAGGGCTTAGGGTTCCCTGAGGCAGAGCTGGCTGATGGCCAGGATGAGCCTCCGAGCTTGGCGGCTACAATGGCCAAGGCTCCAGCTGCTGTCGATGCCCGGTTCCTGGAGCCAAATGGTGGTGACGAGCCAGGGCCTACTGCTGCTTCGGTCAACATCGAAGGCCCTACTGCTGCCTCAGTCAACATCGGAACGAGGCATGTTTTGAATTCTTGATGCGAAGTGCTCGGCTCGGCAGCGACAAGCTGCCAACTCTTCTAGCTTGTCGCAGTCAATCAGCCTCTCACCTGCCAAACAACCCGCAATGAAGTAGTAGGAAGCAACATGCCTGTTGACCAGGCGGGCTAGGGCTCCATCACCTTCAGCACGTTTCGCAAGGCGATCTCCTGGAAGTTGAATGCTCTCTGGCAGGAGTACCAAGTTGCCGCTGTCCTCAGAAAATCTCATCCCCCAGTCTATGAATTTGATAGACCCCGAGACAAGGACCCGAATGTCGGCGCTGTGCACATCCCACAATGGAAACTCCTTACTTTCGGCAAACTCAACTGCATCCACAATTTGCTGAAGGATGTCGAACATGTCATGGGCCAGGATGTCGTGGAAACACATCTTGAACGTCTCGCACAACGTCACGGCACTGTCCACTTCTTCGAGTAGCAAGGCTGGGGTGCTTCCATGCAGGCACCAGCCAAAACACTGAGCAAAATGAACATGCGGTGGCATTGATAGAAGGTTTGACAGCTCAGACGCTAGCTCATCGTAAAGCCGCTCCGTTGCATGGAAACTGCTGGCCCTGATGGTCTTCACAACTTGTCCTTTTAGCGTTGACTTGTAGACGGACCCGAAACAACCTTGTCCCAGCAGCTCCCCGAAGTCGAACTCTGTCGGCGTCGGGTTGCAGACCTGGCGAAGCCGGTCGCACACATTGACCACGGCGTCGGGCAAGGACTGACGAGCCAAGCGCGGGGGAAGCGCCTCCCCAGTGGAAGAATCTTCTTTTGGAGCCGGCTCGTCTGTGCAGCGCAACTGTCTGCAGCAGAGGTGAAGTGCTGTGGGCAGGAGCATGAGAAAGACGAGCCCTGATTCCCACGCGAGTTGCAGCAAACTTTTCAGCATGCGCTGAGCAGGGCGGGCGAGTGCTGAGCGCCTTTCGTCCCACTGAAAAGCAAAGCTTCCACGGAGATGCCCGTGAGCACAGCGCACTTCACCACCACAGCCCATCAGGTAGGCGTGCATGAGTGGATGATCCAGGCCATCTTCTTGAAGCCGGCGGACCAGCTCCACAGACCGATCCCAAACCTGAGCTACCAAGAGCATAATGTCATCGTCCTCGTCGTCCCCATCGTCATCATTGTGTGCTCCGTCGCCAGCTTTCTGACGGGGCCCTGCTTCATGTGCACGGTCACTGCCGAGCTTTTCTGGGAAGGGCTCGCCGCAAACCTCGGCCACACCTGCCGGAGATGTGTCGCAGAAGCTGCAAAGCCCGACGCCGCAGCACGTGCCCTAACAAAGCAAGGCAAGAGCAAACCTTCTGCTAGTTCTGCTCTTCACGATCGGTCTTGCCCTCCGGACTGCGGGCTTAGGAGCACAGGGCCTGCCCCGAGTATGCCTGAGTCTGCCCCATCAGAGCCTGCTCCATTAGAGCCTGCTGCCCCATCAGAGCCTCTTGGCCCATCAGAGCCTCCTGGAACCGAAGATGACCCGAATGAAGAGTCAAGTCGTCGTCCACACTTTCGCCGAAGGCATAAGTCTAGGGACTAGAGTCGTTCTTGGCTGTCTCACCAAAGCTCGCCGATGCATGTGGAACTGGAATTGAAGCTGATGAGACAGAAACTGGGCCGAATCATGAAACTTCACGTGAATTCACATGATTTCATGAAGCTTCACAACACGTCATGGAGCTTCACAAAACATCATGAAGCTTCACAACGCATCATGGGGCTTCATGAAAGTTCATGACTATTCACATGAATTCATGTGAAATGGGGGCCAGGACCGATCAAGGACCGAGGGGCTCAGTGGGTGGGTCTCAGGCCTTGTCGGGCCTAGGCCCCCGCAGGGGAGGGTTGGGAGGGGGAAAGGGGTGACGAAAGGGGAGGGGATGGGGCTGAGGCTTCAGGGTTAAGGAACATAAGCCCAGAACCCTAAACCCTGAGTCCCTGAAGTGAGAGCTCTTAAACCCTCAAACCCTTAAACCCTTAAACCCTTAAGCCCTTGAACCCTTAAACCCTCAAGCCCTTCGACCCTTAAGCCTTAAGCCCTAGAACCCTGAACCCTGAAGCCCTGAAAGTCTCAAACCCTGAAACCCTTAAACCCTTAAACCCTTAGACCCTTAAGCCCTTAACCCTGAAGCCCTGAAAATCTCAAACCCTGAAACCCTCAAACCCTTAAACCCTTAAACCCTAGACCCTTCACACGAACCCTTAACCTTAAGCCCTTAAACCCTTAAGCCCAGTGGTTTAGGGTTTGGGGCTTTGGGTTTAGGGTTTAGGGTTGAGGGCTTCAGAAGCCTTTTACTTTGGGGTGTAGGGCTTAGGGTTTAGGGGCATTGCAAAACCGCCCCCCCCCCCCCCCCCCCCCCCCCCCCCCCCCCCCCCCCCCCCCCCCCCCCCCCCCCCCCCCCCCCCCTCCCCCCCCCACCTCCCCCCATACCGCAACATCAGCCTAACAGCCCCGAACAAAAGCATGTAGAACCCTAAAACCCAACCAATCCAACAACCCTGCACCCTAAACCCTAAACCATGGGCGGGTAGAAGCTAAACCTCCACAGCAAAGCTAAAGAACCTGCAGCTAAACTTTCCAAGTCCTTAAAGAGCTCTGAACCATCGAGCAACATCCGCCAAGAATCTAAGTTTAGGGTTTAGGGTTTAGGGTCTAGGGTTTAGGATTTAGGGTTTAGCTATACCTCCCGCCAACGCAATAAAAGCACGAGCAACCTCAAGAACCCTAATTGAAGCCCTAGGCACGCTCCCCCCCCAAGCCTGCCCCCCACCCACGCCCACCTCCCAAAGCCAAACCCTAAACCCTAAACCTTAAACCCTGAACCCTGAACCCTAAACCCTAAACCCTAAACCCTAAACCCTAAACACACAGAGCCCTTAGCTTCAGAGTTCAAGGCTTAGGGCTCCTATACCCTAGGAGCCCTAAAACCCCAACCCAGAAACCCTAAACCCTCAAAGCGCCCAAAGCTTCCTCCCCCCCCCCCCCAAAAAAAAAAAAAAAAGGGTTTAGGGTTTAGGGTTCAGGGTTCAGGGTTTAGGGTTTAGGTTTAGGGTTTTAGGGGTTTAGGGGAGTGGGGGTGTAGGGTTTCTTGGGAGCTTTAGGGTTTAGGGGGAGGCCCTGGCTTATAGGGTTTAGGGGCTTAAGGCTGACAATTTTCCACGCAAGAAAGAAGGGAGATGGGGGAAAAGCCTAGGCCGGGCCCGAGCTCGTTTTGGCTTCGGGCCTGGCCTGGACCGAAGGTGGGGGAGATGGCAAGAAAATCCTGTGGCATGCAGCTCTTTGATCATGTTTTTGTGTGCAGCTTTTTTTCGCTTCGCGACTTTAGAGCCACCCGAAAAGCATGGGGAAGGGAGATGAATGGCTTACATGAACACTTGGACTCTAGGCAACTTGGAACTTTGGGGGAGCCTTAGTCCCGAAATCCCAGGCATCACGGCTTCTGAGCCCTAGTCCCCCAGTCCCACTACTTCCTCTAACCCCCCAAACTATGAAGCCGATTCCATAACCCCCGAAGAACCCTTTCTTCGCTCAAAGCATTGCAGGGGCAACAGTCCTGGATCCTCTAAAATTCTGAACAAGCCCCTTAAGCAAATTTAAACCAAATGAGCCCTGTCCCGAAGTTTAAGGCATCGGCCCTGATATCCCCTCCTAACGCTGGATCTGAATCCTTGTCGTCGCCGCATGCAGCCTCAGCCTGCTCCAGGATGCTGTGGATACCCTGAGCCCAGCTGAGATGCTCTTTGGTACTTGCAGCAAGGTGAAGAACTCCATCAAACCTAAAACAAGGCTAAACTTTAGTCTATACTGTAGCCTAGTAGCGAAGTATGTAGTTATGTATAGTTACGTACTAATTATAATTATGGTATTGTGCACATATATTACGATACTCACTTGAACCCCCGTGCTCCTGGGGCCCCCGGAGCGGAGCTTTCGGACGCTCATGGACTGAGCTTTGGGCTTGTTTTGGGCTCCGATTTTTGTCCGAATTTGTGAGACTAAGAGAGTGGCGTCACTTTGCAAAGTCTTGAAAATTACGAGATGCAAAATTACTGAGGCATACTGCTTAGGATTTCCGGGGTTGTACGCTTTTTTCAACGCATGAGGCCAAGTAGGTGGCCGCTCCAGTGTCGACTCATATGTTCAAGCTAATTGACTTGATCGGCGTAGCAGACCAATTTGCACGCCTCTTCATCCTTGAGACAAAGCAATCAGCACATTCAGCCATCTTCTGTTTGTTAGGTCTTGGCAGTTGGGCTTAGGGAGTCCTTGAGAAGCTCAGCTGGGTTGTGCTCTGATTGCCCAACTTAAAGCAAGTGTCAGAATGTGTCACAGCCCGGTGTTTTGGGCTGTTGCCGGCTTTCGAATGCCTCTTCAGGCTCTCCGCTTTCGGCCTTCATCGCATCACTTTCTCTCTCAGCGCCCAGCTCATGCCCCGTGAACGCCTACCATGCTCGGAGACGCACCCCAAACCCTAGATCCTAAAACCTCAGAGGGTCCTAAGCCTCCCCAGAACCGCATCAGAGATACACCCCTGAAGATAGCCTGACATCCAGTGAGCTTCCGAGCATGTCAGGCTCGTTGACACTGCAGTTCAAAGTTCTGTGACTGCTCGCTTGTGAGGGAACATGAAGGACAGGGGGACAGAGGGTGGGTATCCTGGCCTTCGAGCATGCAATTGAGGGGGCAGGTGTTGCAACAGGACAGGGATCGACCCAGGCCTCGGCTAAACTTTCTAGGTCGAGGACTCGGGCCGAACCCTGGCCTTCAGCACACCTTAATAATATGTATACACATATTGAAAATATAATGTGGTATGTCGATGTTGAAAAGGACTTTGTATTGAGTTTTTTTGCTGCTCCCATATTGATATGAGGCCCTCAGGAGTCATGGTATATATATATATATATATATATATATATTGACACGAGGCGCAATTCAATATCGTATTGAACTTGATGCTGAAACTTGAGTTTTTTCAAGTTTCGAGCCTTTGGGCTGATCACTCGTGGCGGAGTCGAGGTTGAACAGGGTTTAGGGTTTAGGGTTTAGGGTTTGGGGTTTGGGGTTCGGGGTTTAGGGCAGTTTAGGGTTTAGGGTTTAGGGTTTAGGGTTTAGGGTTTAGGGTTTGGGGTTTAGGGTTTAGGGTTTAGGGTTTGGAGCCTTGAGCTGTCCGGGGTAGCTGAGGGTGGCAAGCTCACGGGCCAGAAAAGCGAGGCCAGCCGCCAGCGTTGGCATTGGAGTGTTGAGATTTATGAGGCTAAACCCTAAACCCTAAACCCTAAACCCTAAACCCTAAACCCTAAACCCTAAACCCTAAATCCTAAACCCTAAACCCTATAGACCCTAATCCCCTAAACCCAAATTCCCAAACCCTAAAGACCTTTTCAGAAGCCAACGTCTAGTCTGGCGACCGTCATTGGGCCTCTCGGCACCCTAACCCGATAGACCCTTCAAGATTGCGGTTTCGGGCTTAGGGAGAGGGTTAGGGCCGGTGACCCAGCAAGAGCATCGCGAAAAAACCCTAAACCCTACACCCCAAACCGTAAAGGGTTTAGGGTTTAGGGTTTAGGGTTTAGGGTTTAGGGTTTAGGGTTTAGGGTTTAGGGTTTAGGGTTTAGGGTAACCCTCAACCCTAAACCCTAAACCCCGAACGGGATGCCTTGGCACTGGTAGCTTCACCGGGGGCGGTAGCCTTAGCTGTCCGAAAGCACATCCTGAACATGCTTAGGGTTAAGGGTTTAGGGTTTAGGGTTTAGGGTTTAGGGTTAGGGTTTAAGGCTTAGGGGCATTTTAAGGGTTGGGGGTTGAGGGTTTTAGGGTTTGGGGTTTCGGGTTTAGGTCTTAGGGTCTGGGGCTCTTAGGGTTTCCTCGTGTTCGTGGGGTGCATGAATTCGGCTTTAGGGTTTAGGGTTTAGGGATTAGGGTTTAGGGTTTAGGGAGGGCTTTGAGGGGTTAAGGTGATGAGGCCGTAGGGTTATTGGTGTTCGTGTACTGCCTGGGGTCCTAGGTTTTGGGTGCTTCAGTCCTGCGCACTGAGGCCCAAAGCTTATTATAAGCCCTAATTAAGGATTGGGTACTTGGGTTTAAAGGTTTAGGGCTTGGGGTTTAGGGCTTGGGGTTTAGGGTTTAGGTTTGGGGCTTGGGGTTTAGGGTTTAGCGGGAGTGGAAGTGCCTGGGGGTATTAGTGCTGGGCTGTGTCGGAGTCCCTAAAGGGTTTAAAGGGCCCTAAACGCCCTCGAGGCCCCGAACCCTAAACCCTAAAACCTAAACCCTAACCCTAAACCCTAAACCCTAAACCCTAAACCCTAAACCCTAAACATAAACCCTAAACCCTAAACCCCAAACCCCAAACCCCAAACCCCAAACCCCAAACCCCAAACCCCAAACCCCAAACCCCAAACCCCAAACCCCAAACCCCAAACCCCAAACCCTACCCTTGAGGCCCAGGGAGGGTACTTGCGGGCGCACATTGGACCTTGAAGACCGAGAGGCTTCTTGAAAGGCGCCGGCTTAAAGCTCGGAGTCTGGCAAGAATTTCGGGTTTGGGGGGGTTTAGGGTTTAGTGTTTTTTTTAGGGTTTAGGGTTTAGGTTTTTTTTTGGGGGTTTAGGGTTTAGGGTTTAGGGCTAGGGTTTAGGGCAGTACGAGAGTGAGGTTGAGCTTGGAGCAAATAGCTTCACGTGCTTTTCTTCCCGCGGGGTGAAGAGTTCGCCCCGCAAATATGGGTCTGGGCAGCCATTTAGTTTGCCCTAAGACTCCAAGCTAAGGTTTTTTCGGGCAAAGGCCTCATTATCAAAGGTTTTGAGCCTAGGCCTGGGATACAAGCCATCACTTGTGGATGAAACCCTAAACCCTAAACCCTAAACCCTAAACCCTAAACCCTCCTGCAACCTTACAAGCCGCCCTAAAATCGGGAACCCATGCCAACCCTCTAAGCAAAGCCTGGGAAACCCTAAACCAGGGAGAGATACTGAACTGCCTGCAGAAGATATTTGGCCTGTGTTTGCTGGGCCCCTAAACCCTACCACATAAGAATCGCCAACCCTAAGCCTTCGCAGCACTTGTACTGCCTCTTGCCTGCCGCGGGCATGAGTTGGAAGCTCTCAACATGTAGGGCACTAGCACCTGAACCCTGTAAACACCTCAAGAAAGCCTGAACCCAAGGACCGTGCACAAATGCCTTGAGGCTCAAAACCCTGTAGCCTCAGAAGCTTCCCCCTTTTTTCCTTGAAACCCTTAATGGATAACAACACAACCTCCTTGTTTGTTTGGTGCCGGTAGCACCTGTCATGCCAGGCTCCCTAACCGAGAGCCTCCTCTCAACCCGAAACCCGAAACCCGAAACCCCAAACCCCAAACCCCAAACCCTAAACCCTAAACCCTAAACCCTAACCATTCCCTCCCCGCCTTTGAGCTGGGTGCTGACCTCCGGATAGCTCTCTTGTCACGCAGGCAGGGCCCCCCTTTCAACTCCCTGTAGCTAAGGGGGTTACACAGGTGATGTTGAAAAGCCATGTACAACCCAGCTAGGTTTAGGTTTAGGGTATAGGTTTTAGGGTTTAGGGTTTAGGGCTAGGGTCCACCTCTGCCCTACTTTGGAGTAGACCCTGGAAAACAAGTACTTGTTAGGCACAAGTAGCTGCGCAGGGAAAATAGGAACCCAGAATCAAAAAAAGTATCCAAGTCTAGTACGCCAAAGCCCAGTCTGCTTACAGCTGGGGAACCCTCCGTGTCGGATCCCTAAACCGTAACCCTAAGCCCCAAACCAACCCTACACCCCCCCTCACCCAAGAGCTGGACAGCCTAAACCTCATAGCCGTTGCAAAACCGCCCCCCCCCCCCCCCCCCCCCC
>CAJNDS010002242.1:505609-558281 GCA_905221605.1 Symbiodinium natans | reverse complement strand
AAATGAATTAATTGAGTCAATTGAATTAATTGAATTAATCGAAATAATTCAACTAATTCAATTAATTCAATTAATTCATTTATTTCCAAAGGGGAGGTGGAATTAATTGAATTAATTGAATTAATTCCAATTAATTCAATTAATTCATTAATTCAATTAATTCAATTAATTCAATTAATTCAATTAATTCATTTATTTCCAAAGGGGGGGTTCAATTAATTCAATTAATTCAATTAATTCAACTAATTCAATTAATTCCACCCCCCCCTTTGGAAATAAATGAATTAATTGAATTAATTGATTAAATTCATTAAATTCCAGGGGGAAAGTGGAAATTAAGGAATTTAATGAATTAAATTCTGTCTGTGCAACCCTACAGGACCTAAAATAGGGTCTATTTGGAACATGGCTCTTGTGAATAAGTATACGTTTTGGGGCCTGTTTTCCTCTTGTAAATACGATTCCCAGCTTCCAAATAGACCCTATTTAAGCTGCACACCCCCCCCCCCCCCAAAAAAAAAAAGGTGAATAAGGGCCTACTCTGGGTTCTAGTTCGGTTTTTGGGGGGGGGGGGCGGGGAATTCAAGGGCTTAGGCTTAGACTTTGAGAGCGTGTGCTTCGCTGCGCTCCCTGCCTGACCTAGGTTTGAGGGTTACAGGGTTCGCGCTAGGGGTTTAGGGCTGAGGGTTTCGGGTTAACCCCGAAACCCCCAAAACCCAAAAAACAACAAAAAAACAAACCCTCAAACCCCCTTATTTAAACCCCTGAACCCCCAAAACCCCCCTGAAACCCTAACCCCAAACCCTAAACCCTGAACCCCAAACCCTAAGATCCAGCGTCCTCCCGTCTCCGCGGACTTCGCCGATCCCGGCTACGGCGGTCGCGACTTCGACTGTAGCTCCGCCCTTGGGGGTTTAGGGCGTTTAGGGCGTTTAGGGCGTTTAGGGTGTTAGGGTGTTAGGATGTTAGGATGTTTAGGGTGTAGGGTTTAGGGCATTAGGTTTAGGGTTTAGGGACCCTGAACCCTAAACCCTAAACCCTAGGCTCTAAACCCTAAACCCCCTCTACCGTAAACCGATCTTGGGGCTTCGGGATTCGCGTCAAGGGGATCGAAGGTTGAAGGGAGCTTCTACAGGGGGTCTCCCGGAGGTCTAGGGTTTAGGGTTTAGGGTTTAGGGTTTGGGGTTCAGGGTTCAGGGGTCTACTTGGAAGCTCTCTTGACTTAGAGATCCTACTGAGTATCCCCTACAAACCCTATGGTCATCCCCATACCCCACCATGCTAACCCTAAACCCTAAACCCTAAACCCTAAACCCTAAACCCTAAACCCTAAACCCTAAACCCTAAACCCTAAACCCTAAACTTAGGGTTAGGTCTGTATGGGTTCAAGGTTGATTGGGTGGACTTCTTGGGGGGGGGGGGGGGGGGGGTGGTGTTAGGTCTGCTAGGAAACCCCGAACCCTAAACCAAAAAGCCTGAACCCCAAGCAAACCACTGGCCCTAAAAACCCTGCACCTTTGAATCTGAACCTTGGAGGTTCGGGCGGTTTCTTCCTTTGGCTTCTCGGAGAGAACCGAATCGTCTCTGGCTGACCCAGGTGAACCACCCTAAACCCTAAACCCTAAATCCTGAAACATAAAACCTAAACCCTAAACCCTAAACCCTAAACCCTAAACCCTAAACCCTAAACCTCCGGGAGCCCCCGGCTGTCCCGGCGATCCCTGCTGCGGCTGCGCCGGCCTGGTGGAGGTGCCAAAAGCTACTGGGTTTAGGGTTTAGGGTTTAGGGTTTAGGGTTTAGGGTTCAGGGTCTACTGCCTACTACATACTTACTTACATACTTACTTGCTTGCTTGCTGTTTTACTACTTGCTACTTGCTACTTACTAGCTACTACGTACTACATACTACTTACTGCGTACTACTCACTACTTGCTACTTGCTACGTACTACTTACTACTACTTCGTACTTACAACAAGAATCAGAATAGCAAGAACAAGATACCACAACAAACACTACCACCACGACGACGACGACGAGGAGGACGAGGAGGAGGACGAGGAGGAGGACGAGGAGGAGGACGAGGAGGACGACGATTGCTACTCAAAGTGCTTCAAAACACATAAAAAAGACCCGACAACTGTAACACTAAAAGCCCTTTCCCTGAACCCGCACAAGTAGAACTTAGATTTTGTTTTTCGTTCCCATGCAGGCAAAACTTCATTACGACAGCAGACAGCAGAGGGTTTAGAGTTCAAGGTGGTAAAGGTTCAGGATTTACGGCTTATACTTGGAGGTCCATGGGTACTTAGAACCCCCCCCCCCCAAATCCCATGATAAATGTACTTCTAGCCCACTTAGAGACCTGAGGGGGCTTATAAGTATGGTTGTAGTTAGGGTTAGAAGTACCCTGAACCTTTCAGAAGGGTTAGAAACCTGTCCAAGGCCCTTGCAAACCCCCTAAACCCTAAACCCTAAACCCTAAACCCTAAACCCTAAACCCAAAACCCAAAAAAAAACAGAACCCAAAACCCCAAAACCCAAAACCCTAAACCCTGCCCATAAAAACCCTAAACCCTAAACCCTAAACCCTAAACCCTAAACCCTGAACCCTGAACCCTGAACCCTGAACCCTGAACCCTGAACCCTGAACCCTGAACCCTAAACCCTAAACCCTACCCCCTAAACCATAAACCCTAAACCCTGAACCCTAAACCCTAAACCCTAAACCCTAAACCCTTAGAAGCCCCCGCTCCTGGCATGGCGCCCGCCAGCTCCAGCTACAGTTCAGCGCTTGAGGCAAAATGCTGCGAGGAGGCCGAGCTGCGAAGCATGTTCGTTTAGGTTTAGGGTTTAGGGTTTAGGGTTTAGGGTTTAGGGTTTAGGGTTTAGGGTTTAGGGTTTAGGGTTTAGGGTTTAGGGTTTCGGGTTTCGGGTTTCGGGTTTCGGGTTTAGGGTTGAGGTTTTAGGGACGCTAAAGCCCTCAACCCTAAACCCGAACAGAGTAGGCTTGCGGTGAGCCCATAGTTGAGTGAATAGCAGAAAATCAGCATCTAAGCCCCCGAGATCCGCCAAGCTAGAACCTATAGTCAAGGGTTTAGGGTTTGCGGTTTGGGGTTTAGTCGTACCACCACAACTTCCTGAACCCTCCTAATCTCGACCTCTGAACCCAAAATGGCAACTCTAAACGCCCAAAACCCTAAATCCTAGACTTTTAGCCTGCAGCCCTAAATCTCAAGCCTGAGACCTTGAACCCTATATCCCCGACTTTACATGGCCTTCATCCTAATCCCTACATCCTAAAGCCCAAAAGCCTGAAAGTCTAAACTCTAGACTCTAAACCCTAAACCCTAAACCTATCACTGGCATCTGCTCCAGGCTTCAAGCAAGATTCCACAGATGGCCTTTCGGGTGTAGGGTTTAGGGCTTAGGGTATGCCCCACAAAGGGTTGAGAGCGGTCAGCCTGCCCTAGCAAAACCCGCCCCCCTCCCCAGCCCCCGCCCCCTAAACCCTAAACCCTAAACCCTAAACCCTAAACCCTAAACCCTAAACCCTAAACCCTAAACCCTAAGTGTAAATGACAACAGTCACGGGGTTGCAACCGAACGTAAGCCTTGTATGGCCAGTTCTCTAAGATATGGTCCCTCTTTGAGTGCTGTACCCTGCCGCCTTATAATAAGGACCCCAGAAGGACCAGAATTTAAAGAAATCACCGTATCGGTTGTATGAATATTACTCAGGGGAGGGGGGAGGGGTGAGGGGAATGGACGCTCCCAGTAGAATCCAGCTCAACACTAAGATGGCTCTTGTCACACCCGCACCTGCGCCCCAACGTCCAAGCGCAAGCCCCAACCCACTCAAGATTGCTTACTTAACCTCAAACCCCAAACCCTAGATCCTAAACCCCGAACGCTGAACCCTAAACCTTCTCCCTTAGGCACCCTACTTGCAGGGTGTTCAGGGTAGCTGCAGGTGGCGTTAAACATACCCCAAGTCAGGTTCTAGTTCTAACCAATTATGACGCCAGGTTGCAGGACTTGGAACCCCAGTTATCACATCACCATCAACCTCCAAGTAGGGCTGGCGGAGCCCAAAACCCAAAACCCTAAACCCTAAACCAAAAACCCGAACCCTAAACTCAATACCCTAAACCCCGGAAATTGGGCTCAAGCCCCTGAAACCCACTGCGGGCCTTCCACAGACATGCAGTCCAGCTTGCGGCCAAAGCTCTTGAGAAGAGCCCAGGTCGGATCCTTCTCCTGATACGCAACAGAGTTTAGGGTTTAGGGTTTAGGGTTTAGGGTTTAAGGTGTAGGGTTTAGGGTTTAGGGTGTAGGGATATTCCTGCGATTGGCGAGTGTATTGAGGGTTCCTTGCAAATATTGGGGTTCGGGGATTGGTCCCCAAACAACCCATTCTGGACTGGGATCCTAAACTACCACCCCAAGCGCGGATGCAGAGTTTGGAGTTCAGGGTTTAGAGTTTAGGGTGACATCCTGCCAGGAATAAGGCCCGGAGAAAGCCGAAATGCCAAACCCCCCACTCTGAACCCTTAGCCCAAAACCCTAACCCTAAACCCTAAACCCCCTGCCTCACTAAACCCTAAACCCTAAACCCTAAACCCTAAACCCTAAACCCTAAACCCCAAACCCTCGGCCCCAAACACCCTGCCTCCCCAAGGCCCTAAACTTCGCAAGTCGGCGTCCGCTTCATAAGAGCGTTGCGCAGGGGACTGTGCAAGCCATGGTGGTGCGACACCTACAGGTATATGGGTCATACCTTATATGGGGTTGGTGGTCTCTTTAAGCAGGGTTTCTGTCTTGTAGGGCATATATCCGGGGTTCTTGTTAGGGTATCCAGGGGCTAGATTCTGGTATAAGGGCAACAGATGAAGAGGCCACCGGCCTTTATAAGTTATACCTACTAAGTCAGAGTAGTCCCTACGAAGCTGTAAGTAAATAGAGTCCCAGGTACTTTGAGGTTCATGATACTTTTTGACCAATTATATGTACTTCTAACCCACTTAAAAGCCCCTTGAGTGCCCTAACATGGTTATAAGTACAGTTAAGCACAGTTATAAGTACAGTTATAATTGATGAATAACTAGCTTTGGTTTTAAGGGGATTATAAGGGAACCCCAACCCTAAAAAAAGGCAAAAAGGGCCTACTCCCGGTCCTAGATAAGCACCCAGAACCTCCAAGTAAGGTTTACAGGGTTTAGCAGCCCGGACCCGTGTTTCTACACGGTTCCGGGCATTTGCGGCTACGGGCGTGATCGTTCCAAACCCTAAACCCTAAACCCTAAACCCTAAACCCTAAACCCTAAACCCTAAACCCTAAACCCTAAACCCTAAACCCGAACTCCAACCCTAGGCCTTGGGAAGCGCTGCATCCCACACCGTGGGCAGCGGCATCACCATGGCTCTCCGCCGGCTGGCCTGGGGGAGCGGCTGAGCTTAAGGCGAAGGCCTTTATCCTTAAGTTTAGGGTTTAGGGTTTAGGGTTTAGGGTTTAGGGTTTAGGGTTTAGGGTTTAGGGTTTAGGGTTTAGGGTTTAGGGTTTAGGGTTTGGGGTTTAAGGTTTAGGGTTTAGAGTTCAGGGTTTAGGGTTTAGGGTTTGGGGTTTCGGGTTTCGGGTTTGGGGTTTAGGGTTCAGAACCCTCAACCCTCAATGTACGGGCATCCCAGAAGTCCTCTATCCATCGGGGTGACCGAACGGCGATTTCAGGTCCCTAAACCCTAAACCCTAAACCCTAAACCCTAAACCCTAAACCCTAAATCCTAAGCCCTAAACCCTAAACCCCTGCAGAAAAGGCTTTGGCTTTTCAGGGCCTTCAGGCTTGCGAGGCGGCTCTGGGCTCTCAGAGGGCATCTTGTCGGGTGCCTTGTGGGAACTCCACAACAACACTGAAGGGCATTGAAGGTTTAGGGTTTAGGGTTTAGGGTTTAGGGTTTAGGGTTTAGGGTTTAGGGTTTAGGGTTTAGGCCTAGACCCTAACCCTGACTGTGGACACACTCCGCAAGCTCTGCGGGCACCAAGACCAGCTCGGGCCACGAAACAGATCCGCATGGCACAAGTTGCAGCTCACAAGTACCCAAAGGCTCCTAAGTAGTTCCTTTTTGGGTTAGGTATAGGGGATTTTAGTCTACTACCCCCCAAGAGGTACTACATAGGAGCCTTCGGGTAAAGTCTGATCCCAAGCCCGTCACGAAGTGTAGGTTGACTAAGAGGTCTCTCCACCCAGCTGCAGGCCCCACGCCATACATCTGTCTTCTTGAGTCGCTGCTTTACGCGAGTGGCCTGAACACTGTCGTCGGCCAGCAGCATCTCCAGGCTCTTGCAAATTTTGGCGTTGCAGTCGTACTCGACAGCTGCTCGTGCAACATCACATACATGTGCCGGTGATGACGTGAGCGCCGAGAGCGCGTACTTCTCCAGAATCCAGACCTGATACCTTCCCGAAAACACGACCAGCAGTGAAAGCTCAAAACCATGAAGTGTAAGTAGCTTCAGAACCAGCAAAGCGTGCATTTTTCCAAGCTGCTACACCCTAAACCCTAAACCCTAAACCCTAAACCCTAAACCCTAAACCCTAAACCCTAAACCCTAAACCCTAAACCCTAAACCATAAACCCTAAACCCTAGACCCCACATCCGACCATGTCAGGCCAGGAAAAAGTCAGGCAAAACAACGCACAAGAACCGGGTAGCCTTTAGGGTTTAGGGTTTAGGGTTTTTTCTCTTATTTAAGGGTGCCTTGGGTCGGGTGGGGTCCTTTTTTTAAGGTGCCATACTACACATAGGGGACCCAAAAAATGGACCCTAACATAGACAGCTACCCGTGAACATCCGTGAACTCCTGAAGTTCTAGGGTCCTTAAGGGTATTTGGGGAACCTGAGGGAGTACTAGGGACTTGGGTTACATACCGACGTTGAACCCCCTAAAGCCTAAACCCGAACCCTAAATTCTACACCCTAAACCCTAAACCCAAAACCCAAGCTCCTCAACTCCTAAAGCCTTGAGCTGCCAGTGGGCCTGAGGCAGCATGTCATTCAATGCCGCGCTTTCAAAACCTGCGTTTGGGTTCGGGATTCTGGGTTTTGGCCTTAGGGTTTAGGGCTCCGAAACACTGAAAGGGTTTCGGGTTTAAGGGTTTAGGGTTTAGGGATTAAACCCTACGAACTCGAAGAAAAAGGGACCAATTAAACCACAGATCCCCAAACCCAAGCGGTCACAAACCGGAAAACTCATTTCTCAAGCCCAAACCCTCAGATAAACTTCTGAACCCGCAAAATCCTATAGTGGAGCCCTTTTTGACTTAGTAAGTAGGGTTAGCAAGTTCGGTTTAGGGGATATTGAGTAGACTTCCGAAGTCAAAATGGCTTCACAAGTAACCCCTCAACCCTAAAACCCTAAGACCCTAAAGCCCTAAAACCCTAAAACCCTAAAACCCTAACACCCTAAAACCCTAAATCCCTAAACCCCTAAAACCCTAAACCCTCAACCCTCAACCCTAAACCCTCAACCCTACACTCTGCAAACCCTGAACCCAAAGCCGAAACAGCTGACGCCAGGAGGCATTTAAAATTAGCAGTCCAGGGCTTGACCCCCCCAAGGTTTAGGGCTTGGGGGTTTCCAGGGTTTTAGGGTTTCAGGGTTTAAGGTTTAGGTTTTAGGTTTAGGGTTTAGGGTTTAGGTTTTAGGGTTTAGGGTTTAGGTTTTACGGCTTAGGAGGATGTGATGCCATTCTGGAAGTAGGTGCCAGGGACTAGCGTTTGGGTTTAGCGGGGCTAGGGTTTAGGGTTCAGGGTTTAAGTGCGCACTCAGAATTCCCATACTCGCTATGTTCAACAATATGGAATTAGAAGATCGCAAAGCCCATTAACATGTTAAAAGCCCTGGTGTGGTATATTGCGAAATTCGAGTACTAGAAAGCGCAGTATTGGAGAAAATAGAATTAGGGACCAAAGCACTATTTGGTTTGTTCTGAAACTGGGTGCCAACAAACCCTATGTTGTATGGATTTCGGTACCTACTCCCAAAAAAGGTAATTACTCCCGCATGGACTGTCTGGGTATCGCTGTGGCTGAGAAAAACTGTGGTCACACAGGGAGATCCCTGTATCTGTTGGTGCAAAGGTGCCCTTGCGTTTAGGGTTTAGGGTTTAGGGTTTAGGGTTTAGGGTTTAGGGTTTCGGGTTTGGGGTTTAGGGTTTAGGGTTTAGGGTTTAGGGTTTAGTGGGGCAAAAGATCATTCAGCGAATGGCCGGTCAAAGGGGCTGCAACTTGGCTGTGTTCTTGTGTCTGTTGAGATTCGTTGAAATACGATAATCGTGTTTAAGGGCGAGGGGCACTGAGACAGGGAATACAAAATGCGCCCCAAAGACAAGCCCCACTTCTGAGGGCGGGTCGAAGCAAGCCGAAGCAAAGACTTGTACAGAAAATGGAAGGCCATCCATTGCAACAATGACCAGCATACGTCTGAGGCCGGCGCGAGCTGGACTAAATTAAACAATATTAAACATATGAACAGGCCATGGTTAATCCACGGAAGGAGCGGCCGCCCAGGACTTGGAGATGAACACTTGCAGCAGCTTGCAAGGACTCTGCCGCATCGTCTGGCACGATGGGTTCCTCGGCCTCGCTGCCGTGCAGGGGCTGCCATCCAGAATGGCACCTCCAATTCCAGGGAGCGGAACGGCGTACCTGGCGGATCCCGGTGACGCATCAGAGGAGGATGCCTCCTCCTCCAGGATGCGACTCTGGAGGCTCCCCTGGCCCTGGACCTGGGCAAGTTGAAGCCCACACTTGATATGGAAATCATGCGTCCCGCGCTCTTTCTAGCTCCAATATTACATTGTATGGACTTTAACGAACATTACTAAGACCGAAGACCCTAAAACCCTAAAAACCCGAAAAACCCTAAACCCTAAATGTCGTAAGAACCGTGGGCACTTGGAGGTTCATGGTACTTACGCACCAATTATGACTGTGCTTATAACTGTACTTATAACCATCACTTAAGGGGCTGATAAGTGGGTTTAGGGTTTAGGGTTTCGGGTTTAGGGCTTAGGGCTTAGGGCTTAGGGCCAGGCCTGTCTTCGGCGGGCCGAGCTCCGTGAAGGGCATCTGGCACTTGCCCTTGGTGTAAATCACCTGGAGAGGGTTCCTACACTCCCCTTAGAACCTTAGTAAAAACAATATGTTTGATATCCTCTTGGGTTTTATATAAACAAAAATAAAAATAAAAGTAATGTCCAAGGGGAATTTAGGTTCAGGGCTTGGGGTTTGTAGGGTTGGGGGGGGGGGTGTTTGTTTAGGGTTTGAGGTTTACAGGGGTTTAGGGTCTTTGGGGTTGAGGGTTCACAGGTTTTAGGGGTTTGTAGGGTTTATAGGGTTGAGGGTTTACATAGGGTTTAGAGGCTTTAGGGCTTGCAGGGGTAAGGGTTTAGGGTAAGGGTTTAAGTTTAAGGTCGAGGGTTTATAGGGTTTAAGGTTTATGGGGTCTAGGGTGCAGTGTTAAGGGTTTAGAGTGCGAGAGGAGGGAGATCAAAAAAGCGAGAGCGACAGGAGGGAGGAGGCAAACCGAGTACTAAACACTCTTAATGGACTCTGACGCCCCAAAACTCTAAATCCTAAACACCCTACACCCTAACACCCTAAAGCCTAAAACCCTAAACCCCTACGCCCTTAAAAACCCCGGAGCCCAAAGCCCTAAACCCTAAAAGCCCCACACTCGAAAAACCCAAAACAAAACCTGTATAAGCCCGACCTGAAGGCTCTGATGTAGTTCCTTTCTCAGATTCTCGGTGAGGTATAGGGGTTTGGTATACTACCCCATACAAGGTACAGTACTACATAAGAGCCTCCCTGAACCATAAGCACCCTACACCCCAAACACCCTTAAAGCTTAAAAACTCCAAAAACACTAACAGCCCCAAAGACCCAAAAGTCTAAACCCCTGAACCCTAAAAAAACCACACCCTAAAAACCCTAAACCCTAAAACGCCCCATAGTTGTGCTGGGCCACGCCCTAAGCCCTAAGCCCTAAACCCTAAACCCTCTTGAACGGGGCGTCGGGAAGGGATGGCAAACCGGCTCGGGGCCGCACGTTCTCGTGCACGTGTTGGCTGTCCTCTTGGAAAAATAATAGGTTTAGGGTTTAGAGTTTAGAGTTTAGGGTTTAGGGTTTCAGGTCCCTTGAAAACCCGAAACCCAGTGATTTGGGCTTGTGTATGGGTTTACCTGAAGACTCTCAAGTACTTCCTTTTTCGGTTAGGTCCGGGGGGTTCTGGTATACCACGCTCAAAAACGCTACATGGGCGCCTCTGGGTAGGGCCTTTCGGGTATAGGAATTGACCGTGTGCATATCGGGTTTAGGGCGTAAGAAAGGGCAACAAGGGTACGTCGAGGGGGTACCCCCAGGCTGTGACGCAACAAGGAGCTGTCGGCCAACTGAGCGAAACCATCAGTTCGGATAGCCATCACTGTCTGGATCATCTCCGTCCCAGAATTCGCATGGAAACATCGAATATGCTCTGGAGTACTCTGCTGCCGTGTGCCTGCCTTCTTGCCTAGGAAGCTCCCACGCTCGGCCATCATGCTGAGCGAAACCCTAGACCCTAAACCCTAAACCCTAGACCCTAAACCCTAAACAAAGCTGTAAGACTAAAGCCAGATCTCTCAAACCCCTCGATCCCTAAACCCTTACACTGGCTTGAGATGGTTTAGGGCTTATGATTTAGGGTTTAGGGCTAAAGGTTTGTAATTCAGGGTTTAGGGTTTAGGGTTTACATTTTCGGGCTTAGGGTTTAGGATGTACTTTAGGGTTTTAACTCATTCCTCTACATCCCCTGTATGGGGTTTGTGCCATGTAGGGAGTTAATTGTCGGGCTCCTTCGGATTTGAAGGTTATAAAGTTCCTTATGGAGTTTAGAGGGTCTATGGGGTTTCTGAGTTTATCGCGTGTTTACAGGTTTACAGGCACGCACCATGGGCCCAGATATGCGGAGTTTGATTTGTCCCGTCCTCCACGATGCCGATGCCGTGCATGAAGTCCTAAGTAAGCATTTCAAGCCTTGTTTTAGGGTGTAGCAGACGGGCCTCTGTGCTTAGAATGTTCATCTCGGTGGATCTTCTTCAGATTGCATTTGGGCTGTTGAAGGCTGCGGGTTGTGGTTTCCATCGTCCAGCACGCCTAAAGCTTAGCTGCCCCAATGAACCCCCCGCCCCCAACCTGTATTCAGGCTCTTGTACTAGTAGGGGTTGGGGTCTAGGGCTCGCTGCGCTCGTGTCTGTCGGGCCTGAGAGGCTGTTGGGATGTGTTTGGGGTTTGGGGTTCAGGACTTAGGGCCTTAGGGTCGAGGGTTTAGGACTTAGGGTCTTACGGTGTAGGGTTTGGGGTTTAAGGACATGCTGACCTAAGCCCCGGGTCCACTTCTCTACCGGAGTTTCTCCACGTGGGAATTCCATGCTCTGGCAAGGCAGAAGGCAGGTCTGCACATTTTATCTGCTCCGTCGGCGGCACTTGTACTCTACACAAGCCTTTTGAGACTAAAAGGGCCTCCCTGAATGCTCTCAAGTAGTTCCTTCTAGATCTTGGGTTAGTTCTAGGGGGCTCTGGTATACTACCCCCAACAAGGTACTACACAGGAGCCTTTGCCGACGCAAGAGCCAGAGATGAGCCTGCAGTGTGCGGTTGCCCTGCGCCTGGTAGGTGTCGGCCCTTTTCAAGCTTGAGGAGACTCCTAAAGAATCCTCTGAAAATACAAGGTTGTCAAGAAACAACTCAACCCCTCCCAAAAAGGGCCTCCCTTCCAGACTATATCTCAAAGGTGTCACACTCCTCTGCAATGGCAGAGAGTGGCAGTTGGCCCGACGCTGCGTCTTTCAGGAGTTGGGGCGTAGACCCGGCGCGAACTAGATCCGCGGCCATAATCCCTCGGGAATTCGGCGTGTCTAGGCTCGCACCGAAAGAAATAAGAGCAGCAGCAGCCTCAAAGTTTCCGACGAGCATGGCGACCATCAGGGGCGTTGCCCTGTGATGGTGATAGCCGAAGGTGCGCAGCCTCGTCGGGTTTCTCAATCTGAACTCCAAGCCCTTCAGGTTACAGAACAGACCCAGCATCGTGAACGGCTGGAGGCTCAGCTGCTCGTTCACATCTGCCCGTGCTTGAATCAACTTGGCAACCATGGCATGTGTACCTCCTTGAAGCAGCGTGGCCGCATGTAGCGAACCCGTCAGGTCTAGGCGACCTTCCCCCAGTGTCAGGAGCATATCCACAGCATCCCGGCCACCCGTCGCGCACGCATGTTGCAGGGCCGACATACCCAGGCGATTCTTGCCGTGCGGACTTGCGCGAGCATGACAGAGCAGCTGTATGCCAACTGCATTATTTCCGAAAGAAGCCAGACACAAAGGAACACTGGATCTTCTGGGATGGATGTCGGCCCGGGCCACCAAAAGCAGCCTGACAGCATCATTGTTCTGGAACAGAGCAGCAATGGCGAGTGCGCTCACCTTCCTAGCTATGGCCAGCAGTGGCTGGCCTCTCTTGGTTTCATCGCTGGGGTTAGCGCGCCTTTCCAACAAGGCCTTCACCAATGCTGGATCCCCGTTAAGGGCTGCGTAGCACATCGGCGACCACCCCATGGCGTCGTACTCAGAGACCTGGGCAAAGCCGTTCTGGAACAAGAACTGCGCAACGCGAAGTGAGCCCTCATCAGACTCATGCTGGGAGGGATCGAAGCCTGGGACCATATCTGCGATGGGATCGATGGGAAGGCCTCTGCAAAGTATTGCCTGCACGTTGAGCACGACACGATAGCTGGGCAAATCTCCTTCCCGGAGGCACTGGACCAGCTTCTGCTTGAGCATCTGCTTCACCACCGGCGCGATTCTCGAACGATCCTTCTCCACCGTAAAGCAGCCTTTGCCAGGAGAGCCTTCGCAGGAAGACGCGAAGGATGTTACGACAAGCTCCACATGTGTGGCGCTCTTGACCATGAGGAAGGAGCCGTCTCCAGAACACTCTTTCGCCAGCCTTTCGAGCCTGCACCAGCCACCTTGCTTGCTCAAAACAAATCACGGGCGGCTGGCCCTCCAAGGCAGAAAGCTGGCATAAAAATCTACTAAGCCCTAAACCCTACACCCTAAACCCTCAACCCTATACCCTAAACCGATTCTACACAAGCCGCGACCAGACCAACTCGATGGACTGAGGATCTCCTTCTGGTCACAGCTCTCAATGACCGGGCAGAGCGCAAGCATGACCTGACCTGGGATGGACTTGGACATGTGCGTTGGTTTAGGGTTTAGGGTTTAGGGTTTAGGGTTTCGGGTTTAGGGTTTAGAGTTTAGGCCTGTTTTGTCTAAAAAGCGAAAGCGACGGGGCCAGGTAGGGCTATATGAATAGGGCTATCAAGAGCTACTATGAAGGATGTTTATAGGGGGGGTTCGGACCTGCAGTGACCTGCAAGCGAACTCCATATCAACCTCGGGCGACACTGGGCGACGTACGCGGGTATGCTGCGGATGGCTCGTGCAAGCCCGCCGTTGACGTCGTAGCTCTTGCTTGAGTCACCCTGGTGCTCCTTCTGGGGGCAGGAGAAACCCAAAGTTCCCTAATACTCCCCACTACTCCCTAAGGCTCCCGAAGGTTCCCCCCCCCTCCCTTAAGAACCCTAAACCCTACACCCTACACCCTAAACCCTAAACCCTAATCCCTAATCCTTCTGGGGGCAGGAGAAATAGTCGTACCAAAGGTAGAAATCCCACGGCTCCAATGTGTGGTCCATGGACTGGGCAGCCAGATTTGCTGGTGACTTGCCGAAGATGATCTCTGTCACCACATCTAGACCTCGGCCACTTGAACCCTCTTTTTTCGGTTTAGGGTTTAGGGCTTAGGGTTTGCTGTAATAGGGCGTAGATGCTGTGAAGGTTAGGATGCAGCAGCGGCTCGAATGCTTCGGCAGCTGCGAAGAGCAGCTCTGGCCCGATTGTGGAGGGCCATCTAATATTTTTCTCCCACCCCACGCCGTCCGAGGCGCTAAAACCACCCAAACCTATTCCTTTTAGGGTTTAGGCTAAACTCATGACAATCGCTTACTTTCAAAAAAACCTTTCCGTCACCGATGGCCACTTTCAGCCAAGCGAAAGGTTTGAGGCCAGGTCCTAGGACAGAAAAGGAGAGGTTTAGAGGGTTTGACGGAGGGCCAGGCACAGGGGGCAGGAGGGGAGGGCAGGAGGAGGGCGGGCCAGGAAACCACGCTGCGGTGAGGGGTCCGGGTCCTCCTGGCCTGGGGGCACCTCCAGGCAAAGACCTTGTGGTTTAGGGTCCGCGGAAAAACCTGTTTTGGTACCGGGCCCATCGTGGGTGCCACCGACCTCCGGGCTGCAGGAGGCGGGCAAGCGAGGTCGACTTTCGCGACTTTCGCCACAGGGCTTAACCGCCGCCCTGCCTCTGTAGGGGGGCGGCCTAGGCCCTGACTTTAGGGTGAGCAAGATCCTCTTGAAACAGTGAACGGGAGAGCATACAAGAGATCCCAGCGTTCTACCCAACAGAAACACCCTGAAAAGCAAAAGAAATCCTAAGCCCCAAAAAAGAGAGAAAGACAAGAGATCCCAGGAATGCTCCCCTAAACCCTAAAAAAACAAACCCTATAAACCCTATGAACCCTATAAACCCTATAAACCCTATAAACCCTGTAAACCCTATAAACCCTAAAAACCCTAAAAACCCTAAAAACCCTAAACCCTAAACCCTAAACCCTAAAACCTAACCCTAAACCCTAACCCCCAAAAGGGAGGACTTCGGGCCCAGGCGCTCACTTGCGTGACCCCCGACAAGATGTTTCGTAGGGCATCCTGGAGAACCCCGAACTGCTTGTGCTGCGGATCCTGAAGGTTTAGGGTTTAGGGTTTAGGGGTTTGGGGTTTAGGGTTTAGGGTTTAGGGTTTAGGGTTTAGGGTTTGGGGTTTAGGGTTTAGGGTTTGGGGTTTGGGGGTTTAGGGTTTGGGCCATAGGGTTTAGGGTTTAGGGTTTAGGGTTTGGGGTTTATAGGGTTTAGGGTTTAGGGTTTAGGGCTTGGGGTCTTGGGTTTAGGGTTTGGGGTTTAGGGTTTGGGGCTTAGGGTTTAGGGTTGAGGATTTGGGGTTTAGGGTTTAGGGTTTTAGGGTTTAGGGTTTGGGGTTTAGGGTTTGGGGTTCAGGGTTTGGGGCTCAGGGTTTAGGGTTTAGGGTTTGGGGTTTAGGGGTTTAGGAGTTTTGGGGTTTAGGGTTTAGGGTTTGGGGTCTATAGGGTTTAGGGTTTAGGGTGTAGGGTTTAGGGTTATTAGGGTTTATAAAGGTTAGGGTTTATGAGGGTTTACAAGGGTTTATAAGGGTTTAGGGTTTAGGGCCGAAGACTATATGTCATTTTTTTGGGAGGGTTCTGATGCAAACAGCAGAAAGCCCACTTTCATTGCCCTTATAACGAAAATACGTTTTTGGGGGATCCTTGCAAGGAAGAGAATTTTGAATTTGGGGGGGTTCTTCTGCTAATAGCAGCTTAAGGTTTAGGGCCTAGGGTTTAGGGTTTAGGGGCTAGGGTTTAGGAATAGCAGCTTAAGGCTCTGGGTGATGCTGGCCCACCCACTGGTGCGAAACGAAGGCCGTGCGCCCCGTTCTCTCGTCGACCACCGTGAGGGCGCCTTCTTGCAACAGCTCCTCGTGCGGCTTGATCTTCTCCTAGGTTTGCTGCAGGGTTTCTAGGGTTTAGGGTTTAGGGTTTAGAGGTTTAGGGATGGGCGTTAGAGACTTGAGGGTTAAGGGTTTAGGGGCCGCCTCGGAAGCCGAATATGGAGGAACAATTGAAGAAATCCCAAGGCCTTAAACCTTAAGCCCTAAAGCCTAACCCTGAACCCTCAACCTAGCCAAGGCTCCATCTGCAACACCGCACCCAACGGAACGGTGTACATCGGAAAATAGATCCGGCCAGCCTGTCGACAAATCGGAAGGACTGGAACGCTTTAGGATCACATGGGTTAGGTTCTGAGCCCCACACCCTCTGAGCCCCAAGCCCCCCTAAGCCCCTAAGCCCCTAAGCCCCTAAGCCCCTAAGCCCCTAAGCCCCTAAGCCCCTAAGCCCCTAAGCCCCTAAGCCCCTAAGCCCCTAAGCCCTAAGCCCTAAGCCCTAAACCCTAAACCCTAAACCCTGAACCTTGGAGGCTTTTTCTAACGGCTAGATCTCGCTCCCTCTGCCTCCGAGGCGGGTGTCGCCTCTAGTGTCCGTGCATACCGCGACAGCGCCGTGTCAGGTGGAACAGGTGCAAAGCTTGGCAAGCATGGCAAGCACGACATGGAGGACAACTCGGTTCAGGGTTCAGGGTTCAGGGTTCAGGGTTTAGGGTTTAGGGTTTAGGGTTTAGGGTTTAGGGTTTAGGGCAGTTGCATGGTCCCTGAATGTGGGCCCTCAATTGGGGAACCCTTATATCCCCCTTACATGTCGTATTAACCCCGAGGGCCCATACTTCAGAACCCTTTAAGGAGGTGCGGGACCAGAGTAATTAAGGGACCATGAACTTCCGTTAGACCCCACACACTCTCTGCACCCTGTAAACCCTAAACCCCGACAAGCCCTATAGGTGGGTCCGTGGTCGCTGAGAACTCCGGCTTAAGGTTTAGGGTTTAGGGTTTAGGGTTTCGGGTTTAGGGACCCTTTGGGCAGCAAACAGGGGCAAACGGACGGCTCCATGCGATGCCCCGGAAAGTAGGCGCATGAACTGAAACAAAAAACCTAGTAGCTATTAGCTATACACTTCCTCGACCCTAAACCTTAAACCCCAAAACCCAAAACCCAAAACCCAAAACCCTAAACCCTAAACCCTAAACCCTAAACCTTTTCAACTTTAGCACGCCTTCACTGCACACCAAAGTTTGGCCAAAAGGGCCCCAAGACAAGGCTGGCACGCCAAGGCTTCGAAGGTGTGTGGTACCGGGACTTAAATGGAAACCCCAAAACAGGAAAGGGTTTAGGGTGTAGGGTTGGGGGTTTAAGGGAGCCCCAAACAGGGAACCCCAAGAATAGAGTAGGAAGATAGAGGGAACATAAGGACTCTGGTATTCCGAGATGATCTTCTTACCCCCTTGTTGGGGTTTCCGGGGTGAAGATGAGGTTTAAGGCTTGATTCGTCGGCTTTAGGGCTTTGGGGGGTTTAGGACTTCAGGTTCAAGGTTCTTGTTTAAGGTTCAGGTTGCGTCCTAACCCTAAACCCTAAACCCTTCCTCAACCCTAAACCCTCAACCCTCAACCCTCAACCCTCAACCCTAAACCCTAAACCCTAAACCCTAACCCTAAATCAGTTACTAGATCATGTATGGTTTAGCGGCTTGCCCTAAAACCCTGAGTCGTTTGGTGTTCTGCGGGACCAGGACAGGGATCATGCCCCCTCCTTGCAGCCTACATCTTGGGATGTCTCTCCCTTTTTCTAACGGTCCTGAGTAGGTTCGGCTAGGGTTTAGGGTTTAGGGTTTAGGATTGAGGGTTTAGGGTTCAGGGTTCAGGGTTTAGGTTTTAGGGCTTAGGGTTTAGGGTTTAGGGTTATAGGGATGAGAGTACCCCCTGTTGTAATCCCCATTACGGACTCTAAGTATTCGGGGGAACATTTCAAGCTACTTTCTTGAAGGATGGGGATTGCTGGCTTTCCGGGCTGTAGGGTCTACAGAGGGGTGGGGGATGAAGGGTTGGGGTCAGGGGCTTCTCCCCAAACGCGACTTTTCCACGTCTTCACGCGAGTCGGAGATGAAAAGGCCCACGCAAGAGCCAGAGATGAGCCTGCAGTGCGGAAAAACAATCGGCCTCTCGGATGCTCTTGCTGCAGGCGTAGCCCTGCGTCTGGTAGGTGCTGGCCCTTTTCAAGCTTGAAGAGATTCCCAAGCAACCCTCTGAAAACACGAGATTTTCGAACAACTCAACTCCCAAAAAGGGCCTCCCTTCCAGACTATATCTCAAAGGTGTCAAAGTCCTCTGCAATGGCAGAGAGTGGAAGATGGCCCGACGCTGCGTCTTTCAGGAGTTGGGGCGTAGACCCGGCGCGAACTAGATCCGCGGCCATAATCCCTCTGGAATTCGGCGTGTCTAGGCTCGCACCGAAAGAAATAAGAGCAGCAGCAGCCTCAAAGTTTCCGACGAGCATGGCGACCATCAGGGGCGTTGCCCTGTGATGGTGATAGCCGAAGGTGCGCAGCCTCGTTGGGTTCTTCAATCTGAACTCCAAGCCCTTCAGGTTACAGAACAGACCCAGCATCGTGAACGGCTGGAGGCTCAGCTGCTCGTTCACATCTGCCCGTGCTTGAATCAACTTGGCAACCATGGCATGTGTACCTCCTTGAAGCAGCGTGGCCGCATGTAGCGAACCCGTCAGGTCTAGGCGACCTTCCCCCAGTGTCAGGAGCATATCCTTAGCTGTCCAGTAAACCTGCGGGAATTAAAGGTTAACCTTTGGGATGATGAAGGGATTCTACTACCCCAAAAAGGTTAAAGGTTAACCTTTGGGATGATGAAGGGATTATACTACCCCAAAAAAGGTTAAAGGTTACCTGCCCTTCTACTATACTACCCCAAAGAGGTTATAGGTTACCTACGTCTGCTACTAGGCATCCACGGCATCGCGGCCTCCCGTCGCGCAGGCATGCTGCAAGGCCGACATACCCAGGCGATTCTTGCCGTGCGGACTTGCGCGAGCTTGACAGAGCAGCTGTATGCCAACCTTGGGGTCTTGTGCCCTATACTGCTATAAGGCCTATAGTAAGGGGTATGAGCCCTAAAGGGTCACAATCTACCCTATACTGCTAGAATTCCTAGTAGGGGATATGAGCCATAAACCCTTTTTTAGGGTTCATCTCGTCCCCAAGGAACGGCATTGTTTCCGAAAGAAGCCAGACACAAAGGAACACTGGATCTTCTGGGATGGAGATCAGAGTTGGCCGCCAAAAGCAGCTTCACAGCATCGTTATTCCGGAACATAGCTGCAAGGGCGAGTGCACTTATCTGCTTCGAAACAGCCAGCAGGGGCTGGCCCTTCTTGGTCTCATCGCTGGGGTTCGCGCGCCTTTCCAACAAGGCCTTCACCAGTGCTGGATCCCCGTTAAGGGCTGCGTAGCACATCGGCGACCAGCCCATGGCGTCGTACTCAGAGACCTGGGCAAAGCCGTTCTGGAACAAGAACTGCGCAACGCGAAGTGAGCCCTCATCAGACTCATGCTGGGAGGAATCGAAGCCCGGGACCAAATCTGCGATGGGATCGATGGGAAGGCCTCTGCAAAGGACTGCCTGCGCGTTGAGCACGACACGATAGCTTGGCAAGTCTCCTTCCCTCAGGCACTGGACCAACTTCCGCTTGAGCATCTGCTTCACCACCGGCGCGATTCTCGAACGATCCTTCTCCACGGTAAAGCAGCCTTCGCCAGGAGAGCCTTCGCAGGAAGACGCGAAGGAGCTGACGACAAGCTCCACATGTGTGGCGCTCTTCACCACGAGGAAGGAGCCGTCTCCAGAACACTCTTTCGCCAGCCTTTCGAGCCTGCACCAGCCACCTTGCTTGCTCAAAACAAATTATAACCCCCCCTCAGCCCCTTGGTTCAACAGTTCCGCAGGCTCTCGGTCCCCAGGTATCGAACACCGGCGGAACTAAAAAAAACAGGAGATCATAATTCGTGTGTTGCTCTTATGAGGAAGAATCTTCTTATCGTTTGGGGGGGGGGTGTTCTTCAGAAAGTAGTAGTGGAGGTTTTGGGACACCCTGAGCCCTAAACCCTAGGGTTTAGGGTTTAGGGTTTAGGGTTTAGAGTTTAGGGTTTAGGGTTTAGGGTTTAGGGTCTATGATTCAGACAAGCCACGGTCAGACCAACTAGAGGGACTGAAGATCTCCGTCTTGTTGCAGCTCTCAATGACCGGGCAGAGGGCCAGCATGACCTGACCTGGGATGGACATGGACATGTGCTTTTATTTGTGTGTTGGTTTAGGGTTTAGGGTTTAGGGTTTAGGGTCTAGGGTCTAGGGTTTAGGGTTTAGGGTTTAGGGTTTAGGGTTTAGGGTTTAGGGTTTAGGGTTTAGGGTTTAGGGTTTAGGGTGCCTTGACCTGGCATGGATTTGGATTTCGGATGGGCGGGGTCCCAACTGTGTAAGACACTCCAATCCCTAAAGATCCATGTTCCTATATGGCATAGAGTATGTACTTCGTATAGCGTATATGCTTGGGCCTTAGCGGGGTTACTATATGATTAGATAGTAGCTTCAGGGCCCAAGTATGTACTATATGGGCAAATGGATCCTCAGGGCAAGACCACGAGCACCACAGACCACCCCAAGAGCACTCGAAAGCGGACAAAAGCAACGACGCTTCTATACTTGACGAGCAGAATGCGCACGGGACCCCTACACCCGAAACCCCAAACCAAGGCAAGTGCACCATTGGCAACACCACGAAAATGAAAATTTTCCATGGACTGGATGCACGAAGCAAACCCATCCAACCGCCCAAATTACAGAAAAGTTTGTGGGTGCCACATTTTCGCGACACGGATGACGTAAGCCTCAGAAACTGCATGGTTGCGACGAAAATCACGTTTCGAGAGCCACAAAGAGCTCAGTTTGTAAGCCCGCGGCTAGGCAGGAGCACGATCTTGGTCCAAAATATCTGGTTTCCTAGTAGGAATTCAAAGGGTGCAGGGCTTCAGGTTTAGCCATGCTTGCACGTTCATAGGTATTTATGACTGGGTGATGAGTAGGGTAACCAGGCCTATACAGAAACTATTGTCTATAGGGCATTGATGGCCTTTATCTCCAAACAGTCTTGCCGTTGGATGCCCATAATGCCGAAAAAAACACTGTTTGGGACGCTCAATTCTCTAGGCCACATGGATTCTACAGGGTATGGTATCGGACCCACAAAACATAAAATGGGTGGTTGGCAAAATTCTGGTCCCTTTTTGGGGCCTAAACCTTAAACCCTAAACCCTAAACTCTAAGGACCGACCCAAAAAGGACCCTAATTTTGACAACCACCCAAATAGAACATTCCAAGTCAACCTCAGGCGACACTTGGCGACGTACGCGGGAATGCTGCGGATGGCTCGTGCAAGCCCACCGTTGACGTCGTAGCTCTTGCTAGGGTCATCCTGGTGCTCCTTCAGGGGGGTTTATATAGGGTTTAGGGTTTAGGGTTCAGGGTTTCGGGTGTAGAGGTCACCCTGGTGCTCCTTCTGGGGGCAGGAGAAGTAGTCGTACCAGATGTAGAAATCCTTGGTAGCCCAGGGTCACCATCTTCCAATTTGGCTACCCAATTTGGGGGATTACGAAGATAAGGGCACCCCAGTGAGATTCCCAAATAAATAGTAGGATCCCCTTATCATATGGACAACCCTAGCCCAGACCCTACACCCTAATTTCGGAAACCCCCCCCCAATGTCCGGGGGGGGAGTCTGGTTACTTCATAACGGGGGAGCCAAAACTACTATGTGCATAAGAACCCGCAAAAAAAATTAAAAATGGTTCTTCCTTCTACGGCCTTTATAGGGATTCTTGTTTCCCATTTTTGCGGGAGATGTGACTTGAGTTGTGAACTTCAGACAGTCTTTCCGGGCCTTGTACTTCATTTTGGCACATTGTTATTATCCTTGCATTGCATCGTCGTTCGAAGACAAGTCTCTCTTGGGGGGGGGGGTTCTTAAGCAAAATCGCAGAAAACTTGGCTGCACTCAGGAGGGTAGCTAGAAATTAACACTTTTAGCTGCCTTAATATAAGAACCCAAAAAACCAAAAAAAGGGTAAGGATCTAAAGTTACAGTAAACCCTAAACCCTAAACCCTAAACCCTAAACCCTAAACCCTAAACCCTAAACCCTAAACCCTAAACCCTTAACCCTTAACCCTAAACCCTAACAAAAAGGGAACCATTCTGGGCTACCAAGTCTCCAAGGGCTCGAGCGTGTGGTCCAAAGACTGGGCTGCCAACTTGGCGGGCGACTTGCCGAAGATGATCTCTGTCACCAAGTCCAAACCTCGGCGGGTCCGGGCCGTTGCGGTTTAGGGTTTAGGGTTTAGGGTTTAGGGTTTAGGGTTTAGGGTTTAAGGTTTAGGGTTTAGGGTTTAGGGTTTAGGGTTTAGGGTTTAGGGTTTAGGGTTTAGGGTTTAGGGTTTCCCTGATACTGGCAGTCCGTAATAGGTTTTTGGTTTAGGGGTCTGGGGTTAGGGATTATCGTACCCCCTCCATTGTAATCCCTACTAAGGGCTGTCAGTATAAGGGGGAACATCCCATTCCTTGAAATGCAAAATCGGAGAAACTGCTCTAGATTCTAGATCCAAAGGGTTCTGCCCCCCCCCCCCCCAAAAGAAACAAAACCCGAACCCTAAACCCCCAAGAAGGGAGAAAAGGCCTAAACCCCAGACCCCAAACTCCTAAACCCTATAAACCCTATAAACCCTATAAACCCTATAAACCCTATAAACCCTATAAACCCTATAAACCCTATAAACCCTATAAACCCTAAACCCTATAAACCCTAAACCCTAAACCCTACAACGGAGGACTTCTGCCCAAGACGCTCACTTGCGTGACCCCCGACAAGAGGTTTCGTAGGGCATCCTGGAGCACTCCGAACTGCTTGCGCTCTGGATCCTGGGTTTCGGGTTTCTAGGGTTTAGGGTTTAGGGTTTAGGGTTTAGGGTTTAGGGTTTTAGGGTTTTAGGGTTTTAGGGTTTAGGGTTTAGGGTTTAGGGTTTAGGGTTTAGGGTTTAGGGCTTCTGGCAGCATCTTCCGACCGCTTCTCCGAAAAAAGCCAAGGCTTTAGCTTCAAAGACTCTAAGACTCTAAGATCCGCTCTTAAGGCCCATTTTGGCAGCGTTTAGCACAACAAAAAATATAACCCCCACAGCGCCTACTTGCTACTATTTGCTTCAGAACCCCGTGCTAAAAAAACATGTTGTTCAAAATGTCCCTACATTGCCCTCATACGGAAGATCATTGTTCATTGTTTGGGGCTTCTACGGGGTTCTTGTAAGGAAGGGTATCTCTTTTTTTGGGGGGGAGTTCTTACGCAAAGAGCAGCTTAGGTTCTGGGTGATGCGCGCCCACCCACTGGTGTGAAACGAAGGCCGTGCGCCCCGTTCGCTCGTCGACCACCGTGAGGGCACCTTCTTCAAGGAGCTCCTCATGCGGCTTGATCTTCTCCTAGGTTGTGGCTTAGGGTTTATAGGGTATAGGGTTTAGGGTTTAGGGTTTCGGGTTTACGGTTCACAAGGGAACCCAGAACAAAAACAAGGGTACAGGGTACCACTGGGCTACCAAAGAAGGGGACAAGTCGGGAAAGCATCAACACACGGCCTTAAGGCGAAAATAAAGTACAATATTTTCGAGGTATATGTAGAATAGGAACCCAGAACAAAAAAGTATCAAAGTATAGTACTCCAAAGCCCAGTTTCCATCTCCAGAACTGCGGCCAAGGGAACGGCGTACATCGGAAAATCGATTTGGCCAGCCTGACAACTTTGGCGGACAGGGGTGCTTTCGGGGATTCCAGGACCCCCCCCCCCCTCCCAGGGTGTAGGGCATAATTAGAGGTGCTGAACCCTTGGCTCCAAAGAGGTTGGTCTCTTCCTGTTCCTCCAGTGTCGGCCCCTGCCTCGGCGGCGGGTGTCGCCTCGAGTGTCTGCGCATACCGCGACAGCGCCGTGGGAGATGGAAGAGGTGCTCTGAACGGCAAGCAGGACGAGGACGGCATGGAGGAGCAGTCAAAGGACTTTCTATTGAAGCCTTTGAATTTTTGAACAAAAGAAGTAGCAACTCTGCCGGGGCGCAGGCAGCACCCGACCTTGAGCAAAAGCCTACAAGGGCAGTGTTTCAGCTGCCGCACGACTCTTTCCACAAGATTGCCTGACGACGCCTCTCCTAAGTTTAGAGGGTATAGGGAAGGTATGTGCAGCATGCCAGGGTGTGGGTGTGAGAGATTAAGAGAGAGGGAGAGTGAGAAAGACAGGGACAGAGAGATAGAGAGAGACAGATGCATATATGTATACATATATATATAATATGTATATATGTATGTGTGTGTGTGCGTGTATACATTCATACACGAACCAAGAAATGTTAACATTTCCACATAAGTATGTTTTCATATTCTATAGGAACTAGTGGAAGGCACCTCCCCCGCCCCGCAATCTGAACACTAAACTCTCAACGGCCCAAACAGGGAACTGACTAAACTCTAGGGGTTTCGGGTTTGGGGGCTTAGAGGTTGAGGGTCTTAGGTTGGTGTCTACCCAAAGGCTCCGAAGTAGCTCCTTCTTGGGCTAGGTACAGGGGAGTTTAGTATACTACCCTAACCCTAAACCCAAAAAGGGTACTATATAGGAGCTCTTTGGGCTAGGCCCCAACCGACAGCTCAGGCATCTGGCGTTCTCAAAGTTCTGGATGCTGGACTCCGTGTTGATGGGGCGGAACCTGGCCACGAAACCCTAAACCCTAAACCCTAAACCCTAAACCCTAAACCCTAAACCCTAAACCCTAAACCCTAAACCCTAAACCCGAATGGTCCGCTGTGATGCGCGTAGGGCTTCGGGTGCAGGGCCTGATCTCTAGATCCCGGTCCAGCTTGGGGACGCGGAATCAATGAAGAACCCGAGTTCAGAGCACATCCCCCTAAACCCTAAAAAACCCTAAGCCCTACGTGATAAGATGTAATTTGCCTGGACTTTCTTTGGAAAGCTGTTCCACATCGATGCCTGACTTTGGCGGCTAGTGTCTTTAGATGGGGGGCTGCCTGTTTAGGGTTTCGGGTTTCGGGTTTGGGGAGGGAAGCCTATGATAAAAGGTGCCTCTCTGAGGCTTAGAACACCCCCGCCCTGCACGTGCCATTGCACTGGGTAGTTACACCATTCAACCGTCCGCAAAGATTATGACCAGGGACAAGCTGGCAAACATTGAAAATGTGAGTTTCTGTGGGCTTTAGGGTTTCGGGTTTAGGGTGGAAGTGCATTAAACCCTCTCATGGGCAAGGTAGAAAGTCGTGTGGGGTGGGGGCTAAGTAGGGTCTTGGGTCAGCCCGGTTTAGGGTTGAGGAATCCCTAAACCCTAAACCCTAAGTCCTAAAGCGGGTTTAGGATTTCATAAGCCCCGAACGCTTCGACATGATTTAAGCCAAGCAGGTCCTTCTGTTCTTACCGGACGTATGGTTAACCTCCAAGGGTTCTTCGATTCTGAAACCTATCTAGGAGGAGTATATTAGGGCTTGTTCAACCATACACCGAAACCCTTAAGCCCCAACTCCCTACTAGCCCTAAACCCTCAATCCTAAACCCTACACCCTAAACCCTTAAACCCCCCAAAACTTCAACCCTCCTGCACTCCCAATAGTAGAACTAAGGGAGCGGTTGAGGGTGATGGGTTTTAGGGCTTAAGGTTTTGAGGCGGAGCCTCTAGGTAGCCAGCAGGCCTAGGGTTCAGGGTGTAGAGGATGTAGAGAGTTTAGGGTTTAGGGTTTAGGGTTTAAGGTTTAGGGTTTAGGGTTAAGCGCTGCAGGGGGGCTCCCAATCGCCCTCCAGATACTTCCAGGTGCCACGCCCGTGTCCTCGGACTTTTGCTTCGTTGACTTTTGCTCTTGCCCTATACCCCCTCTATACTACCCTTCCCCTAGGTTCCCCCCCTGAAAAAACCTCGGGTTTAGGGTTTAGGGTTTAGGGTTTAGGGTTTAGGGTTCAGGGTTCAGGGTTCAGGGTTCCCTAGGGTTTAGGGTTAGGTCGGATAGAGGGGGGTGGTAGGGGAACCCATGATCTTGCTATGGGATACTATGGGGAGAGTTCGGGGTTTAGGGTCTTTCGGGTTTGGGTTTCTTGGGCCCCCGTGGTTATGAGCAGAAATTGAAGGGCCCCAAATATCGGGCTTGAGTATAAGAAGTTCGGCTGTAAGTCGCTTTTCTCTTAAGATTACAGGGGCGAAATTCTTCAGGGAGGTGTCCCGTAGCTAACCTTCTAAAACCTACAGGCTCTGACGCCCAGCATTACGAGACCACATGGGCCAGGCCCCCAAGGTTCTCAAGAACACAGCAGACGCCCCGAACAAGAGAAGCAAAGAAGCTCAAGCCTCACAGGCCTCACAGGCCTCAACCGCAAGCAGGCCGAAGCCCCCTTGTCTGTTTTGCAGCCACCCCGCCTCCCTCTCCTCCCCCATCCTCCGAAAACGAAGCAAAAACAGAGAGAGAGAGAGAGACACACACACACACACACACAAAGCATAAAACCACACATTTCTCCGCAGGAAGTTTGGGATTCTTAGAAACCTCCGTGTGGCTCTACCTTGCGAAGAGATGGCATGAGCGTTTTGGTTCCTTAGGGTCTAGGGTTTAGGGTTTAGGGTTTAGGGTACTTGGGATTCTTAGAAACCTCTGTGTGGCTCTACCTTGCGAAGAGATAGCAGGAGCGTTCTTGTTCCTTAGGGTCTATAGGGTTTAGGGTTTAGGGTTTAGGGTTTAGGGTTTGGGCTAGTTTATTTCTCCATTTGTTTGCCCGGACCTCAGACGTAGGGTTTGCAGGGCTTGCACGAAGGGAGTGTTCTTGATTCCGCATGGTAGGGGCCTAACTTCGTTTACTCCTCGCTCGCTTAGGGGTTTAGACTTTTGTAGGGTTTAGGGTACCTTTACGGGGGTTTCCGAAAATAAGAGTTGTCATACTTTGAGTGGTGTTTTTGGGGTACCCCTGCTTTGGGAAAGACCCACTGGTCCCAGCCTGAGTAAAGCCTGAACGACCTCCAGACACCCAGCAACGAAGGTACCCTAAACCCTAAACCCTGAAACCCAAACCCGAAACACTAAACCACAACAATGCACGAGTAGAGCCCCGAAGGAAACAGCACAGCGAGTCTCAGAAGTCGATGTCCAGCACGGCCCCAACACCGCGGTTTAGGGTTTAGGGTTTAGGGTTTAGGGCTTAGGGCTTAGGGCTTAGGGCTTAGGGCAACGCCTAAACCACTAAACAACAAGCTCTAGAGCACTAGAGGCTCTGGAGTCAGCTGCCAATCCTCAACCCTAAACCCTAAACCCTAGACCCTAGACCCTAGAGCCTAAACCCTAAACCCTATAGCCCTAAACCCTAAAACCGGAAACCCTAAAACCCTAGAACCCTAGAGCCCTAAACCCTGAACCCTAAGCCCTAAGCACTAAACCCTAAAACCCTAGAAACCTAAAACCCTGGTGGGCCACGCTAGTTTAAGGCACAAAAGCTTGCCGCCCCAAAGCCCAACACCTAGAAACGCTTAACCCTATGGTGCCCTTTGCAGGGTTTAGGGCTTCGGATTAGGACCCTGAATCCTAAACCCCGCAACCCCTAAACCCTAAAACCCAAACCCTAAACCCTAAACCCCAAACCCTAAACCCCCAAACCCCAAACCCCTAACCCTAAACCCCTAAACCCCTAAACCCCTAAACCCCTAAACCCCTAAACCCCTAAACCCCAAACCCCAAAACCCCAAAATCCCTGAACCCCTAAACCCCTAAACCCCTAAACCCCTAAACCCCTAAACCCCTAAACCCCTGAACCCCTAAACCCCTAAACCCCTAAACCCCTAAACCCCAAACCCCTAAACCCCTAAACCCCTAAACCCCTAAACCCCTAACCCCTAAACCCCTAAACCCCTAAACCCCTAAACCCCTAAACCCCTAAACCCCTAAACCCCTAAACCCCTAAACCCCTAAACCCCAAACCCCTAAACCCCAAACCCCAAACCCCTAAACCCTAAACCCTAAACCCTAAACCCTAAACCCTAAACCCTAAACCCTAAGCCCCCGACGCTTCCCTTTGAGGAACTCCCCGGTGTAGGTGCCACCGTGGAAGCCATCCTCTTTGTTGCCTTCCCTGGCCTAGGGTTTAGGGTTTAGGGTTTAGGGTTTAGGGTTTAGGGTTTAGGGTTAAGGGTTTAGGGTTTAGGGTTTAGGGTTTAGGGTTTAGGGTTTAGGGTTTAGGGTTTAGGGTTTAGGGTCTAGGGTCTAGGGTTCAGGGCTTAGGCTTCATCATCTTTGTTGCCTTCCCTGGCCTGAGTGAACTGGGGCCTTATAGGGTTCTGGATGGTTTAGGGTTTAGGGTTTCGGGTTGAGGGTTTGGGGCTCAAAACCCTTAAGCCGAAGCCCCGATGCCTTCTCTGTCATCTGAGACTATATATATGGTCACTTCCCAAGAATATGGTCCATTTTTGGGTTCTTATTACAAGGCGGCCCCCTCATATGTTGGGTCCCAGAAGGGACCATGATTTTGAGAACTCACCCAATACGTTTAGGGTTTAGGGTTTAGGGTTTAGGGTTTAGGGTTTAGGGTTTAGGGTTTAGGGTTAGAACTCACACAGTACTTTAATGGCCACCAGTGTCGCTTGCCTGCTCGGGGGCGCAGAGCAGCGTAGGGCAAACCCTTCATTCCTGAACTCGAACGAAGCCCCCCCCCCTTCCCTTATAAGGGTTTAGGGTTTAGGGTTCAGGGTCTAGGGTTTAGGGTTTCGGGTTTAGGGTTTAGGGACTAGGGAGCCCTCCAGACCCTGAACCCTAGACCCTAAAATCTGAGACCTCTAGACCCTAACCCTAAACCAAAAACCCTAAGACCTCTAGACCCTAACCCTAAACCCCAAACCCCAAACCCGAAAACCCTAAACCCTCAACCCCATCTCTCCGGAGGAACCAAATCTGAGCGCCGGGCACCCTGGAAGTGCTGAAGGCCGAAACCGTCGGGAAGGTTCTCCTCATAGTTTAGGGTTTAGGGTTCAGGGTTCAGGGTCTAGGGTTTGGGACGTAGGGTTTATCTGGGCTTAGGGTTGCCTGAGAAACTTTGCTGGTTTGCTGCAGACAGTCAGACAGTAAAGCCTAATTAAACCCCCCAACCCGAAAGGCTTTCCGAATCGATTCCAGATGGCATGCATCTGCGAAGACTAAGCCCAAAACCCTTTGAACCCTATGCACCCTGTGAATCCTATGAACCCGATAAACTTTACAAACCCTAGAAACCCTACAAACCCTAGAAACCCTACAAACCCCATAAACCCCATAAAACCTTTAAACCCTATAAACCGTATAAACCCTGCAAACCCTATAAACTCTATAAACCTATAAACCCTATAAACCCTATAAACCCTGATCCCCCCAATACAGCTCGGGCGAGTTCATTTTGTGGGGCTTGGGGTTAAACCCTAAACCCTAAACCCTAAACCCTAAACCCTAAACCCTAAACCCTAAACCCCCAACCCCCGTGACTCTACGATCTTGGGCCCTGACAGTCTTACGGTCTGAGGATCCTCGGGTCTTCGCTACTAGGGTCTTGTGGAGTGGGGCTTAGGATTCCTGAGCCTTAAACCCTAAGTGTTCAGAATTTGCCTTAGGAATGTCGTTCGGGTGTAGGGTTTTGGGTTTTGGGTTTCGGGTTTCGGGTTTAGGGTTTAGGTCCTTGAAAGCGCCGTGGTAGAGGGTGTACTTCAGCACCTTTCCGTCCGAGATCTCCTCAGAATCCAAGGGTTTCGCAGATACAGGTGCTTAGGGGGGGCTTTAGGGTTTAGGGTTTAGGTTTTAGGGTAAAGCCCCCCAACCCATTCCAAAACCCCCCAAAACCCCATAAGCCCTAAAGTTTGGGTTTAGGGGTTTAGGGGTTTTAGGGTTTAGGGTAGGGGGGGGGGGGTTAGGGTTTAGGGGTTTAGGGCTCAACCCCCGCAAGCCACCCATAACACAAAACCCTAAACCCTAAACCCTTAACCCTAAACTTGGGGCCGGTAAGCTCTCCCTCTGAGGCGTGCGCGTCGTAGAATTCGCCCTTGTCAAAGCACTCCTGGAAAGTCCTGAGGAGTCGACTGGTGTTTATAACCCTAAACCCTAAACCTCCAAAACCCTAAACCACATAAACCCCTACAAACCCTGAACCCCCTAAATCCCCTAAAACCCTACAAACCCTAAAACCCCCTGAACCTCCTAAACCCCCTACCCCCCCCCCCCCCCCCCCCCCCTGAGTGATGAAGGGATTAAAGCTGAGGGACTTCCTCTTGCCTGGATCAGGACGGTGCTGGTGAAACTGTTCTGCACAGGGCAAATGTACAGCTCTGAAGGGGACTGCGCACAAGCCCAGCGCCGGCAACGCAAGCATAAGCGTCCAATCGGCAGTGCCCAACTCCCTGCGTCACCTTTCAACTTTCTCTGAGGCCGAGGAGTCCGACTGGCAAATTTGCAGCCCAGTAGGGTTCAAGGTTGAAAGGGTTATAAGGGCTTGGGGTTTAGGGTTTAGGGTTTGGGGTTTAGGGTTTAGGGAAAAAGGCCTGGCTTATTGTGGGTTTGGGGTTGAGGGTTGAGGGTTTCGGCCTGCCTTACAGGAAGGCCCCTAGCAAAGCAGGATGTAGCGATTTAGCGTTGAGTGGTTGGGTCTGCTGGGCTCCTTTGGGGCTTCGGATATAGACCCGCCAGGAGGGTTTAGGGTTTAGGGATTAGGGTTTGGGAAACCCCAATCAATCCCTACACCTCACAAAATCCGGGACCCCGGACGCATCTGGGTCTTTGAATGCTGAGCCCGAGAAGAGAGTTCCCCAGCTGCCCAGACCGCCATCCTGGCATTTTTTTGGGGCGGGGGTTTCAAGTAGTTTAGGGTTTAGGGTTTAGCTAGGGTTTAGGGTTTAGGGTTTAGGGTTTAGGGCTTAGCGTTAAGGGCTAGTCTTTAGGGTTTAGGGGGTGCAAGGGGGGTATGTCACCCAAGGCTCCCTAATACCCCGCTACTCCCTAAGGCTCCCTAAGCTTCTTTACGGTTCCCTAGGTACCTGCCCCCATGAACCCTCCGCCCTTAAGAACCCTATGATAAACTGTAATTAAGCCCTAAACCCATCTAAACCCTAAACCCTTCTAAACCGAAAACGCGAAACCTCCAAAACCCGAAACCCCCAAAGACGCTTCGAACCCTGAGCCCCAGCAAGCTCGAAGCTGAAGAAGCCTTGGGATGGGTAAGGTTTGAGGGCTTAGGACCCGAAAGCACCCCAAAGCACCCCCTAAACCCTAAACCCTAAAACCCTCAACCCTAAACCCTAACCCTAAATCCTAAACCCTAAAAAGGTGACCCCTTATATGCCCCTTATATACCCGAATAAAACAATCCAAGGGCCCTTACTTCAGGACCCCTTAAAGAGGGTAAGGGACCACATTCGGAGACCATATAACTATACCCTTAGAAATCAAAACCGAAATGTGCTCTATAAGAGGTGGTACGTCGAACAGCTCGAAGGATACCTGGGGGTGTTGTGGCTAAACCCTAAACCCTAAACCCTAAACCCTAAACCCTAAACCCTAAACCCTAAACTCTAAACCCTAAAACCCTAAACCCTAAACCCTCACACCCTCAAACCCTCAAACCTTCAAACCCTAAAACCGCAAAACCCGAAATTTTAAACCCCAAACCCTAAACCCTGTTTGGGGGGTTAGGCTCTAAGTTCTAGTGGTTAGGGTTTGGGAAACCCGGGTAGGCTAGACTATCGTTGGGTTAGATGCGCTCATAGGGTTTCCTGCAATATTCGTCTCGCATGCAGTACTAGTAGTACTAGTAGTACTCGTAGTACTAGTAGTACTAGTAGTACTAGTAGTACTAGTAGTACTAGTAGTACTAGTAGTACTAGTAGTACTAGTAGTACTAGTAGTACTACTAGTACTAGTAGTGCGAGTACTACTACTACTACTACTACTAGTACTACTAGTACGAGTAGTAATGCTACTGTAGCATTAGCAGCACCAGGAGTAATAGAAGCACGGTGAACTCTCTTGCAAAGGACCAGAACTACGGTTTAGGGTCAGGGTCTAGGATACTCGCGAGTCACACCAAGCTCCCCCATGACCCCTCACCCGCTTCGACCTTGCAGGACTCCACTTGGTTCTGCTTCACCCCTAGATCTCCTAAACCTTTGATGTAAACCTGCAAAACCTGAACCCTAAACCTAAAACTCCGAACCCTAAACCCGATCCACCTCCTAAACCTGAACCCCGCAGGCGAACAAACAATAAGCCGTCCAGGCATTACAAACCCTAAACTCTGAACCCTAAACCCAAAGACCAAGCAAAGCCCCTCACGATCCCAGTGAGGTACAAAGGTTGGGCATGAGCGACCTGGATGCAAAGGGAGGCTTTTGGGCCTTTGGTGTGTGCGAGAGAAACCCTAAACACTTAACCCTGAAACCCTGAGAGAACCGAAGACCTACGTGTCGAGCCCCCATACAACATGAAGTGGCTTCATGAAGCCCCCGACGAATTCTGTTGAGGAGCCAACACCCGAGTTATGTATCTAACGCCTAGTCCCTAAACCCACCCTAAACCCTAAACCCTAAACCCTAAACCCTAAACCCTAAACCCTAAACCCTAAACCCTAAACCCTAAACCCTAAACCCTAAACCCACAAATCCCTCTGCGCAGGCCTGGCTGAGGGCACCGAAGAAGTACTTGCAGTCTCGACCCAACTCTTCGTCGCCGTCCAGGAGGGCCCTGAAAGGGTGTGGGGGGCTTGGAGGGATTAAGGGCTTCAGGGTTGTTCAACCCTAAACCCTAAACCCTAAACCCTAAACCCTAAACCCTAAACCCTAAACCCTAAACCCTAGACTTCCCTAAAGGCTGCAGGCTTAAGAAAGCGGTGCAGGAGGTGCGGACCACGGGCTTGGGTGGCCTGAAACCCATGCTAAACCCTAGCACCAGTGTGACTAACACTCTATGAAACTGAACAGCACGCCATTCTTGGCAGCTAACCATCTTATAATCAGGGTACCCTTTTTGGGGTTGCTCATTTTTAAAAAAGGAACCCACTCAGCTACCAAGCATTCAACTACTTCCTGCAGCCACCTGATTGGTCAGGCACCCTATATCCTAAACCGCAATGGCTAACTCTCGCCCCCCCCCCCCCACCCCCTTTCGGGTAGGTTCCGAAGTGATTCGGCCCTAGAACCGGGACCCTAAACCGGAACCCTGAATCCTGACCCTGAAGCCGAAAATCCTCAGGCTTTAACCTGGAAACCCCTAACCCGGAGGCCCCATAGGGCCCATGCTGAGTGAGGGGCCCACGCCACCCGCTTAAGAAGAACAGGACAGCCCAAGGCCTAAACCGTTCAACCCTAATTGCACGACAAGACGAACCTTAGTAGACCAGAATTTCCTTACAAATCCCCTTAGATCCATTGTCCTTGTATGCACGTGCAACTAACTATAAAATGAATAAACATACAGTATATATATATATATATGTACACATATTGTAAACTTAAACTTAAACCTGAACAACTGAATAAACGTTTATAATATATGTATGTGATGGTTCTAAGATTAGGGGGCTCCCATGGTTTAAGCCCGAGCTTTGCGAGTCCTACCTCTGGAGTAAACCCAGTATATACTTTTTAGGTACAAGTAGCTGCAATGGGAACCCTAAACCAAAAAAAGCATTAAAGTAATACTCCAAAGCCCAGCTTGAGAAAGCTGAGGGCTTGGGACCCAGGCATTCTAGGGTTAAGTCTTGGGGCTTACGAAGCCTACCCAAAACCCGAAACCCTAAACCCTAAACCCTAAACTCGAAACCCAGCGGAAGTCGTTTTCACAAATGAGGCTCACGCCACACCCACTGGTCTTTCCGCGAGGCTGCAATCTTGTCTCTCTCGAACCTGATGGAGAGAGAGCTCCAGAAAACCCCCTAAGCCCTAAACCCTAAACCCTAAACCCTGAACCAAGTAATAATAAGTAAATAGGGTTTTGTATATTCATAAGGAGCCATAAGGGCATACTATGAGTAATTATTCCGACCCCCATATTCAGCAAGGAATTCAAAGCCTATCTAGGTATATGCCTTTCAAAGTTCAAGTGGGCTGATAAGGGTTTGGTTGCCCACAATCGTCATGCGACTTCCATAAGAACCACAACCCTAAACCCTAAACCCTAAACTTGGGGTAGGTACATGGTCCCTTAATTTGGTCCCTTACCTACCTTTGAAGGGTTCTGATGTATGTGCCCTTGGGTTGCGTAGGGAATAAAGGGGTGAAGGGTCTCTTGTTGACGGCCCACATTGAGGGACCATGCAACTAATGTAAGATAGCCTCCTAGACCCCATTATGCCCTATAAACCCTGTCCCTCTCCGTGCACTGGGACAAAAAGCCCAAATCGGCTACTTCCGGACCAATCCTAATCCCAGAAGTAAGGGTCCCTTTGTGAAGGAGGGAGAAGCCCTAAACCCAGGGCTTGAAGGGCTTGTAGTTTTTGGGCACGTAAGCTCGGATCCTTCTGTACTGAGATGGCCCAGCTTGATTGGAACCCTGTAAGTCCCATGACTAGTCAGACTAGTCCTCTGCAAGCCGAAACTCAAAACCCCAAACCCCAAACCCCAAAAGACTGAACCCTAGACCCCAAAGCCAAACTCTGAGCCCTAAACCCTGAACCCTAGACTTGAAAAACAACAAAACAAACAAAACCTGAACTCACGAAACCCCCCAAGCCGGATGCCGGGGAGAGCAAGGTTCAGGGTTTAGGGTTTAGGGTTTAGGGTTTAGGGTTTAGGGTTTAGGGTGCTGGGCCCAGCACTTGCATTTGAGCTTGAGGCGTCTCTCCTGCCAGGGTTGAAATGGCCCTTGCTACTGGCCCCCCCCCTGGTATGGCTTGGGGAAATTTGGGGGTTTAGGGTTTAGGGTTTAAGGATTTGGGGGAGGGTAGGACTCGGAATTGTGGGTTTCAGTGCGGAACCTCAGATCCACAGCCAATCTTCGGGCGCAGCATCCTTCCCCGCACTCAAGGATCCCCTAAGCCCCCTACCAGGGATTCTGGAGGCCTTAGGGTTTAGGGTTTAGGGTTTGGGGTTTGGGGTCTAGGGTTTAGGGCTAGGGTTTAGGGATTTTATTCCTGTATTGAATACACTTAATATATTCTTTGGGGGGGAAAAGAACACTAAAGGGTTTATGGTTCATATACCTTAATTAAGAGGAATTCTGGTAGTGTAGGGTGACCCCAGTGTTAGGGTCCATGTGGTCCCCCAGGTTCGTATCACACCAGTTTAGGGTTTAGGGTTTAGGGTTTAGGGTTTAGGGTTTAGGGTTTAGGGCAACATGTCTATAGAACACTCAGAGCCAAAGCCAAACGCCTCAGCGCTGATCTCACAGACAGAGACCCAAGACGCAAACTTTGGGACACGGCTTTGGCTCTGAGTGTTCTATAGACATGTTGCCCTAAACCCTAAACCCTAAACCCTAAACCCTAAACCCTAAACCCTAAACCCTAAACCCTAAACCCTAAACCCTAAACCTTAAACCCTAAACCCTAAACTGGTGTGATACGACATCTCAGCTCTTGAGTCCTGGTGCGATGCCCCCTGGCTTCTCGGAAGCATAGACCCCCGAAACGACGACATGCACGAACACCGTCAGCTTAAACCCTGAGCCCTGAACCCTAAACCCTAAACCCTAAACCCTAAACCCTAAACCCTAAACCCTAAACCCTAAACCCTGGGGTGTGTGGTGTCGGGATGGCAGGGGCATGCAGGCATAGGCAGTGGTCGAACGCCGGAAGCCCAAAGGTTCACGGTTTGGGGATTGGGGTTTAGGGTAATAGGGTTATAGGGTTATAGGGTTATAGGGTTTAGGGTTTAGGGTTTGGGGTTTAGGTTTTTGGGGTGTTAGGGTTTAGGATTTGGGATTCGGTTTAGGGTATAGGGTCTGGGGTCATAGGGTTTAGGGTTATAGGGTCATCGGGCTAGAGTGGTTGTAGGGGTTACAGGGTCCTAAAGGCCAGCTCGGTATTAAAACTGTGGAAACAACAGGGCACGTTGCCACCCCCAGACCCGACCTGCGTGGGGTCGGCATGTCGGTCGTACAGGGAGCCGATGCCCTCCCGATTGCCGTCCTTGAATTCGCCCTGTCCAGCACATGAACCCCGAACTCTGAGCCCTAAACCCTAAACACAAATCCCTAAGCCCTGATTGTTCGGAGTGTAGTCTGAGGGGGCCGGAAGCTTTTTAGTTGTCCAGGCGGAAGAGGACTCTTCTTGTGAACGCCGGGGTGGTGTGGGGTTTAGGGCACAGCTGATGACGTTTAGGGCTGCGCTTTCGGATTGTCTTAGGGTTTGCCTCCGTCCTCTTTGGACGTGATTCAACCAGCACACAAGCACGGACTGCTCAATCCTTATAGACCCTAGACGCCAAGGACACTAATTATGTGGTACCTTTTTGGGGGTAGTCCACCAGCCTAAACCCTAAACCCGAAACCCTAAACCCTCAACCCTAAACCCTAAACCCTAAACCCTAAACCCTAAACCCTAAACCCTAAACCCTAAACCCTCCAATAACCAGGGGGGAGGGGGGGGAGGGGGGGGGTTTCGAAAACTGACAATCTGCTCGCCGAGCCCCCTTATAAAAAATGACACACACACACACACACACACACACACACACACACACACACGCACAAACCCAAAAGCTAGAACGCAATAACCTTAGGCTTGAGGGATGGTTTAGGGTTTAGGGTTTCGGGCTTAGGGTGTAGGACTTAGGGCTTAGGGCTTAGGGTTGAGGGTTGAGGGTTGAGGGTTTACGGTCTAGGGTCTAGGGTTTAGGGTTTAGGAACCCAGGAGCGCCTCGAAAAGGAGACGCCTCGGATCACCTCCGCGCGATGGCTGTGGGTTCATGTTACTTAGTAACCAATTATTGCTGTACTTGTGAGGGTTTAGCGTTTAGGGTTTGGGCTTTGGGATTTAGGGGTTAGGGTTATTATGACTGTACTGATAACCATACTAGGTCACTTAAGGGGCTTCTAAGTGGCTTGTTGGTTCAATGATAATTGGTTCATAAGTACCATCCTCCAAGTGACTCTGGGGCAGAGATCGCTGGGTTTTCGGGGGCTTAGGCATCATAGGGTTGAGGGTTTCATTGAGGGTTTAGGGTTTAGGGTTGGGGTTTGGGATTTAGGGTTAGGGCTAGGGTTTAGGGTTTTTAGGTTGTATATACATGTTTAGAAAGCCCTGCACAAACTGGACAAGGGTTTCGGGCTTGGGCGGGCGTCTTAGGGTTTTGGGGCTTTTGGGGCTGTAGGGGGTGCACTTTTGAAAGCCGACCCACAGCTGAACAAGGGTTGATTAGGGTTTGGGGTTTTGCGTTTGGGGTTGAGGGTCTGGGGTCAGGGGTTTCAGGAAGCCGTGCTCCTCAACTCTATGCTCCCCTAAAAGACTTTAGTCAGAATATGATTTGCATACTCCCGGTTTTATCTGAATATAACGAAAGCACAATTCCTAACAGGGCGATAGAACTCAGGTCGAGGGCCTTGCGAAGTTTCGAGCTTAGGGTTCACATCCTGTGAAGCCACGGCAGCGGACAAACGACCACGCTTCTTGTGACGGCCGGGTGACTGAACCCCAACCCTACAAGACTAAACGGGTTTAGGGTTTAGGGCCAGAATCTTTCAGACCCGAATACTACTGAAACAGTGGTCCAAAAACCGTACGCCGGAAGCATGGTCCCTCCAACTTTTAGGGATATAAAGCCTAAACCCTAAACCCGAAATTTTAGGGCTTAGGGTTATTTATAGGCCCTAGGAGCCCTAAAGAGCTTGGCATACTGAGGTGGAGGAATTCAGGGTTCAGAGCTATGTTTACCTTAGACCCAAACAAAAACCTATCATAGCGCCCTTCATAATCAAAATGGTGTTTTTCTTTGTATTATGTTTTTTGAGTTTTTTTTTTTTTTTGGTGGGGGGGTGGCGGGGGGTATCGTAGAACAGGGACCATCATTAAGAAGAATGCCAATAGCTTGGGATGCTCCCCCTTACACGAACAGTCCTTGATCGGGATTAGAATAGGGGGGGGACTAAGGACTGTTAGTATAAGCGGGAAACATCCCAGCTCACCCCCAGGTGTCTTGGTAGCCCGGCACCCATATTACAATAAGGGTACCTACCCTTTTGGAGGGTTAGGGTTTAGGTTTGAGGGTGTAGGGATAAGGAGACATTGAACAAAGGAAAAAGGGCTACCACTCGGCTACCAAGGAGCTGTCTTCGATGTCGGCGTAGTAGAGCATTCCGCTCCCGTGGAACTTGTCGTTCTGCCACTCGCCCTCCACAGGGTTTTTGTTTCGGCTCTTCAGGGGCTTCGGGAGCTTAGGCTTCTAGGGGTGGTTAGGGTTTAGGGTTTAGGGTTTAGGGTTTAGGGTTTAGGGTTTAGGGTGTAGGGTTTAGGGTTTAGGGTTTAGGGTTTAGGGTTTAGGGTTTAGGGTTTAGGGTTTAGGGTTTAGGGTTTAGGGTTGAGGGTTTAGGGTTTAGGGTTTAGGGCTTAGGGCTTAGGGCTTAGGGTTTAGGACTCCCTTAGGGCTTTGAGGTTTGGGGCTCGCGGTTCTAGGGTCTAGTTTAGGGCTTCCGGTTTTCAGAGTAGAGGCTTGAGGCTTCTAGGGTTTAGGGTTTAGGGTTTAGGGTTGTGGGTTGTGGGTTGTCACCTTTGCTAATCCCACTTGCTAAGTCAAAAGGTCTTCCAAGTAGAGCTTCAGGGCTTATAGACGTTCGTGGCTTTTTCGTTTCCGGCTTTCAGGGCTCAGGTTTAGGGCTTCGGGGTCTAGCCCTAGACCCTAAACCCTAAACCCTAAGTTCTAAACCCTAAACCCTAAACCCTAAGGGACTAGGTCGCGACCAGAAGTACAGAAGCCTGCACCTTAGGGAGGGGTCTTAACCCTGAACCCTACACCTAGACCCGGGAGTAACCTAGGAATAAAAGGCTACCCTTCTTGGTTTTAAGCGGATTATAAGGGAAACCCAACCCTACAAAAAGGAAATAAGGGCCTACTCCCGGTCCTAGAAACCGTAGACCCTAAACCCTAAACCCTGCATGTTTTGTTGGGGTGGGGGTGAAGTGGGGTCTTGGGTTTTCTCTTTGGGCTCTGGGCATTCTGACTGCCCGAAAACAGTCATGCCTCAGTGAGGTGTAGCGTTTAGGGTGTCTAGGGCTTAGCGGCTTCCTGAGCCCTAGCGGTTTAGGGTTAGGGCAAAACATGTAGGGTTCAGGGTTTAAGGTTTCGGTTTTAGGGTTTGGCCCTAATCCATGGGGCACTCAGAATGGTGTAGTTGTCGGCATTTCGATTCTGGTATTGGGAGACTGCTTTTGCAAACCGCGCTGCGTTCAACGGATAGTGTGGCCTTATGACTCGCTGGTTCGCAATGGCGAGAGAGAGAGAGTTTCGCACCTTATATCCCCTATATATATATATACACATACGGGATTGTATAAACAAAGAGTTTTATCCCGGAAGCCTAACCCACTTTAATTCTGAACAAATAGAGGAGGTAGATACTTTCAGAGAACATAGAGAAGATACAAGTAGATTCCAACAAGGAGCTCTCTTCACAAACACATGGCATGGAGCAAACATGAGGAAGCAAAGGATTACAGGATTCAGATTCAGGGTGAATGCCCTGATCTTAGCGCGGGGTGGGGGGGAACAGTCCCCCGACCTCTAACCCAGCATTTCAGGGTATCAAGGCCATTCTTTACGTATCTCTTGGGCCTGATGACCCCGGAACCAAAACCCCCAAACCTTAAGTCTTCAAGTGGTCTTGGAGGGGCTATCATTTGTTCATAGTTTAGGGCTCATGGGTGAGGTCTAGGGTTTAGGCTTTAGGGTTTAGGGTTTAGGGCTCAGGGCTAAGGGTTTAGGGTGTAATTAGGGCTTAGGGGTCAGGCTCGCGCGTCAGCTCAGATGTGGGCACCCTCATGCCTTGTAGCAACCGTAGCCGATCTTCTTGCTCAGCTCCGGCGCGATCTGCACAAGGGGGGAGGGGTGGGCAGGTAACTGTAGACCCTCTGAGTCAAATGGCCCTAAACCTTAAACTCTTAACCCCAAACTCCAGCAGGCCCTCCTCAGCCCCCTTCTTGGGGGCTTTGGGGGTGTTCATTGCTGCTGGATGCCTCAAGGAAGCCGCCGCGAGCTAAAGATAGGCCTAACCACCCACTGAACACAACATCCGTCGGTTCCTAAACCCTAAACCCTAAACACTAAACCCCAAACCCTAAACCTGGACCCTCAGACATGCTTCTCGTAAAATCCTACTGTCTACACCCTAAAGCCCAAAAGACCCTAGGAAGCCAAGAAGCCCAGAAGACCCCTCCCAAAAAAAGGCGACAAAGGGGTGTGTTGAATAAACCCGAAACCCTATAAACCCTGAACCCTGAATCCTAAACCCGAAACCCTAAACCCGAAACCCTAAACCCTAAACCCTAGGAGTGCCTCCTCCTCGCCTGTGCCGTGCCGCTTTCCACCCGCCTCGGCACATGCCAGGGCTCGTATGATGGGTTTCCGAAATTCGGGGTTTAGGGTTTAGGGTTTAGGGCTTAGGGCCTAGGGCTTAGGGTTTAGGGTTTAGGGTTCATATTGTGGGGGTTTCCGAGATTTGGGGTTTCCGATATTTGGGGTACCTTACTTGGCAGCGCAGCTGACTTGTTACGTCTACTGAGGGTTTAGGATTTAGGGTTTAGAGTTTAGGGTTTAGGGTTTAGGGTTTAGGGTACAGTACTTAGTCGCCCCTAGAAAACCCGCCCTTACTAATTAACCCTACTTGCAAAGTCAAAAGAGCTTCCAAGTATTGGGGTCCTTATTATCGGGGGGATCCTACTGTTCGGGGGTCTACATTAGGGTTCCCTTTTTCCCCTAAACCCTAAACCCTAAACCCTAAAACCCCCATGTAGGATTTAGCGCTTTGCTGTATAGGGCTTGGGCTTCAGGGGCTTAGGGATTGGGGTGTTCGGGGGTTTCGTACGGTTGAGGGTTGAGAATACTACCCCAAAACTTTAACCCTAAACCCTAAACTCTAAACCTTAAACCCTAACTATAAACCCTAAACCCCCCCAAAACCCTAAACCCTAGACCCTAAACCCTAAACCTTAAACCCTATAAACCCTATAAACCCTGCAAACCCTATAAACCCTAAACCCTAAGCCCTAAAATGGCTTTACAGCCGCGTCGCAGTCGACTTTTTCCGCGCAGCACCAGATGCCCCCCTTCGGGACTCCAGGATATCGAGCAGTAAGCCTTGGGTTGTTCCTCCGTATGTACTAACAGGGTTTAGGGCTTAGGGTTTGGGGTTCAGGGTTTCGGGTCCTTAGTAGGGAACATATGGGGTGTACTATAGTCCCTATTAAGGGCTGCTGGTATAATTCAGGGGGGACATCCCCAAAATCAGCCCTGCACGCCCTTGGCCGTGCTAGGCCCTGTACCCAAGCTGGCCGTGAACTTCACAGGGCCGCGCTGGAACAGTGGCCCCTTCAAGCCTGAGGCTTGTGTTCCTTAAAGGGGCTTTGGGTTTAGGATTTAGAAGTCTCTACTATTCTCTTAAGAACCCCCAAAACATGTAAACAGATCCTTCCTTATAAGGGCAAAATAGGGATCATTCTCTGACATTTTTGGAGTTCTTAAGCAAATAGTACTTATATACGACTTTCAATATGAACCCTGAAGCCTAACCCCTAACATGGCCTCTATCTTTCCCTAACGTGCTAGGCTGCCCAGTAACGTAGGCTTTAAAGGGTGCCCTTTTTTGCTTAAAGGGGTTTATAAGGGAACCTAAAACCCCCAAAAAGGGAATAAGGGCACTACTGGGCATCCTAGAGTGAATCCGTAGACATGGCCCCAAACCCAAAGGTACTACCTCAACCCTCACGCTCAAGCCCATGTCCAACGTAGAAGTGAAGCTGGCAGGGTTGGGCCTCAGAAAACCGAGGATCCCCCTGAACCCGAAAGGTTTAGGGTTTAGGGTTTAGGGTTTAGGGTTTAGGGTTTAGGGTTTAGGGTTTAGGGTTTAGGGTTGAGGGTTGAGGGTTTTTGGGTTTAGGGTTGAGGGTTGAGGGTTTAGGGTTGAGGGCTTAGGGTTGAGGGTTTAGGGGGAGCCAAAGTCAGCCACTGCCCTTCCAAAACAATGTTACGGCCAGCCAGCCACTTGCAGCAACTAAAAGAACGCCATTCTGGCGACGATAACGAGCTTGCAGTAACTAAAGGAACGCCATTCTGGCGACAAGAACAAGCCCTAAGGGCCCGCGTACCCATGTAGAATATGTTGGGCCCTAGAACACTACTATATGGGAACCCCTTTACTAGTTCATGGCTGGGATAGTATTGAATATTTACATGTCCGTTCCTTATTGAGTTGAAGTACCCTTAAAAACGTAAAATGTTACCCCACGATGACAAAGTATTTCTAAGGCCCAAGTATATAACCCTAAACCCCAAACCCTACACCCTAAACCCTAAACCCTAAACCTCTATAGGTACATGGACCCTTTGGGAAGACCGACAACCACGGCCAGCACATCTGGCCGTGGAGCTTTACTTCCCCATTCCTTCGCGCGGCCCTCCCTCTAAATCTCTCTACTCAAGTAGTAGGGTTTAGGGTTTAGGGTTTAGGGTTTAGGGGTTAGGGTTTAGGGTTTAGGGTCGCTAAACCCTATAGATATAGATGTCCAACTGTTGGAGTTTAGGGTTTCCGTTTGGGGTTTAGGGTTTTTAGGGCGTGGGGGTTGCTCGACTGGCTTCAGGGGTTCACATGATGGGCGGCTTGGTTGGAGACCTGTTGCTTTTAGGGTTTAGGGGTCTAGGGTTTAGGGTTCAGGGTTTAGGGTTTGGGGTTTACTGTTTACGAGATGCGCCTTGTGAATTGAACTCGCGTGGTCCCCTTTAAACCCTAAACCCTAAACCCCAAACCCCAGACCCTAACCCCTAAACCCGAAACTCTAAAACCTATACCACTAACAAGCACCTTGCCGAGCAAAGGGACTTTAAAAGGGTTTAAGGGGTTTATGGTTCATATACCTTAGTAGGCATTCTAGTATAAGGTATGTCACCCCCCCCCCCCCATTTTGGGGCTCATTTGGGCTCCAAGGGATTTGCTGGTTACAGAAACCTTGAATAAGAAGACAGGGCCCCATCAGCATGTCTCGTTTGATGGTCATAGGGTCCAGATTGGGGGGGTTTAGGGTTTAGGGTTTAGGGTTTAGGGTTTAGGGTTTAGGGTTTAGGGTTTAGGGTTTAGGGTTTAGGGTTTAGGGTTTAGGGTTTGGACGGGGGGTGGGGAAAGGGGCCGATACAACAAACCACTACAGTAGCTGCACATATTCCACATATTTTCGCATATGTAGATTATGTATCTTATATGATATATACACACACACATTATTTTTATAAATGTAGACAAACAAATAACAAGATATAAATAAACATAAATATAAATATAAATAAATAAACATATATATATATATATTCATATTTATTTATATTAATTATACAATTGTTTATACAATCTTGATATATAAGCATGTATATACGGCTAAGGGCCTTGCAATCCCTTTGAAGGGCAGCGGGGAGGTCTGCGGAGGATTGCTCAGGGGGTTTTAAGGTTTAGGGTTTAGGGTTTAGGGTTTAGGGTTTAGGGTGCAGGGTCCTGATAGGCACGAGCTTGCGTGGGGTGTACTCCAGAAGGCGTCGGTCAAGGGGTTTCGGCAACGGCTATAGACCGGCAACCTCTCATCGCCGATATGGGGGGGTTGTTCTAAATTTAAATGAGCGTCCTCACTCGTTTAGAACAGGCTCCATATGGCGTAAGTTTTCAAGGAAGCGCGCACCGATCTCACCACGTGACTGGACTTCCGAGCCCCAAACCCTAAACCCTAAACCCCAAACCCTAAACCCTAAACCCTAAACCCTAAACCCTAAACCCTAAATCCTAAACCCTAAACCCTAAACCCTAAACCCAGATTCGGGGTGTAGGTTTGTCGGGGTCCAGCGCAGCTGTTGCCATCTAGTCAAAGCCACAGCATCAACGCTGCAAACCTTGGGTTTAGGGTCTATGGCCCAAATGGACCGGTGGAGAACACACTTGGGCCTTCAAGGGCTCCTATATTGTAGCTTTAGGGCCCAAGTACATACTTTGAAGTTTAGGGTTGGTTGGTCTATGAGCCCTAACCTAACCCCGAACCTGTGGAGCGCTTGGGGGCATCATCCAAGGTCAACTACTACTACTACTACTACTACTACTACTACTACTACTACTACTACTACTACTACTACTACTACTACTACTACTACGATTTGCTTAAGCTTGGTAGCCGAGTAACCATCTTATAATAAGGGTATCCTTTTTGGGTTTGCTCATTTTCATAAAGGAACCCAGAACCCAAAAAGGGCAAAAGGGTACCACTCAGCTACCAAGTAAGATCACCCGAAAAATACTACAAGTATTCTTCCTTGCAAGGGCAAGTTCGGGATCGTTCTCGTCATCGGCTGGGTTCTTAAGCAAATGGTGGTCTGAGGTTTTTAGGGTTTAGTGGATGGTGTGGCTTTGCAAGGAGCACGAGGAGTACGGGGCGAGATCGGATTTTGGCTGCAAGCCAAGCGCCGTGCAGTGCCTCAAAATTGAAAAGGGCTTTCTCCTGAGATGCTCAGCAAGTGGACTTATGGGTTCAGGACTTGGGGTCTAGGGTTTTTCGGCCGAGCATTTCAGCATGGTACAAAAACTTGGTAGCCCAGTGACCATATATTTAAATAAGGGCACCCTTTTTTGGGTTGGTTACTTTACAAGGGAACCCATAAGCAACAAAAGGGAAAAGGGTACCACTGGGCTACCAAGTACAAAAATGGAGAGAAAGTGGACGAAAGCGCCACCGTGGCCACGCGACCTCCCTGCAAGGGATGGGCGATACCAGCATCGAGGTTTAACAAAGTAATGGTGAGATCCGTTACCGTGCCTGGCTTTTGGGACTTTGAGGTTTTCGGAGGGCTTAGGGTTTCGGGTTTAGGGTTTCGGGTTTAGGGTTTAGGGTCTAGCGGGTTAGCGGGTTGTAGGGTTCTCAGCCCCGGCTTCCCCCCACCTGCCAAACCCTAAACCCTTTTCAGCCTGAAGCCCCCGGGCCAATCCACACACCACCCCACTTGAGCATTGCTGTCTTTCATGGGCTCTTGTCATTGCGTTGACATCCTGCGCGGGGCTGCGCGTGAACTCACGTTCAGCAGCCGCGCGGCCTACGCGTCAAGGCCCTCAAACAAAGCCACGCGCACCTGCTTTGGTTGGTTCGGTACTGGCCGGGGCGTTCTACAATCACAAGTTTCTACATATACTCCGCGACGTCCGTTTGTTGGGACGACCCGCTACTAGCACAAGCTTTTGTTTTTTTTCCGGATGGTCGTGTTTGCTTTTGTTTAAGGGTTTGTGTTTAGGGTTAAGGGCGTACGCAAAAAGGCTTGAGGCCCTGAGGGGATTGAACTCCAGGAACGATTAAAGAGCCAGAGCCCGGAGAATCCGGAAAGCTAAGCCCCCCAGTTCCATGTAAAGCCTTGTTGAATTTCATTAGGGAAGGAGGCCCCAAACCAAATTTTGTGCTAGGTAGTCCACGGGCCAGCCCGACGCACCGTAGGAAATTTGTTGCGTCACCCTCTACAATACACAGGCCCGGCGGGAGGGTCCTTAGCAAGTCAGGAAAGCTCCGTTAAACCCTAAACCCTAAACCCTAAACCCTAAACCCTAAACCCTAAACCCTAAACCCTAAACCCTAAACCTGGGCTCCAGGAGACTTAAAGAGCCAGAGCCCGGAGACTCCAGAAAGCTAAGACACTAACACATTTTGGTGATAGGTAGACAGCTTCAGGCCTCATGAGGTCCTAAAGGCTTGCGGCCCTGAGGGCGGTTCCCTGAGGCCTCAGAGTTGAGGGGGATGTTCAGACCCCCGAAGTTTAGTGGGTTTAGGGTTTAGGGTTTAGGGTTTAGGGTTTAGGGTTTAGTGGTTCTTAACTTCGAAAGCTTCAGGTTCTAGGCGTTCAGCTAGAGGCCCCCCCCCAGCCCCCCGCTGAACAGCTCAAAGTCCTGCCCAAATCCCTAAATAAGCCGATACCCTAAACCAAAAACCAAAACCCCTAATCTCTCAGCTCTAAACCCTAAACCCTAAACCCTAAACCCTAAACCCTAAAGCCTGAACCCTACACCTTCAACCCTAGGGTTTGTTCTCGTGCTGAGAACTTAGGGCTTCCGGGTTCTGGGATGGGGAACTCTTAGGCGCGCCATGTTCAACCTCTGCTGGATGTTGACTGCCGCATCTCCGGACGAAATTGCCATGAGGTGGTTGATCTGATGAGGGTTAACCGTCAGCCCTAAACCCTAAACCCTAAACCCTAAACCCTAAACCCTAAACCCTAAACCCTAAGCCCTTGTGGGGTTTCTGCTTTAGGCCTGACCACCATCATCGTTTAGATCCACCCCCCGTGGCAGAGCTCCACTGATGTCCTAGTGACCTCCCGGTACCTAGGTCGCGCGTCGGGCAAGTGTCCATGAGCTTTGGGGCTAGGGTTTACCCAAATGGTTTAGGGATTAGTGTTTAGGGTTTGGGGTTTAGGGTTCCTTTGTACTACCTTTTTTGGGGTACTACACTAAAACCCCCTATACCTGACCCAAGAAGGAACAACTTAGGCTACCCTAAACCCTAAACCCTAAACCCTAAACCCTAAACCCTGAACCCTGAACCCTAAACCCTCAACCCCTATCAAGATTTCAGGTTTCGAGCCTAAGGCTTCTACGGGGCGTTTCAAGGTGTAACCTCTGCACCCCATCGGCCCGCCCACACTGTAGAAAGCAGCTGGTCCCTTTAGGGTTTAGGGTTTAGGGCTTAGGGAAGAGGGGTCTAGGGCGTCAGAACTGACCTCTTCGTGCGTCCCGCCAAAAAACACCTAGCAAGGAACACGCCCAGAGCATCCCCTCTAAGCCTAGACCCTGAACACTGAGTCCTACCAACCCAAAACCACCCCAACTAAGCCCTGAAGTCTTCGGGTAGTTACATGAATCAGGGGACCCCTTACATACCCTTAATATACACTATACAACCCAAGGGCCCAGACTTTAGAAGCCTTTAAACTAGATGATAGAAAACACAAGGGGCCATACAACTACCCTTTAGATGAACACGAAATTCTGAAATAGAAGCCATATCCTCTCCTTACAAGCTTCGGTTGTATGGTTCGGGTTTACGGGTTAGGGTTTAGGGCTTAGAGCCGTTTAGGGTTTAGGGTTTCGTGTTTAGGGTTTAGGGTGTTTTTTTTTCAGGGTTTAGGGCAAGGGGTTGAGGGTCTCAATGCGACCAACATTGCCGGGACTCCTTGAAAGCAGGCACACCACAAGTGAAGCTTGAAACGGTAACCCCATTTGGGGCGAAACTGCGGATCCGGGGTTTCCGAAAATGGGGGGTACCCTTTAGGGCTTAGGGTTTAGGGTTTAGGGTTTTGGGGGTTCGGATAGTACGGGTTATTACTATTTTGGGGTCTGCTAAGGGTACCCCCGACTTTCTGGAAATGCCCATGTCAAGTTGGGCTTCGCTGTCTCCAGCGAGTGAAATTTAGGGTTTTTAGGGTTTAGGGAACTGCAGTAAAGCCTAAACAACCCTAAACCCTTGTCAGTCCCTGTGCAACCTTCGACTGTTGGCACCGCAAGCAGCAGGAATTTCCAACCAAAAGAGGACTGCAGGTCATTGTGTCAAGAATATGTTGCGCAACCGTGCCCTGCGCAGAAATTGAGTAAGAGTATCTTGGAGACAAGTTTCCCAATGCGTTTAAGGTTTAGGGTCTAGAAATTAACCCCGCCCAATGTACTAACTCTGACTAAGACTATATCTATAAAAAGGTTCCGATCTTGAACCCTAAACCCTAAAGCCTAAACCCTATACAGTTATAGTTGGTTAACAAGTACCATGAACCTCCAAGTACCCCATGACCATATTGCTCTTGTCTTGCCGCCGCTCACCCCGAGCTTTCAGCCCCAGAAGCCTACAAGTTGCCCCAAGAGAGCAACTTGAAGGGTTTAGGGTTTAGGGTTTAGGGTGCAGGTTGTAACCCTAAACCCTAAACTGCTAAACCCTCTGCCCCTGAAACCTAAACTCCTAAACCCTAAACCCTACACGCTACAGCCCAATTTTGACATTCGCCTCCGGGGATGGCAGCCGCAAAGGAAGTAGGACAGGGTCAGTTTTCGAATTGGCGCCCCCTTTTGTGGGCCCCCATATTCCAGGCACCAAATGGGAGCAACATTCACTGAACTGCCCATCTGAGAATGCGTAAAAACTCCATGCTCAGAATTCTCCGTACCCTAAACCCTCAACCCTGTAAGGCTTTAAGAGCTTCAAACAGAACCCTAGAGCCCTGAAACGCCAAAACCCAAACTCCTAAAAACAATCTGCTTGCTCCATGGGGGTTAGGGTTCAGGGTTTAGGGTTGAAATTCCTAACAACGTGTATAAGGTTTAAGGTTTAGGGTTCAGGGTTTAGGGTTGAGGACTTATAGGGCGCTAAACCCCGGACCCTGCGCCCTATTAACGCGCATGCATCCTGCCATACCAGTAAGACCAGCATGGGCCAGACTTCTCCAAACCCCATTCTCCCTAAACCTAGTTTAGTCAGGAGTCCCCCTAAACCCTAAACCCCAACCCCTAACCCCTAACGGCCCTAACCCCTAAACCCTAAACCCTAAACCCTAAACTCTAAACCCTAAACCCTAACGCATTCTTTAAAGATAGATCCGGATCAAGACGCCGAGCAGACCTGAGAAAAGCGTCCCCAGGAAGTAGACCTCGGCTGGGTCGTGCTTCTGTTGGTCCAGGGCTTAAAGTAGGGCTTAGGGTTTAGGGTTTAGGGTTTAGGGTTTGGGGTTTAGAGTCTAGGGTTTAGGGTCTAGGGTTTTTAGGTCAAGGGATTAGCCTTTGGGTTTGGGGTTTAGGATTTAGGGATTTCCTGCCCACAGGTGGGGGGGGGGGTAGGCCCGGGGGAGTGCGAAACTGAAAGATCATGACCCTTTCATAGGAACAAGCAGGGTAGTGAACAGGGGGGCCGAGCCTTCTTCAAGTTCTATAAGGGAAGTTACATGGTCTCTTAGTGTGTGTTAGGGTTTTGGGTTGAGGGTTTAGGGTAAGATGGCCCCTAACCTTTCTTAAAGGGTTCTGAAGTATCATGGGGTTCTTGAGACTTCTAATCGGGTACATGTAAGGGTATATAAAGGATCCCGAATTGAATATTAGGGTGCGTACTTGGGGAACACGTGGCTGCCCTTAGAGAAGTGACATCGCCCCCGAACCTTACACTCTTACCAACCCTTACCACGTTTAGGGTCTAGGGTTTAGGGTTTAGGGTTCAGGGGTTAGGGTTTAGGGTTTAGGCTGTAGGGTGTAGGGTTCAACTGGAGCTGTCCGAGAGCGGGAGAAGGATCAGGCTGTCCTCTAGGGATGTCCTAAACCCTATAAACCCTTATACAGCTACAAAAAAAAGTAGAGGCATGACAAGGAATTGCATTGACTCTAGGGAATTGTAGGGGATTAGAAGGATTTAGCCCTTCCCGGAGCACTCCCAGCTAACTTTGGACAGGCAAAGGAAAATCTGAAGCGGGAGAGGGACGCAGCCTCGTCATGTGCGGGAAAAGTCAGACGAGAACACGTTGCCGCCCGTCCGACCACTAAAGTCGTCACCAAGGGAGGCAGAATTGATGAAGATGTTGGAGCAACATTAGGGTTTAGGGTTCCCTAAACCCTAAACCCTAAACCCTAAACCCTAAACCCTAAACCCTAAACCCTAAACCCTACACCCTAAACCCTAAACCCTAAACCCTAACCCTTACTATTGAGAATGTGACTCCACATCAGGTGCTCCCCGAACCCTTCGTGACCGAAGCCAAACAGCACGGGCGTGTGTGAGATCGTGTGGGGCGATGCGAGGCTGAACCCTAAACCCTAAACCCTAAACCCTAAACCCTAAACCCTAAACCCTAAACCCTAAACCCTAAACCCTAAACCCTAAACCCTAAACCCTTGCGTGAGGACTCTCGCAAGAATCCCATCTTCGAATGCCTGGACCTTGAGGACTCGCCAACGTTGTTCAAGCGGCTTGTCGCCGCTGTCAGGGTTTAGGGTTTAGGGCTTATAAGGATTTCTGGGCATCCGCAGATTAAACCCTGAACCTACGATTTTCTTGGCGCGCTTACAAAGCCCCAGCCTAGTGGGGGCGGGAACACAAGGGTTGCTATACTGGCCTTTTAGGACTTGGGGATCCAAAACCCTAAACCCTAAACCCTAAACACCAAACCCTAAACCCTAAACCCTACTGGTGTAGTAGGCACGGCACCTGGCGTTGAAAGGTGGCCGGCGTGAGCGTCACACCCTTGAGGATGAATCCCGCAGCGCTGTCGGTGATGAAGCGGACCTCTGGGCGCTTTGGGGTGTGTGAGAGGTTTAGGGTTTAGGGTTTAGGGTTTAGGGTTTAGGGTTTAGGGTTTAGGGTTTAGGGTTTAGGGTTTAGGGTCTAAACCTTAAACCCTAAACCCACAACAACCGCAAGCCTAAACCCCTTGCCAAACGGACACCAGGGTTCGGGATTTGGGGCTTCGGGTCTAGGGGCTTGGGGTTTGCGGTTGAGGGTTTGGGGTTTAGGGTTTGGGGTTTAGGGCTACTGAACCACAATCCTTTCCACAGCAGAAGAATCCCCGGCTAACCTAGCCCAATATATAAGCCCTAATTCCTGCGCCCCCAAACGACCATAAACCGCGCCAGGAGGCCAAGTACTGCCTCTCTGGGTTGATGGCGTCACCGGGGATCTGGTTCACAAGAGCCTCAAGCCACAACCCAGCAACGAGTGAGTTTAGGGTTTATAGGGTCCAGGGTGCCCCAAACCCTACACCCTAAACCCTACACCCTAAACCCTAAACCCTAAACCCTAAACCCTAAACCCTAAACCCTAAACCCTAAACCCTAAACCCTAAACAGCCACAGCGGCTCAGGAAGCATCTGGGTTGGGACTTGGGTTGCTGTCCAGGATGGAGGGGGTTGCTTGGGATGTTCCCCTTTATACTCACAATCTTCATAGGGATCATATCCCCAATCCGTTATCCTTGATTGTAGGGATTATAGGTTTAGGGTTTAGGGTTTAAGGTTTAGGGTATATCCCAGTCGAAGAGTAACCCCGGAAAAAAAAGGTGCCCGTTTTGGTTTAGAGGGGCCCAAAGCGAATAAGGGCCTGCTCTGGGTCCCAGTCTATGGGCGTCGGAAGGGATTTCATCGAGGAAGGCTTCGGTAGGAAATATGCGTGAGCAGGTCCGTCGTGCTGAATAGAACTATTTGAATGGGGGTTTACGATATTAGGGGTAGATTATTTGGTCCTCATTATAAGGGGATCCTACTTATTTGGGGGTCTATATTGTGCTTAAACCCCCAAATTGGGTAACGCATATAGGAAGCTTAGCCTATACATAGCCTGCGAAGGAAGAGTTCGCATAGTCAGGGAAGGGGGTTTTAGGCTTAGGTGTTCAGGTTTAGGATGTCCGTCTAAACTACCGCCCTTTTTGGGGCGCAAAGGGACGACATCATCGCAGCACAGAAACAAATGACCAGTATGATTCGTCAAGACACTTATGGATAGAAACTTCACCATCGTCCCAAACAAAATCTATGGGCATGGTGCCGGAATATTGCGGCACTTCTCCGTCAACGCTGCGCCGTGGAAGCACAGCCGCGTTGCAACGAGGAAGAGACCTCGAGCTTTGCGCGCAAACACCTAAACCCCTGATCCCTAAACCCTAGACCCGAAACCCCAAACCCTAAACCATAAACCCTAAACCCTAAACTCTGAACCCTTTCCAGTCTCCTCTTTCGAACACCCCAGACCCTAACAACGGGGAGGTGCCCCCACCCCACCCCCTCAACAGTTGCAAGTAGGATGATGCAGAGACTTTTTTGGGCTTTGAGCGATATAACGCGCGCATAGCCATGGCAGCAAGTACCGGATGCCTGTTACCAACAAACCTAGTGGGGAGGAGGGTTCTCAGCGTTTACGGCTTCAGGGCTTCGGAAAGAGAGTCGAGTTCTTGCAAGCGAGTATGGGGTTCCCGAACCCTACGCCCTAAACCCTACACTCTAAACCTCAAACCCTAAACCCTAAACCCTAAACCCTAAACCCTAAACCCTAAACCCTAAACCCTAAACCCTAGACCCTAGGGGTTTCATGGCAAGCTTGGCACTTGGGTCTTATCTCAGGTTCAAAGGCCCTAAACCCTAAACCCTATACCCTAGGGTGTGACAAGGTTCGAGAACTTTGCGGATTCTGACTGCTTGGAGATTCATCTTATGGTTTACGGTTCAGGGTTTAGGGTAACTGTACTTAGAACTATCTTCATAACTATATCAAGGTACATACGGGGCTTAGCAGTGGGTTGTAAGTACAGTTAGAATTGGCTTAATATAAAGTACCATGTACCTCCAAGTGGGCTGCAGCAATGACTACGTAAACCCTGCGCCCAAATCCTTCCGGCTACGGCAGGTGGTCACGTGGCACGAGACGATAGATGTGGAGTCTTCTGACTGCTTCCAGCAAAGCCTGCATCAAAACCCTGCACCCATATCGGTCCTTTTCTGGCATCTGATTAACAATGACGGCTAGGAAACAAGACTGGAAAATACACCTTAACCCTAACCCCCTCAACCCTAAACCCTAAAACCTAAACCCTAAACCCTAAACCCCAAACCCTAAACCCTAAACCCTAAACCCTAATTTTGTCCAGGGCTCCTATCAGGGGAAGGGCCGACGCGCCCTCGATTGCCAGGAGGAGCGGCTTCAGATCGGTGCGCCAGATGAAGGTCAGGGAGCCTCAGAAACTCCTAAACT
>CAJNDS010002242.1:488109-500609 GCA_905221605.1 Symbiodinium natans | reverse complement strand
GTTTAGGGCTCCAGGATGTAGAGGGCCACAAGGACTCCCGGGCTTAGGATGTATAAAGGACTGCCGGGCTTAGGATGTATAGTGCCTGGATGTCTCCTGGGCTTTAGGGTTTAGGGTTGTGGGCTTACGACTTAGGGTTTAGGGTTTAGGGTTTAGGGTTTAGGGTTTAGGGTGTAGGATTTAGGGTTTAGGGCTGTTGTGAGGTTTGTTTTTTGGAGTTTTGGGGGCGATTCGAGATTAGGAGATCGGGCTCGGTGGAGTCGACTGTCGGGCTCCGGGCAGCGAATATCTGCTAACCCTAGATACCCTAAAGCCCTAAGCTCCCTGAAGCCCTAGATCCCACCCGAAAGCCCAAACAACAAACACTAAACCCTGAACCCTGAACCCTAAACCCTAAACCCTAAACCCTACACCCTAAACCCTAAACCCTAAACCCGAAACCCTCTGCCCTCTGCCCTGCCGTGTGAGAGAAAGGGCAGTGAGGAGCCGCCGGCAATCAGCTCTCAACCAACCACGTACTTCAGGATGGGTTCCTACACACTATATACCCGAAGCGGCCCTAAGCCCTAAGCCCTAAGCCCTGAGACCTGAGCCCTGAGCCCTGAGCCCTGAGCCCTAAGCCCTAAGCCCTAAACCCTAAACCCTAAACCCTAAACCCTAAACCCTAACCCCCCCCCCCCCCCCCCCACCCCCCCAAACTCGCACGAGAGGCTATCTCCTCGACCCAGCAGTCGAGAATTCGATCCAACCCGAGTAGCCTCGCTGTCTTTTCACTGGGTTTAGGGCTTAGGGCTTAGGGTTCAGGGTTTAGGGTTTAGGGTTCAGGGTTGAGGGTTTAGGATTTATTTCATCGGGTTTAGGGTTTAGGGATTCAGGACTCAGGATTTAGGGACTCAGGGTCCGGGGTTTAGGGTTGAGGGTTTAGGGTCCAGGACTTAGGGTCTAAGTTTAGGGTTTAGGGTTTAGGTGAGGAAGCCTTTCGAAAACCGGACCGAGGCTTGGGGAGGTCTTCGGGAGGCTGCAGGGAATTGGACCGACATGCATGGCGTCACCCTTAAACAGTTCTACGCAACGAGGGGCAGGAGCACCAATCTTCCGCAACTGAACACAAGGGGTTTAGGGTTTAAGGTCGAGGGCTTAAGGAGCCCTAAACCCGAAAACCCCCGAAAGCCCCCAAAACCCTGAAACCTAAACCGTCAACTCGGTGGCTTGACACGCCCAGTGGCAGGTTTGAGTGGATGTAGGCCAGAATGAGAACGAGCGCGCTCGACATGGCGAAACCTGCCAGGGCACCAATTGAGGAATAGGGTTTTGGGTCTAGGGTTCAGGGTTCAGGGTTTAGGGTTTCAGGCGGCGCGTACCTTACGTGCTCTCTGCGGATGAAGGGGTCTTTGTCCGTGCAGCCTAAGAACTACTACGCCCGCAGGGCCCTCTCAGATTCAGAGACTTTGGTCTTTACTGTGGTCCCTGAACCCCAAACCGTAAACCCTACACTCCAGACCCCAAACCCTAAACCTTAAACCCTGAACCCTAAACCCCAGACCCCAAAACCCTAAACCTTAAACCCTAAATCCTAAACCCCAGACCCCAGACCCTAAACCCTAAACCCTGGTAAATAGGGTTTGGGGTTGAATCTTGGTGCTCGGAAGAAACCGTGCCCAAGAAACTTGGTTGGGTCAAAACAAACCAACGCGCTGAACCGAGCCAGAACTTCGAAACCTCAAACTCGACAGGAGAGTAAGTTGGGGGTTTTGGGCTTGGGGCTTAGGAACCGGAACCCTCTAAACCCCTCTCAACCCTCTAAGCCGTCTGACTGTCTGACTCCTATGCACCCTACATGCACCGACTATACACCCTCCTTGAAGCTCTGTTGACTTAGTAAGGCTACTTAGTATTCCCTAGAAACCCCATTAGAATCCCCATAACCCACCCTTATTAACCCTACTTACTAAATCAAGAAAGGGCTCCCATATATAAACCCTATGACTAAGGGTTCCCATACTACCCCCCTCTCCCCCCCAATAGTTAAGGGAATTTGGGGCTACTTAAGCCTAATTAAGGTTGTTTACGGAGAGTGGGGTAGTAGGGACACCCATGATATGAACCCTATAAACCCTAAACCGAAACAAGGCAAGGAGGCATCTTGGCCAGGGAGCTTAAGAAAGAGATGACGGCGGCCCCCGCGAGTAACCCGTCACAGGCGTCGTCCTGCAATGGCCCTTAGGGTCCAGGGTTTAGGGTTTAGGGTTTAGGGTTCTTTTCGGTTGTTTGGTTTAGGGTGTAGGCTCCGGCATGTCAATCCTGAGCCCCTAGACCCTGAAAAAAACCCTAACCCCTGAACCCTAAACCCTAAACCCTAAACCCTGAACCTTAAACCCTAAACCCTAAACCTAGACGCCCTCATAATCACGTGCAGGATCCGGTCTGCGTTCGAATTCGAGCGGTTTGTGGCTTGGTGGTTGGGGTGTGGGGTTTAGGGCTTTACCTGGGACTAATTTACCTACAGTTTAGTAGCTACCCCGTAATCAATAGGTTTAACCCAGAAGCTGTAGGTAAAGAGATCCCAGGTAATGATTAGGGTTTTAGGCGGAGTTTGTGTTTGCTTCTACAGGTCCATCCCCCAGGGTTTATAGTAATGATGGGGCTTAGGGTTTAGGGTTTAGGGTATGGGGTCGGGGAAGGACCCCTGAATAGAAGACAGCACGGCGAATCCCGACCCTCAAGTCAAAAGAGAACCTCACCTGAATTCACCCTTTAACACGGCCCTGGGAAGGGGGGGGGGACCAAATGAAAGCTAAAAGGGTTTATAGGGCTTAGGGTTGAGGTTTTAAGGTTTCCTGAACTCAACCTTTAACACGGAGCTGGGGGGGGGGGAGCAAATGAGCCCTAAAAGGGGTTTATGGTTCGTATGCCTTAACAGGAAGTATGGTAGTATATAGGGTCTATGACCCCATCTTAATTTTGGGTTCATTTGGGCCCCATGGCCCTAAATACTCTCATGACCTGCTGCGGAACCTCGCAGCAGCTCTCCCATCTTCACTCAAAACCAAAAGGAGAAGACATCAGCATCCGAGATGCTCAAGTATGGAAGCCCTAAAGGCCCCAAGACAAGCCGAAACCCTCCCCGCCAACAACAAATGAACCCTTATAGCCCCTAAACCCTCATAGATCCTTACAGACCCTAAACCCTAAACCCTAAACTAAACCCTAAACCCTGAACCCTAAGCCCTCAACCCCTGAAACCCCTCGCATCCTGCACATCCACCTGTAGCTCAACCGATGACTCGCCGAACCTGGAGACAGCAGGGGTGAAACCCTGTATGCCTTTAGCTTTAGGGGTTTAGCGTTTAGGGTTTCGGGTTGAGGGTTTAGGGTTTAAGTTTAGGGTTTAGGGTCCGCCGACCCTGGCGGCGTGTTGGATGGGTTTGGGGTTTAAGCTTAGCTCAATGGCTGGCTACCCGAGACGCCTGAACACCTAACGCCTCATCCTACATTGTAGACCCGTAATCTGATAAAAAACATAACAAACATCCCTACATCCCTCCTTCCTTGCATCAGTAATTCCCGGAGCCCTATGAGCTGTTTATATTAAGAAACCCTAAACCCTAAACCCTAAACCCGAAACCCTAAACCCTAAACCCTAAACCCTAAACACCCTTAAAGCCCTGAAGCAAACTTGGAGATCTGCCAAGCTACAGCAGCGGCTCAGGGCCAAGGATGTGGACTTGTATAGGATTAGTCTTTTTGGGGCTTTGAGTTTGGGGGTTAGGGTTTAGGGTTTAGGGTTTAGGGTTCAGGGTTCAGGGTTTATACAGGGGTCTAGGGTGTCGGGTTTCAGGGTTTCGGGGCGTATAGGGAGGCTAAGACGGCCATCTGAAACGGCAGACCTCCCTTGGGAGAGCCACCACCTGCCCCGGTTTAGGGTTTAGGGTTTAGGGTTTCGGGTTTAGGTTTACGTGAAACACTCTGTGCCCTAAACGCTGTAACTATGAGCCCCAAGCCCCCTGAAAAAACATGGTCTTGCCCAGGCACCGCGAGAATGAGATCCACACCTCCACGCACCAGGTTGCTGCAACACCTCGAGCCACGGTTTAGGGTTTAGGGTTTAGGGTTTAGGGTTTAGGGTTTAGGGTTTACAGGGGTAACAGCATGCCCTTTTCGTGGGTAGTTTCCCCCCACCCCCAAGATTTCTGTCGGACCCTGAGGTAGCCCCTGTGGGTGCTCCTGAATCCGAGCATTGTATGACCCCTAAACCCTAGACCCTAGACCCCAAACCCAAACCCTAATTCCTCATCCCCCACCGGCGAAGTCCCTCAACGAGGCAGCCCTAAAATCAACCCTCAACCCTAAACCCTCAACACATTGAGTGCAAACCTCAGGGTTGAACCGTGTAACCCAACCCAAATATGGACCGAGGGGATACCTGGTAGACCAGCAGCCACCTGATCTTAGGGAATATCCGAGCCCAAAAAAGGTGAACCCTCTTTGTAATCGGATTACGTATAATAAAAAAACAGGTTTAAGGTTAACTACCCAGCCCCCTAAGTTTTGTGTCGGGTACCCTTCTTTCGGTTGGTCGCTTTATAACAGAAACCAAGAACCAAAAGAAGGGCAAAGAGTACCACTGTGCGACCAAGGATAAGACAAGAGGCAGGGGATGAGCCACAAGACCCAAAAGTGGCCTGAGGAAAAATGGTAACCTTTTGGGTTTAAAGGGGCTTATAAGGGAGCCTAAACCTCCCCCAAATAACGGGGAAAACGGACCTACACCGGCCTAGCCTTACACCTTAAACCCCAAACCCCAAACCCCAAACCCTAAACCCTAAACCCTGAACCCCAAACCAAGTGGCAGATGTTGAGGACCAGCCAGGAAATCGCATACTTCCTTCGCTCCTGGCTTTAGCCATCCGCGGACCCCGGATCCCTCCCTTAGACCCCCAAACCCTGAACCCTATAAACCCTATAAACCCTATAAACCCTAGAAACCCTATAAACCCTATGAACCCTATAAACCCTATAAACCCTATAAACCCTATAAACCCTATAAACCCTGAAAACCCTAAAACCCTAAAACCCGAAACCCTAAACCGCCCTAAACCCTGAAGCTTATAAACCCTAATCCCTAAGAAGCTCTAAGGCAGCCCCAGGAGTCCTGAGCCTACAAACCCTACTTGCCGGCTGCAGTTGAAAGCAAGTAAAGGGTGACAAAAGAACACGGGGGTTTCCGACAAGAAGGGTTTCGAGTTCAGGGTTTAGAATTTAGGCTTTAGGGTGGAGGCTTTAGGGTTGAGGGTTTAGGGTTTAGAGGGTCCTGTTCTCAGGATGGTGTTTCTGGGGTGTGTTCGGGGTAGCTGGGGGCTTCATCCATGAACCCGCGATCCCGAGCCTGATTCCCGCAAGCCCCTAAGCTACCCTTCGTATGGGCCCTTAAATGGGGACTCCTCAGATAAAACCCCCTAAACCCTAAACCCTAAACCCTAAACCCTAAACCCTTAAAACTTCAAGGGCCCATACTTCAAAACCCATTAAGGGAGGTAAAGGGGCCATACAAAGGGACATGGACCTGCCCTTCGGACCCCTGAGACCCTCCTTCGCACTACCCCCCCCCCCCCTAATTCTTAGTGGGGAATTGAGGGGGTTTAGGGTTTCAGTGTTCTTACTAGGCAATGAAGGAATTTGGAATTTATATATATATATATATCCCCTCATTCTTAGTAGGGAATTGAGGGTTTAGGGTTTTAGTGTTCTTACTAGGCAATGAGGAAGGTTGGAATATATATATATATATATTCTATTTATATTTGTATTTATAATTATATTTATATTTATAACTACAGATATACCATTAAGGACCCTAATTGCGTCATTCTCTACTAAGAACCAGACTACCCGTGAATTGAGTATAGGGGGAAACCAGGGCCCTGTACGGAGTCGCCCCGGCAGACAAAGTGTAAGCTTCTGAGAGGCCCTGACACTTGAAAACACACCTTCAACACGCATATGCCAGGGTTTAGGGTTTAGGGTTTAGGGTTAGGCTCAGGGTTTGGGATCCTTTCAACGATAGGTGTCACGAGTATTCTTCTCAAACTTTGAACGTTTGAGAGTTTTTAAAAGATAAATGACCATTGAAACTTTGGAGTTTGAGAGTTTCAAAGTTTGAAGAGTGAAAACGATGAACGACACTGAGGCGCGACTTCGATTCTCGAAGAACGAAACAGAAAAGACAAAAAAACAAGGGGGTGGAATTTGGAACGGTCATCACTTCTCCTACTCGAAGAATGAAACAAGAAAAATAAGAAATGGATTTTCAAAGTGCAAACTCGAGATGCTCAGAACTTTCAAACTTTCTAAGTTCGAAATCTTTCAAACTTTCGAGAACGAACGCCTTTGAACACTCAAAGTCAACTTCGAAGTACGTCGCTCGTGACGCCATTCCCTTTCAACTGTAACTTGAAGCCGGCCCTCACACCCAGAACCCTCAAGCCAGCCAGTAAGCTCAGACTCATTTCCCGAAAAACGGAAATTTAAGAAACGGCTCTCGAAACTTTCCTCACAACTCCTCCATGTATGCCACAATCTTTTTCTGCGCCTGAACCCTGGATCGTTAAACCCTCAACCCAGGCATGGAACCTGCAAGAGCACAAGAAGGTCCTGGCTGGGATGTTCCCCCTGAAAGAGTATCCCCTAATAGAATCCCTATTACGGACTGTTAGTATAAGGAGGAACATCCCAACCCCTAAGCCCTAAAACCTAAACCGTAAACCCAAACCCTTTAACCCTTAAACCCTGAAACCCTTAGACTCTTAAACCCTTAAACCCTTATACCCTTAAACCCATAAACCCTCAAACCCTTAAACCCTCAAACCCTTAAACGTCCTGGTGCGAAAGCACATTCCAATGTGAATCCAACTCCCGCTCACCGACGAACTTGGTCCTCGTTCGAGTCAGAGAAGCCAGAATGACTCAGGGTTTAGGGTTTCAGGTCTAGGGTTTCGGGTTTAGGGTCTAGGGTTTAGGACAGCTGTTAAAAGGGTACAAGAAGGGACCCCTAGAAGGGACCCTTAATCTGATTCCCCTCTATAACCTAAGTTAGCCCCCAAGAAGGGTGACTCCTTCAGTCCCTTGAAACTGTTCAACATAAACTCCGCTTGGAGGTTCATGGGCAGAATGATAACTGTACTTACAAGCATCCTAAGTCCCCTAAGTAGGTGTTAAGTAGATGTAAAATTGTGGTTAGAAGTACCCATGAACCTCCAAGTAAAGCCTAAGCCCGTAAACCGTTCACCATCAGGATTTTGGAATTGCTGTGCTGTGAAATCTGCTGCAGTATAGGGTGTAGGGTTTAGGGTTTAGGGTTTTTTTGAAGTCGGACCAGATGTCGCACAAGCAACCAGCTGCTTCTCACAAGTTTGCAGACGCTTTCTCTCTTGATCCGGGCTTTGGTAGATCAATGCTTGAAGCTTGCGTTGCTTACAAGCTCTTGCGAGATTGTGGGTTTCGGGTCCCTGAACCCTAAACCCTAAACCCTAAACCCTAAACCCTAAACCCTAAACCCTAAACCCTAAACCCTAAACCCTAAACTCAAACCCTCAACCCTCAACCCTAAACTGGCTTAGGGTTCGGCGATGATGACGAGGTTGATGCTTACGATGATTTAGGGTTTAGGGTTTAGGGTGTAGGGTCATCTTGTGCGAGGATGAAAATGCATTGTTCTTATGCCCCCACCCCCATTCCCCCCCCAAAAAAAAAATAATGAAAGAAAAAGAAAGCAAGAAAACATATGACTCCCTGCAATCTCACAAGCCCTAAACTGTAAACCACGAAACCCCACAGACCCAAGAAGTCTGAAACCGTAAACACAATAACCCTAGCACCCACCCTAAGATCCCGAAATCCCTGAAACCCTCAAACCCTAAACCCCGAACCCCCTAAAAAACCCCGAAGACCCTAACCCCCCTAAAAACCCTAAACCTTGGGATGTTTCCCCTTTTCCCAACAGTCATCCCTGAACCCTGTCAACACCCCTACCCGAAAACCCTAAACCCTAAACCCTAAACCCTAAACCCTAAAACCCTAAACCCTAAAACCCTAAACCCGAAAAAAAAAACATCAACACTCCCTAAACCTGCATCGTTGAGCCGCAGCTTTCTGAACGCCAACTCGAGGTCCGCAGAGAGAAGCGCCCTCCTCAGGTTTAGGGTTTAGGGTTTAGGGTTTAGGGTTTAGGGTTTAGGGTTTAGGGTTTAGGGTTTAGGGTTTAGGGTTTGGGGTATGTATATCATATATATAGATATATGTATGTACGTATGTATGTATGTATAACATCTACTCTTATCCCATCTGCTAGATTTCGTATAGTGACGGGCGCAGGCTCGACAGCCTCTCCTGCTCCCCGGTTGAGCCCTCCTTGCCCCACAAGCGCCCCACCTCCCCCACCTTCCCCCCCCCCCCCTCCCACCCCCAAACAAAAAAAGAGAGGGTTTAGGGTTTAGGGTTTAGGGTTTAGGGTTTCGGGTTTAGGCTTAGGGCTTATGGCCTAGGGTTGTAGGGTTTCGGGTTGGGTTTTGGGGTTTTAGGCTTGAGGGTTTAGGCTTTAGGGGTTGGGGTGTAGGGTGTTTGGTTGGGTCTATACTCCCCTTAGAACTACTTAGAACCTTAACAAAAATCATGTGTTTAATATCCTCTTGGGGTTGAATAGAAACAACAAGAAACCCTAAACCCTAAACCCTAAACCCTAAACCCTAAACCCTAAACCCTAAACCCTAAACCCTACGCCCAAGGGGGATATAAGGGTCCTGAGCAGGCAGCCGCAACCCACCGCCACACAGCTGTACACTGCATTCGCGGCGATGAGAAACCCGTAGCTGGCCTCCAAGATGCGTGCCAACTGGACCCTAAACCCTAAACCCTAAACCCTAGACCCTAAGCCCTAAACCCGAAACCCTAAACCCTAAACCCGAAACCCTGAACCCTACTCCCAAGCTCTAACACCCAAACCATACTAAGCCACCCAAACCCCTAAAAACCCTAAACGCTTGAGGACCCGAACAGAGGGCTGTAAGGCCATCGCAAGGAAACCTGTGCGTAAACTTAAACCCTACAAAGCCCAAAAACATAAACTCGACAACGCCCTACCCCCAAGTCCTCAATGGGTAGGAGGGCGGTTCCCCAAAGTAGGTGCCAATCTTGGGTGATACTTCGACTATACGACAAGAGTTCGACTAGACTTGGGGTGTTTCAGGTGTACCCCTACTCTGGCGATACTGAAAACCCGAAACCCTAAACCCTAAACCCTAAACCCTAAACCCTAAACCCTAAAGCCTAAAGCCTAAAGCCTAAACCCTAAACCCTAAACCCTAAACCCTAAACCCTAACCAAGGGCCCTCAACCGCCCGGCGTTTTTTTGCCGGGACGCGCTGTAGGCGCGGCCCAGCAGATGGAGCCCCACGAGCGGCCCAAGGCCGACCAACGTCAGGAGAGCGATCATGATAAAGGCGGCGCCTTCTAGGGTTTAGGGTTTAGGGTTTAGGGTGTAGGGTTTAGGGTTTAGGGTTGAGGGTTGAGGGTTTATGGCTTAGGGTTCAGGGTTCAGGACCCGATGCATGAAGGGTTCCAGGATTAGCGAACCCTTGGGCTGAGGGTTGAGGGTTTAGGGTTTAGGGTTCAGGTTTCAGGGTTTAGGGTTTAGGGCTAGGGTTTAGGGCTAGGGTTTAGCGCTACAGGAGGGCGCTGTTGTTGAAACCTGAGTTCGGCCTTAAGGGTTTAGGGTCGAAGGTCTGGAGCCGTTGGCTTTCCGGACATTGACATGCTTGTCTGGCTTCCCCAGTTAGGGGGTTTAGGGTTCAGGGTTTAGGGTATTGGGTTTAGGGTTTCGGGTTTCGGCTCATTGTAACGTGAGGGATACTGTTGAGTAAGCCCGAATCCTGTCGAAGATGGTTGATGGGCCAGCCGAGCAACAGGGCATCCCAAGAAGCACACGACAGGCAACATCCTGTTCCAGAGGGTTCTCCTGCACCGGGCTTTGGGGGGTTTAGGGTTTAGGGTTTAGGGCTTAGGGTTTGGGGTTCAGGGTTTAGGGTTTGGGGTTTGGGGTTTAGGGTCTAGGGGGCCTTCATGGGGGGGAGAGGTACCTAGGGAAGCTTAGGGAAGCTTAGGGAAACTTACGGAAGCTTAGGGAAGCTTAGGGAGCCTTAGGGAGTCGTAATCGAGAACCTTGAGATCAATGCAGTGCCAGGTCGGGTAGCGGGAGAGGCCTTTTCGGGTCAGGGGTTTAGGGTTGTTGAGGGGTTTAGGGTTTAGGGTTTAGGGTTTAGGGTTTAGGGTTTAGGCTTAGCACAATGGTCGGCTCTTGCTGGTCTGCGGCCACTCGGGTCGGTAGCCTGGGCTTCAAGCGCTCAAGGGCTTAGGTCTTGGGGCTGCAATGAAGGGTTCTGCGTGTGAAGCGGTTCACAGGCTCCTGAACTTGCAAGGAGGACGCGTTGAGGATGACGACGTGCCTTCATCAACAGGGCCAAACTCGTATGTCTAGGTTTTAGGGTTTAGGCCTCTAGGGCTTAGGGTTGCCCAGACACCCAGAAAAATCCTGCAAGTGTGCATAGGCACTGTCTCACCGCTGTACCCAAAGCCACTTCTAAACTAGGACTTCAGGCGCGTCTACTAGACCCGGGAGTAACATAGGAATAAAAAGGGCACCTTTTTGGTTTTAAGGGAATGAAAAGGGAAGGAAAAGGGCCTACTCCCGGTCCTAGTCTAAGTGGGTGAACACTAGCCTGATAGTGGGGGGGCACTTGGAGGTTCATGGACACAAAAATACAAAATAGTTCCAAAGAGGGATATAGAAGGAGGGTGAACTTGGGTTCTACCTACTTGCAACGATGCATGAACGTTCAAGGAAGCGCCCTGAACCCTCCAAATAGGTCTCTGCTCTCCAGCTGTAACCCTAAACCCTAAACCCTAAACCCTAAACCCTAAACCCTAAACCCTAAACCCTAAACCCTAAACCCTAAACCCTGAATCCTACAAGCAGGGTCCTAGTAGTAGCAACATCTTTGGAAACTTCCGGCAATCGAAGGTGCGACGCGCGGTCGATGAATTGCATCTTCGATCCCCTGCGAGAAGGGGGCGTTTAGGGTTTGGGGTTTAGGGTTTGGGGTTTAGGGTTTAGGGTTTAGGGTTTAGGGTTTGGGGTTTAGGGTTTGGGGTTTCGAGTTTTATAGGGGGCCAAAACAATGATAACAGTTTTTTGTTTTTTTGTGGGTGGGGGGGGGGGGGGGGGGGTTGTGATCGAAGATTCATAAAGGGACCATAGGGGCGTAGTAATCACTCCGACCCCTTTAGTACGTGGTTTAGGGTTTGGGGTTTAGGGCAGGGTTTCGGGAGGGTTTAGGGTGTAGGGTTTGGTAGGGTTTGGGGTTGAGGGTTTGGGGTTTGGGGTTTGGGGTTTAGGGTTTGGAATTGTGAATTGGGTTTGGGGCTTAGGGGTTTCCAGTGTAGGGGTTTAGGCTATAGGGGCTCCCCTAGGTTACCCAGTATGATTTCAAGGGCGGACGGCTCAGCTGAAATGCCAAGACTTCTTAGCCTCATATGCTGTCTCATATGCTGTTACGGAAGTGAGCCCTGCACCTTAACCCCGAAACCCTAAACCCTCGACAAAATCCATAATATTATCTTCCGATCAGCCGGAGACGTCTCATTGCGTGGTTTTCCGAGTGGCGAAAGTTGGCAGTCCCCCCTGATACTAACAGTCCTTAAGAGGGATTATAATAGGGTTTAGGGTTTAGGGTTTACCATAATCCCGATTGAGCTAGTATAAGGGGGAACATCCCAAGGCGAAAGTCTCCAACTAGAAGGTGCAGGGCGTTCGGAGTTGCAGTTCTTGGGCCTCGTGTATTGGCAGTGGTCCGATGCTTCAGTGCATGCCTTCGGGAAATAGCGGTTTAGGGCTTAGAGTTTAGGGTTTTGGGTTTAGGGTTTAGGTTCGGGTTTCGCACTGGCACCATCATCTACAGTACCTGAAAAGGCAAGCCGGAGCATACCCAAAGGGTCAATTCGGTGGCTGGCAACCCTTGTAGCCCTAAACCCTAAACCCTAAACCCTGAACCCTAAACCCTAAACCCCAAACCCTGCTGGTTTCTGGGTACCCAATTCCATGCTCGACCCCCAAGATGGCTCCAAGGCATCACCGGCTAAGGGAAGCGATTCCTAAAACCTCAAAACCCCCAAACCTCCGAAAACCCCCGAAACCCCACAACCCCGAAACCCAAACACCCTAATGGTTTAGGTTAGGGTTTAGGGTTTAGGGTTTAGGGTTTAGGGTTTAGGGTTTAGGGTTTAGGGTTTAGGGTTTAGGGTTTAGGGTTTAGGGTTTAGGGTTGAGGCTTGAGGGTTGAGGGTTGAGGGTTGAGGGTTGAGGATTGAGGGTTGAGGGTTGAGGGTTGAGGGTTTAGGGTTTAGGGTTTAGGGGGTGAACCCTAAACCCTAAACCCTGAACACTACATCCC
>CAJNDS010002242.1:380609-483109 GCA_905221605.1 Symbiodinium natans | reverse complement strand
AACCCTAAACCCTAAACCCAAGGTCGCCTAACACCCCCCACTACTCCCTAAGGCCCCCTTAGCTTCCCCAAGGGTCCCGAGGTAGTACCTACCCCCCAATGAACCCCCCTAAACCCTAAACCCTAAACCCTAAACCCTAAACTCTAAACCCTAAACCCTAAACCCTAAACCCTAAACCCTAAAACCCTATCATGTGTGGTCGGGGTTCAGGGCTCAGGCTCAGAAAGCGTCTCATAGGTGTACGGGTCTGTAGTAGTTAGGGGTTCAGTCACTGTTTACCCAAAGCCCTAAACCCTAAACCGCAACCCTAAACCCCAAACCCAACATCTAAAAGCGGCACTGCATTGGTGGAGCCATTTTCGGGGTTGTCCCTTTTAACCCTAAACCCGAAGCCCTAAGCCCTAAGCCCTAAATCCTAAACCCTAAACCCTAAACCCTAAACCCTAAACGAAAATAGTAGAAACTGGTTTTGGGGAAGCAGGGCTGCGGCCCTCGCATGGCCCAGGCGTGTAACCCGGGTAGAACCCTGAAAAACCCCAAAACCTACAAACCCACAAACCCCAAAACCCCCCAAAACCACCCCCAAAACCCGAAAACCCCTAAACCTCGGCTAAACCCGAAGCCCCCAGAACCCCAAACCAAACCCTAAACCCAAACACCCTGAACCCAAAACCCCAAAACCCCTCAGCCCGGAAAACATGGCGAAGAACCTGAGCTGCCTTCTGTTTCAGGGTACTTGTCTAAGAAATGTTCAACGTACCCCTAGGGTTTAGGGTTTAGGGTTTAGGGTTTAGGGTTTAGGGTTTAGGGTTTAGGGTCTAGGGTTTAGGGTTTAGGGTTTAGGGTTTAGGGAGGGAGGAAGCCCCCATGCCAAGGAAGCCTGAACTCTACATGGCTGCCCTTAGCAGGGTAGCTATAACTATATAAATATATAAATATATAAATATATAAATATATAAATATATAAATATATAAATATATAAATATATAAATATATAAATATATAAATATATACATATACAAATATATAAATATATAAATATAGAAATATATAAATATACAAATATACAAATATATAAATATATAAAAATATAAAAATATAAATATATAAATATATAAATAAATAAATATATAAATATATAAATATATAAATATATAAATGTATAGATATAAATATATAAATATATAAATATATAAAATATATAAATAATTATATATATATTTACATATTTATATATTTGGGCTGCCTGATTAAGAAACCCAATAAACCCAAGAAAGGCTAAGGATCTAAAGTAACAGTAAACCACCACAGAGCCTATAAACACCCAGGGTTCGGGTTTAGGGGGTTCGGGTTTTGGGGTTTGGGGTTTGGCTTTTTTTGTTTCTTTCTTTTTTTTTTTTTACGGGGCAGGGTTTAGGGCTTAGGGTTTAGGGGTTAGTGTTTAGGGTTTCCTGTAGTATCTGCGGTCCGCCCACAGTTTAGGGGCGTTGGGCTTAGGGGCTTAAGGGATAGGGATCGAGGGATCGAAATGGAGACGGAAGCGAAGAGCAACAAAAAACTCCGAAGCCTAAGCCCTGAAGCCCTAAACCCTCAACGCTACAGAAGCCCCTGGGTGGGTGCTTAGAGGAAGGAACCCAAGGTTCTAGAACCAGAACTAATTCACATGTCAGATGGAAGTGATACACTAGAAGACACGAACCACATGCATCGTCATCATCATCATCATCATCATCGAAGAAATCGCGCGTGATGTATAGCGAGACGTCAAAAGAAAGCCACAAGACACTCTGAGCAATATTTCTAGATATGCTCTGGGAGGCAACCCCCAAAGACCCCATAAGCAAGGTAGGTCTTATGTTGTTTAGGGTATTTGACTATTTAGAGTATGTAGGGTTTAGATCTTAGGGCTCTTAAACACCCCATAAAGGAAACTTACAATATCCCAGTGGCCTACGGCGGCCTACCTAATCAATAAGCAATGGAATTCCGCGGGTGTCAACCAACACGCGCATGCTGCCCCCTGCGTCCCGCTTCCCTGCGTGGCCTTGCAGTAAACCCTAAGCCACCCTAAACTGGCCACCCTAAACTAGCATTTGCGGAAAAAAACCACTCCTTATAAGGGCGATATAGAGATTATTATTTGATATGTTTTTTCGGTTCTTAAGCAACTAGTAGTAAACCCTAGAACGGTTGCTCTTCACAAAGCCTCGGAACCCGGAAACCAACAGAAGTAAACATGTATGAAAACCATACTAGCCCCAAGAGTATCCCAGAAAAAAAGGGGTAATCCTGTTTGATTTAAAAGGGGATTGGGAACCAACAGCCAAACTAAACGGGGCCTAACCCTAAGCCCTCGACCCTGAGCCCGAAACCTTCAACCCTAACCCTAAACCCTAAACCCTATTAGCTACAAAACTACACGCGAAACCCTACACAACCGAAAAAAACCCTCCACATCCCAACCTTCACCCCAAACCTTAAACCTTAAACCTTAAACCTTAAACCTTAAACCTTAAACCTGAAACCTGAAACCTGAAACCTTAAACCCTAACACTAAACCCGAATCCCTAAACCGGCGCCGAGGTACTTGGCTTCGAGAATTGGGCCCGCCGAGGTGCGGGATAAGAGCTCCTGAGGGCGGTTGAGGGTTTAGGGTTAGGGTTTAGGGTTTAGGGTTTAGGGTTTAGGGTTTAGGGTTTAGGGTTTAGGGTTTAGGGTTTAGGGTTTAGGGTTTAGGGTTTAGGGTTTAGGGTTTAGGGTTTAGGGTTTAGGGTTTAGGGTTTAGGGTTTCGGGTTAGGGTTTAGGGTTTAGGGTTTAGGGTTTAGGGTTTAGGGTTTAGGGTTTAGGGTTTAGGGTTTAGGGTTTAGGGTTTAGGGTTTAGGGTTTAGGGTTTAGGGTTTAGGGTTTAGGGTTTAGGGTTTAGGGTCCGCCGACCCTGGCGGCGTGTTGGATGGGTTTGAGGAGGTGAAAACCTCCCTCTTTCCCTCCTTACCCCCCCCAAAACGGGGGGTGGGGGGGTCGGTGCACAATTTTTTCGTGGAGGACCGCGCCACCCGCACAGCGTAAACAGGCGGTTCAGCACAGGGGGGTAGGGGCGCCCTCAGCAAAATCAGCGTTTTCCGCACCCACCCCCCCACCCCCCACCCCACCCCTACCCCGCCCCCCCCCCCACCCCCCCACCGCCCCCCCCCCCCCCCCCCACTCCCGCCCCCCCCACCCCCCCCCCCACTCCCGCCCCCCCTCCCCCCCCCCATCTTTTTTTGGCTTGAGTCCTGGGCTGCTACCCCCCCCCCCCCCCCCCCCCAAATTTTTAACAGAACTTTGTTGAGCAGGCTGGGATGATCTTCGAACCATGCGAGCGGGCTTAGACCTCTCAACTATGCTCCAGCGGGGTCGGCGGCTTGAGCCGGAGGCTCTTAAATTTAGGGTTTAGGGTTTAGGGCCATCAACTCCGACGCCATCAACTCTCGACCCCAACAGCTGGTCGGGGGCCTTACAAAAGCACCTTTGGTGCTTCGGATACGTAAGTCTGGCCATAGGAGAATGCCTCTCACCCTTAACCCTAAACCCTAAACCCTAAACCCGAAATCAACCCTCAAAAGCCCTAAGCCCTACAGAGCCTTTCACCAGGCTGCCTCCAAGTCCCAAGCCCTTGAAAAAGCCCTGAATTCACTAAACAGACCCTAAAACCTAAACCCCCCCAAACCCTAAACCCTAAACCCCAAACCCTAAACCCTAAACCCCAAACCCTGAATTTTAAACCCCTCCGCTGGCCTCAAGGAGGCTCGTCACTCTCCACTGGAACTCTTGGTGGTTTCGATCGAACCACTGGTCCAGCTGCGTTCCTTCGGACCCGGGGGTAGGTTTTAGGGTTTAGGGTTTAGGGCTTAGGGTTTAGGGTTTGGAGTCTAGGGGTTGGGGTTAGGCATCTAGGGTTTGTAGGGTTCCCTAGATGTTTTTGAGGGCTGTTGGTGTTCGGGCTTAGGGCGTTAAGGCTCTAGGGTTTAGGGTTTAGGTTTAGGGCTTGGGAAGAGTTCTATGGTTGAGGTTTAGAGCTTCTTTGAAGGATCGCGAGCGTCCCTCCGCGTTAGTACCTTGCTTCTCTCACTCACACTACCAAAAAGCCAAATAGACCCTATGCTCGTAGGGTACTTACATGGTCCCTCAAACGGGAACCCCTTATGTACCCCAAATACCCTAAACCCTAACCCCTGAACCCTAAACAGCCCTTTCAGCCCCAAGATTTTAAGCCCTATATTCAACCCGATCACACCCGAAGCCGCGTGTCGAATGATGGGCACCAGCAGGTCACGCAACTCTGTCTCCTTGCGGGCTCGGGGTTTAGGGTTTGGGGTTTAGGGTTTAGAGTTTAGGGTTTAGGGTTCAGGGTTTGGGGTTTAGGGTTTGGGGTTTAGGGTTCAGGGTTTAGGGCTTGGGTGTAGGCTTTATAGCGTTTGTTGGGTTTGAAGGGGCTTAATTAGGGGTTCAGGGCTTCAGGGAGTTGGGTGGTTCCATGCCAATCTCAGGTTCATGTCTTGCTCTGAGAATTTCGACTTCTGGGGCTCTTACGAGCATTGAAGGTCTTTGCTTTGTGTCGGGCAAGACGCATCTAGGGTTTTGGATCTAGGGCGTGCGTGGGCGCGGCATGGCGGGGTCCATGGTTGTACTTGGAGGTGCATGGTACTTAATAACCAAATATAACTGTACTGATAACTGTACTTATAACTGTACTTAGTACAGTTATAAGTGTACGAGTGTTACAAGTTGGTTATAAGTACAGTTACAGTTGGTTAGTAAGCACCCTGGAGCTCCAAGCGGCTTCAAGGGGGGGGGGGGATGGAAGCTTTCTGTGTTGCATCTTGATTCAGGCCTCGCAGGGTTCTATAGAGAGCAGGGTAAAGTACTTTTCTTCTAGAGTTCCACGTCTGGGCCGCTAACTTCGGCTCCCTGTTGTATAACCCTTAGATACAGTGTACAGAATAAGCGCCCAAACTTCGGATGCCTGTAAACAAGGGTAAGGGACGCGCTGTCCCTAAACCCTAAACCCTAAACCATAAACCCTAAACCCTAAACCCTAAAACCCAAACCCTAAACCCTAAACCCTGCATGTGAGTAAGCATGCTCGCAGTGCTCCACGTAGGAGGCGTGCCATTGTGGTTTTTAGAGGGCTTAGTGTTCAGGGTTTAGGCTTTAAAGGTTTTGGGCTTGGACGTTGTGGGGGGGGGGGGTGTTTTCAGGTTCATCATGGACTCTGCCTCGGACCCCTAACGTTGTACCTTTGGGTTTGGTATCCTCTAAGGGAATATAAGTTTGGGGCTTTTGGGTTTAGGGTTTAGGGTTTACATGAGGGCCAGGAGTATATGAAAGGGACCTCTTATGGGGGCACATCCCTAAGGGGTCCACGTATGACTCGATTGAGTTTAAGGTTTTAGAGGGGTTAAGAAAAACCGAAACCCAGGAACCATGTTGTAACAAGGGCACCGCTGTTTTAAATTTATTGTACCCTAAACCCTGAACCCAACCCCCCCCTAAGGCAACAACCTTCGGGAGCCGAGCTGCTTGGCAGGACAGTGACATGCTGGAGCCGTCGACATCCTGCTGGGGAGGGCACACCAAAGGGTGCCTTTCAAGACAATATTTTATATGAAGTAGGGTACATATTTCTTGTACCCCCAAAAAAAACCCGGTATATACACTCACCGATATTAAAAAAGGAACCTTATATACACTCACCAAGAACAGCTCAGAAATATAAACCCTGCTTCATATGGTATGGTTTCTAAGCTTCCTCCCCTACTGCCGTTTCTGGACCTGCAATGCCGTCGTCAGGCTATCCTGCACACCGACATGTTAAGGGCTTAGGTTTTAGGGTTTAGGGTTTACCTTAAGGCTGTTGGGCCCCCAACACCCTAGAAATTGAGGCGCCAGGACCCTCCCTAACAGGTACCAGTCCCTCTGTAGGAGGGTCCTTGGAGCCTTAAGAAATTTGGACAATTTTCTTGTTTGTATTATTCGATTAGTCTTATTCGTTTCTATACTTATATATGTATACTGCCTTATTAGTACCAGATTGTTACTGCTATTATCACTGTTGTGACTACACATCTTTGTTTAATTAGTAACAAGCATTTTGCTTTTTACTGTACATTCTTTGTTTTGGAGGGGAGGGGGGCTTCCTGTCGCATTTCGATTTCCATAGATCCCTGAACCCTAAACCCTAAACCCTGAACCCTAAACCCTAAATCCTAAACCCGAAGTAGAACCCCGCCGCAGAGAACTCTGAAATGCCCTTGGCGCCTACTGCCCTGCAGATCAGGGGTTTGAACTTAGGGTTGGGGTTTAGGGTTTAGGGTTCAGGGTTTAGGGCTAGGGTTTAGGGTTTAGGGTTTAGGGTTCAGGGTTTCGGGGTTTCAGATCAGGGGCATAAGTTTCGAAATTGAGGGTCTAAGCAGGGTTTCGGGCTTAGTAGCAAGTTGTAAAGTGTTTAAGGGTTTATGGCTTTAAGTTCAGGGTTTGAGGGTTGATCCTAGTCAGTTGTCGTTGAACCCGAATTGCCCCATTGCGGAGTAGCTCACTATCTGGAGGTCCAGAACCCCCTAAACCCTAAACCCTAAACCCTAAACCCTAAACCCTAAACCCTAAACCCTAAACCCTAAACCCTAAACCCTAAACCTTAAACTGGCCCTGAACCGTAAACCTTTCGGGTGCGCTTGAGCGCGACTCACTGGCTAAGTGAAAGGTAAGACTGGGGATGTTCCCCCTGAAACAAAACAGTCCTTAAAAGGGATTATTTGTTTGGGGTGTACTATACTCCCTATTGAGGACTCCCTAAACCCGAAACCCTGAACCCGGTTAGCATACGGGGGAACATCCCAAGGTAAGACAGCAAACCCGTGGCATGTACAGGGCTCGGTGGCGCCCCAACACGGTCACGGGTTTAGGCTCATAAGGGCCTGGGGTTTAGGGTTTAGGGTTTGGGGTTTAGGGTTTAAGGGATTAGGGTTTAGGGTTTCTCAGCTGACAGCATGTTGTTTCCTAAGACAGACCCGAACCCCTAAAGTCCCTAAAGAGCGTTTGGGGTTTAGGGTATAAGGGATTAGGGTTTAGGGTTTCTCAGCTGACAGCATGCAGTCTCCACAACTGGATAAGGGCCGTAACTCTCGGGCTTCCGAGTTTTGAGTTCGTTCTTATCGGCCTTGGGGAATATGGGTAATTCCCAAGATAAGGGATACCCATTTTATACCCTAAACAGTGTCGAATCCCCTGAAAAGGGACCCCCCCAAAAGGGTACAGCTATCTTCGGAAACCCCCATGTCTGCAAACAGTTCACATAGGCCCGACTAGGTTGGGCCTCCAAGAAACACTTATCCTAAACACTAAACCCTAAACCCTAAACCCTAAACCCTAAACATAAGCGCTTCCTGCAGGCTCGGGGACGCTGCATGCAGCTCCATGCGGGAGGGGCGGCTACTAAGAGTAGCAGGCATGATCGCCGTAAGCCGAAACTGTTCGCGGGAGGCCGTGGCAAAAGGTGGAGGGTTTAGGGTTTAGGGTTTAGGGGCGGAACAGGATGGGTTTTGTGCTTTTCTGCTCTCTATATATATCTCTCTCTCTCTCTCTCTCTCTCTCTCTCTCTCTCTGTGCGTGCGTGCATGCGTGCGTGCGTGGGTGTGCGGGTGGGGGTGGGCGGGGGGGGGGGGGGGGGGGGGGGGGGGGGGGGCGGCCATTGTTGATAACAGCAAGGTAAATATGTGCAAACGACTGTGAGGGTTAAACCCCAAAAACCCTAAACCCCTACAGACCCCAAACTCCTGAACCCCTACACCCCTCAACCCTTGAACCTCTCAAACCCCTATGTAAACCCTAAACCCCTAAGCCCCTATCCTCCCTGCGCCCCCAAACCCGAAACCCCTAAATCCTAAACCCTAATGGCCTCCAGAAGCCATGCAGCTGTGTTTAGGGAAGCCAGAGACCAGCAGCAAAAACAAATCGTGGTTTAGGGTTTAGGGTTTAGGGTTTAGGGTTTAGGGTTTAGGGCTTCACCTAAATCTGGTCTGGGTCACAGGCCCAGTCGCCGTAGTAGACTAAGCCATCTGCCGTTTTGTACCTGTTGCGCATTAGGGTTTCTTAGCCCTAAACCCTAAACCCTAAATCCTAAACCCTAAACCCTAAACCTTAAACCCTAAACCCTAAACCCTAAACCCTAAGCCTTAAACCTTGGGGGTGAGTGGCTTCAGGGCTTGGGGCCGCCCAAGGCTTGTGTAGCTTCTGCTGTTGAGGGTTTTAGGGTTTAAGGTTTAGTGTTTAGGGCTAGTGCTGAAGGTTTAAAGGTTTAGGGTTGAAGGTTTAGGGTTTAGGGTTTAGGGTTTAGGGTTTAGGGTTTAGGGTTTAGGGTTTATGTTGGGCTCTTGATTGGGGGTTCAGGTTTCGGACATCAGGGCTTGTGTTGTAGGGTTCTGGGTCAGGCCTCTCGTTTCATTTCTACAGGGTTTAGGGTTTAGGGTAGCTTGGTCCTTGGGGGCCTTGTAGAGTCTATAGAGGTGAAGGCTTTAACGGGGTTTTTGCGGTGTTGATGAATTGGGGGCCTTTGCCGGCCTCATCGCTTTGCACTACTCCACCCGAAACCCTAAACCCAGTTCCGTAAGCTTTCCAATGCCGAGCTGGCGACCGCTGGTAAGGCAACACTGAACGTTTAGGGCGTTTAGGGTTTAGGGAGATTTAGGGTGCAGGGGGTTTAGGGTTTAGGGAGATTTAGGGTTCAGAGGCTCACTTTGGAGGATGGAGCGGGCGGGGGGGCGCGCCTTACTGGGCAACCAGCCTTGTGTCGTCCCGAGGTTGCTCCACTTCCCTCTAAGCCCTAGCCCTAAGCCCGAAAACCTAAACCCTCAAACCACCCTAAGACCCTGAACCCTACACCACCCCACCCTCAAGACCTTAAATCCACCCTAACACCCGAAAGCCCGGCGCGCCTTCCCTTGCCGTGGAATTTGCCATTTTGCCATTCACCCTCGTAGGTGGCGATCAGCTTGCCTGCGCGGGCTTCCCCCTGATTGGGGTTCAGAGTGCTTCTGGTTCAGGGTTTCAGGGTTTATAAGGTTTAAGGTTCAGGGTTTAGGGTTTCAGGGTTTTAGGGTGCTTCTGGTTCAGGGTTTCAGGCTTTTAGGGTTGATAAGGTTTAAGGTTCAGGGTTTTGGGCTTTTGGGGGTCTAGGGCAAAGGGGTTCAGGTTTTAGACGCCTAAGGCAAGCCCGCCACCCTACAGAAAGCTCGAGACCCACACCCTAAAACCCGAAAGCCTGAAACCCTGAAAGCCCAAAAGCCCACAACCCCTGACATTCCTGAACCCTAGACCCAAAATATCCTTAACATTAAACTCCAAAAGCCCTATAGCTCTAAACCCTGAAATTCCTGAACCCTAAACCCAAACTATCCTCAAGCAAGAGACCAGCTGATGAAAAAACCCTGAACCCTGACCCCGAAACCCTAAATCCTAAACCCAAAACATCCTCAAACAAGAACACCTGATCCCTGCCTTTGTTGCCACCTTCATGGTCGAACTGCTCCATCTGCGCAGGCTAAGAAGGCGCAACTCTCAGAATGTTCTGGTCAGGATACATTGAGATTGTCTACTATTTGCTTAATAATCCCCCCCCACCCCAACAAAGAATTGCCCTTATAAGGAAGAATATCTTTCTGTGTTGGGCGTTTCTTTTTCAAATTCGAGTTTAGTGTTTGGAGCGTAGGGTTTAGGATTCTAAGGTTCAAGCGCTAAACAGCTAACCCTAACCCTTAACCTAAACCCTAAACCCTAAACCCTAAACCCTAAACCCTAAACCCTAAACCCTAAACCCTAAACCCTAAACCCTAAACCCTAGATGGGGAAAGACGTATTGCAAGTTCGGTTCTGAAGCCAATAAGGAGGCTCCTCCTGAAGGACAGCGAAGTTTCAAAGCTAGAGCCCCCAGGTCGGGTCTAGAGTTTAGGGTTTAGGGTTTAGGGTTCAGGGTTCAGGGTTCAGGGTTTAGGGCTTAGGGTTTAGGGTTTAGGGTTGAGGGTTGAGGGTTTAGGGTTACATAGGTTTCGGGGTTTAGGTGGGATTAGGCTTTAGGGTGGAGGTCTGAGGGGGTTTTGGCTAACTTGAGCCGCCAACGGCGGCTCCAACCACGAACAAACATCCGGTCCCGGGGTCCGCCCCTTTAGCGGGACTTCAATGGGAACCCCAGACAGGGAACCCCAATAATATATATATATATATATGAATATATATATATATATATATAGAAGGAATAAAAATATGCCTACCCTAAACCCTAAACCCTAAACCCTAAACTGGGGTTCCCAGTAGGATCCTTTTACTCTGACTTCTACTTGACATGGGCAGTTAGAGAAGTAGGGTCCCTTTTGGGGCGCCTCGGACTCCCAAGTTGGAGCACTACTCACACAGAGAGTCGGGTTTAGGGTTTAGGGTTTAGGGTTTAGGGTTTAGGGTTTAGGGTTTAGGGTTTAGGGTTTAGGGTTTAGGGTTTAGGGTCTAGGGTTTAGGGTTTGCTTAGAGGGCCTCATGGCCCGACCTATGCTACACACAGCCCGGTTGAAATTTGAATTTAGGGCCCATCTAACACCACCTGCCACTGGAGGGTGGGGGGGGTTAACCCTGTAGGCAAACCCAGCAGATGAAGTCCAGTACATCCAATTCAACCCTGCCCCCCCCCCCCCCCCCCCGAAAGCCTTGCCAGAGCCGTGCGGCAAGCCGTCTTTCATTTCGCCATCGTACGTGGTGAAGTCGGCATACCTACTGCTGAGGCCAGTCCGCCCATGAACCTTAAACCCTAAACCCTAAAACCCCTAAACCCTAAACCCTAGACCCTTAACATTCCGGCGGTTGTGCAGGATATCCTGACGACGGCATTGCAGGTCCAGAAACGGTGGTAGGGGAGGAAGCTTTCTCACGCTCTTTCAGGCGTTTGCTCTGCAAACCCCTCAACCTTAACCCTAGCTTAGGGTCACCTAAGTTCTTAGCTCTAAGACTCTAAGCCCTAAGCCCTTACAGTCAACCCTAAACCCTACGCAACCTCATACCTTCATGATGCGAATGTTGACTTGTCATTCCATTCCCCTCCCCTCCCCGCCCGTAGGTTGGGGACCCAATGATGCTCATGATGCTGGGGGGGGGGGTCCGGCTTAGAGGGCGAGGAACGGAGGCAGCGATGCTCGTGAGGCCTATGTCGTTGGCGGCTTGTGGGTTTTTTGTCCAGCTTGTGCGGCCCAGTGTGCGGCGCGCGCGCGCCCACTGCGTGCTTGGCGTTTCCTTTTGGTCGGCAACGCACTTCTTCCTTCTCTCCTGCGAGCCCCCGCCGTCCACGAAACCTCGGGGCGTTGCCCGCCTTTGGGCGTAGCCCCTTAGAATTTAGGGTATTCTAGTACCCCCTCTTATAAGCCCCATGAAGGACTGTTAGTAGAAGGGGAGAACATCCCAACCCTACACCCTGAACACCGCTAACACCCCTGGCAACCAAAAATGACAAACAACGGGGGGGAGAGCACGTAGCCGTGCCCTGCTTCATGTGCTTTGCATCGCCCCCCTTTGTCTGGTAGAAGGCCTTGGGACGAAATTTCGAGGAAGGTTTTACTTTAGGGCTTTTGGTGTTTGGGGGCTTATTTAGGAGGCGAGGGCCTTACTTAAGTTTAAGTGTACGGTTTTTAGGGCTTCTTCGACTTGTTTAGAGGGTTCTGCCCCTGCACCTCGTACCTATCCTAGGCGCTGAGGCGTTTGAGGGTTTGAGGGAGGTGTTCGGGGGTTTAGGGTTTACGGGTTTAGGGGCTTGAGGGTTTGCAAGATTTTGCTATTTTGAGAGTGAGGGCTACTTAACTTCCAATATCTGAGGGTATCATTTTCAATTGTATGAATGTTCCCCAACATCATTTCTTCAATATTCCCGGAGTACGGTGCCCGTATCAAAACAAGGATCCGAACTTTGAATCAATTTGGCCCCAAAACAGCTAAAGCCATGATTCGTGGGGTTTGGGGTTTAAGGCTTAGGGTTTAGGGTTTAGGATGGTTTACGGCTCACAACTTTTCTATCAGCACCCTGGACCATCCATCCGCCAAAACAACTTGCGAGGTAACCCCAAACCGTACAAGTACTTGGAAGCTCTTCTGACTTAGCAAGTCTACTTAGTGTCTTTTCTAGAAGCTGTTAAAATCATACCCACAACCCACCTTACTAACCCTACTTGCTAAGTCAACAGGGCTTCCAAGTAAACCCTTCCGAGGCTTCTGGAGTTCTGTCTGGTTCTTTTGGGGGACTGAAGAACCAGACTTCAAAACCAAACCTATGTGTGGGTTTCCGATATTCGGGGTACCTGGTTGGGGTCCTTACTAGAAGGGGATCCTACAATTTGGGGGGGTGTATTTTAGGGGTCCCCTATTGTCATAAACCCCTAGTTGTCCAGTAACTTGGGGGAATTAAAGGTTAACCTTTGGGATTATAAGGGGATTCTACTACCCCAAAAAGGTTAAAGGGTTACCTACTCTACTACTAGGAACCTATGTTGACTTCGTGCCAAAACACAAAGGGCGTCCTTTGTTTGTGCAAAGGCTCTGCGGTTGATTGCTTCAAGATGCGGAAAACCAAAACCCCTAACCCGATACCCAAAAAAAACTGAACCCAAGCCTAGAAGTATTAAATCACTACCAACCCCGAAAACCCGAAGCCCTAAGCCCTCAACCCCAAGCCCTCCAACACTTTCAATTGGGGTTCTCAGTACCCATGAACCTCCGAAACCCTAAACCCTAAACCCTAAACCCTAAACCCTAAACTCTCCGATTAATCCCTCAACGGCAAGGGGTGCGTGTGATGTGGGGCTGCCGCCAAAGCCAGGTCGGGCAACGGATCTCCGGCCTTAGGCTATATGGGGGTTTAGGGTTTAGGGTTTAGGGTTTAGGGTGTAGGGCTTACTTAGGGTTTATGGAGTTACGAAAATAAGGGACCCCGAAAATGGACCCTAATGGTGGGAGTGCTTTATAAGCACCCCAATAAGGCGCCCCCAATTTCGGAAACCCCCATACCTCACTGAGGCATAGGGTCTGGGATGTAGGGATTGAGGTTTAGGGTTTAGGGTTTAGCATTTAGAATTGGGGTTTAGGTTAAGATGTAGGCAAGCATTGTGCTTTTAGGGTTTAGGGTCAAGGATTACAGGGTTTAGGTCAAGGATTACAGGGTTTAGGGTCGGGTACAGGGCCTCGAATGTAGGGATTAGGGATTCTGGCTTAGGGCATAATGTGAGACGCGGGTGAATAGGGGTCCCCTCTATAAAGTCGAGTTGGCCGGGCTAAACTCCCCGCCCTTGGGGCTTGGAAGTTGAGCTAGACCCTTGTCTTTGCTGTAGATATTAATGCCTCTGCGCTCCAGCTCTTAAGAAGAGCCTCCCATCGTGCTGCAGACTTGTGGTATGATGCCGCAAAACCACGAACAGGGTGAAACTGTCCGTGCACGGGCCCAACCGAGGCACCAAGACCTCAATCAACCTTCAGTGAATCTCTTAGCCGCAACGGCGAAGAACGCAAGCAGTGAACAACATGGTCTGGGCCATGAAGTTGCTGCACACGCCTAAGGCCTAAACCCATTCTTTGTACCCTGCGCTCATCTGGTCTCTCCACACCAGCGAAGACCCCAAACAGAATATATCGAAAACTACCCACGTCCCGAGACCCCGAGACTTGTGCGCCAGAAGCCATGCAACCTTAAAATACAAGAGACGCGTTGGCCGTCGCACGGGAGTTTGCTTGCGAGACAAGACACACCTCACTCACGCAGGACCCTGCTTGCGCCGATCCAAGCACGGAGAAAAGATCTGACCCTGGACAGACCAGATGGGTAGGGGATCAAAAAAATTTATTTGGGATCAAAAAATAATTTATTTCTAGGCGGATCAAAAAAGGCTTCGAAGGCTTCTTGCAAGCGAAGCGGAGGCCGTAAACGCTCAGAAATGCAGCAGTTCTGGTCGTTCGCAAGCTCTAAATACCGGAAAAACACAGCATTTATGCAGGAACTACTGAAAATAGAAGCATTTCTGAGTTGCCAGAGAGGCTGCAGATATTGTATATAGCAGCAGTTCTGCGCTTTCAGAAGCTGGAATTACTGTACACTGCAGCATTTCTGAGTTTCCAGAGGCTGCAAATACTGAAAATAGCAGCATTTCTGCGATTTCAAAGGCTGGAAATACTGTAAATAGCAGCATTTCTGAGTTTGCAGAGGCTGCAAATCAATGCTGGCATCTTGGCATTAGAAGTTTCCAAAAAATGCGTATACTCTGAAGCATGTATATTATGGCATAGTATTGTATATTCTTGTATAGTATTGTATGACATTGTATATTCTTGCATATTATTGTATATTGTTGTACATCTTGTTGAGTATTCTTGTATTGTCGTGTATTTTCTTGTATTTTTGTATACTACTTTATATTGTTGCATATTATTGAATGTTATTGTATATTTTCAAAATTATTGTGTATTATTCTCTTTTTTGTAGATTACTGTACATTATTGTATATTATTGAGTTTTCTTTGTATGTTACTGCAGATTATTCTATATTATAGTATACTATTGTATGTCATTGTATATTATTGTCTATTATTGTATATTATTGTATACTATGTTACATTATTGCATGTCATTGAGTTCTTGTGTTTTCTATATTACTGTATATTTTTGTATATTTTTTGTATATCTTGTTGTCGATTATTGAATACTATTGTCAATTACTGAAAATTGTTGTAAGTTATTCTTGTTTTACGTGTATACTGCTGCATATTCTTGTATATACTTGAAAAGTGTTGTGTTTTTGTGTATTATTATATTATGCAAAAAAGTGCTCGCATCATGGGATTGGAAGGATTCATGTGCTTTGAAGCAAGCTTGCCCGGACTAAGAAAACAGCGGGGGGGTTGGGGGGGGCGCAGCCCCCCCCATTTGCAAACACAACGCTCGCATCATTGGTTTGGAAAGGATATTCATATGCTTTGAAGCAAGCTTGCCCGGCTTTAAAAAACAGCGGGGGGTTTGAAGGGGGGGCGCAGACCCCCCCCCCCATTTGCAAACACAATGCTCGCATCATGGGTTTGGAAGGGATTCATACGCGTTGAACAAGCTTGCCCGGCGCCAAACAAACAATAAATATGTATTGTGTATTATGAACTTTATATATACAAATAGCATTAAATATATACATATACGCTTTCTTACTACGATTTTTGATATTGTTTTTTATCATACCAAGGTATACTATACGATATTGTGTTCTATGATACTCTATTCCACTATATAATATCATTGTGCTTTGTTTTAATATATACACATACATATATCATATGTTATGTTATGTTTTCCTACAGAACTAAATATACCATTATGACCAAAAAGCAATAAATAAAAACAAACTCTGACCACGGGACCGGGAAACCACGGGACCAGAGGACCGGAGGACCAGAGGACCACGTGACCAGAGGACCTTAGGAGCACAGCACCAAGCAACCAAAGGCCAGAATACGTATGCTTTGAAGCAAGCTGGCACGACGTCTCCCTTGCTTTCTTTCTTTTGTGAAGTTGCCTTTTTCTGTCTTTCTTGATTCCGGCCTTCCTTTTCCTTTTCCTTTTTCTTTTCCTTTCCTTTCCTTCCCTTCCTTCCCTGCTTCCTTGCTTCCTTGCTTCCTTGCTTCCTTGCTTCCTTGCTTCCTTGCTTCCTTGCTTCCTTGCTTCCTTGCTTCCTTCCTTCCTTCCTTGCTTCCTTCCTTCCTTCCTTCCTTCCTTCCTTCCTGTCCTTCCGTCCTTCCGCCCTTCCTTCCCTCCCTCCCTCCTTTTCTCCCTCCCTCCATCCCATTTTCTCTTTCTCCGTCGGAAGAACAGGAAAATTATTATTTTGATCCTAAATATTTTTTCTTGATCCTAAATAAATTTTTCTTGATCCTAAATAAATTTTTTTTGATCCGCATCCCGACCAGATGAGCTCAGAGTGCGGATAGGTCAAAGGGTTTGCCACAGGTTGGAAGCGGGAAGCGCGAAGCGCCGCGCAAGCTCTCCATGTCATTTCGCCCGAGAGAAGCTGGCTTGTCTCCGTGCTAGATTCGGGGCACCGTGCGGCAGGCAACATGTCTCGTGTGTTTCAGCGGGCGCACAAGTACATCTGGTCTCCCTAACGCCATGGAACTGTCCCGCTGGCCACCTCGCCCGACGCCCTTCCAGGACCCTCAAGTGGATAACACGCACATGACTTGCACATGTTCACATATATAAGCAAGCCTTCGCACGCTGCGCTCGCAGACGCCAAAACTATTGATGATCCGCTGATCTCTAACCAGTCTGCTGCACTCTGCACACACGCCTGGTCAGATCTCTCCAACGCCACGGAACTACTGGTGCTTCCCGCGCCCCACCCTACTGCAGATTTCTCTGACCTTTCCCAATGCCCGCCTTACTCTGCAACGGCCAAAATGGAAAGCAGTGCACAACATGATGGTCTGGGCCATGAAGTTGTTGCACAAGTTCGCCTAACATAGTCTACGCACTCTGCACACACACACATGGCCTAGAGCTTGCTTCCCACTTCCCACTTCAAATTTCGCTGACCTTTCCCACCGCCCGCCTTGCGCTGCAACAGCGCAACACGCAAGCGGTGAACAGCATGGTGTAACTTCTCTGACCTTTCCCAACGCCTGCCCCTCACACCGCAACGAGGAAACATGCAATTAGGCAGTGAACAAGACCATGAAGTTGCTGCACAACTGGAGGTGCAGCTGACGCCTACACAACTCTTTAGGCTTGCATCGTAACTCCAAGCGCAGGCCTGGTGGGAATTTATGGTTTAGGATTAGGGTTTAGGGTTTAGGGCTAGGGTTTCGGATGTAAGGCTTATGGTTAGAGTTTACGTTTTAGGGTCGGGCGGTCCTCTACATTCCCTCTTCCGGTCCTTAAGAAAAGGGCCCAAAACAAGAACCCAATTTTCGAGACCCTCAGCCCTAGACCCCGCACATCCCAAACCCCACAAAAACAACACTCCTACGAAGGTTTAAGGTTAGGCCTCAGGGTTCAGGGTTCAGGAGGGTTTAGGGTTCAGGGTTTAGGGTTTAGGGTTTAGGGTCTAAAGCTCTGGGAGTCCCAGCTCCGGAGCCCCTCAACACGCCTTTTGACATCCCCAGCGCCCCTTTGGAGTTGTAGTAGGGTTTAGGGTTCAGGGTTCAGGGTTCAGGGTTCAGGGTTTAGGGTTTAGGGTTTAGGGTTTAGGGTTTAGGGTTAGGGGCTTCGGGTCCATAGGGCTTTCGGGTCCTTAGGGGTTTAAGGGGTTTGGGGGGTTTAGAGGTGAGGGTTTTTTGCAACTCCACCCCCCTGCAGTAGAAGTAGAGGTTCTAAGGCCCTTCAGAACTATTCACCCTAAGCCCACATACCTGAACCTCCCTAAACCCCAAACCCTAAACCCTAAAGCCCTAAACACTGAACCGTAACACCCTAAGTACAGCTCCGAACCCGAAATTCTCCCGAGCCCCTCGCTGCTTGCACGCCCAGCGGGTCCGTGCCAAAGTACCTCGACATGTGGCTTTGTGTGAATTATCCCTATCCCTGCACCTTAAACGCGCTTCTTGACATAGTGGGGAGGCGGGGCTCGAAACAAATAAACCTTAAACCCCCCCGCAGCCCGAAGAGTCTGGGTTTAGGGTTTAGGGTTTAGGGTTTAGGGCTTAGGGTTTAGGGTTTAGGGTTTAGGGTTTAGGGTCTAGGGTCTAGGGTCTGAAAAGTTAGAACAGAGTGTTGGGGGGGGGGGGGGGGGGGGTTCGTAGACTTATGTAAGGGACCATAAGGGAATGTCCGAATACCGTTAGTACACAGTCCGACCCCTATAGGCTATACTGCCCTTAGAACCTGAATAAAAATAAGATTTTCTAATATCCTCTTGGGCTATATATGAGCAAAAAGACAGAATAATTCCCAAGGGGGATATAGTAGGAGCGCCTCATGAATAAACCCTAAACCCTAAACCCTAAACCCCAAACCCTAAACCCTAAACCCTGAACCCTGAACCCTAAACCCTAAACCCTAAACCCTAAACCCGCCTCACGAATCTCTGGTCCTTCTTCTTCATGTGGGCCGCGTTGACCTCACGCCGGTCGTTGAGGGATGCAGGGGCAGGTTGCCGGGCGCTTTTGGTTTTGAAGGTTGTCAGGGTTTAGGGTTTAGGGTTTAGGGTTTAGGGTTTAGGGAGTAGGGATTAGGGATTAGGGCTAGGTCTTGAAGGCCATTCCCAAGCTGCTTTGGGACACCTTCTGCGTCTTTCCAAGGGTGTTTCAGGGGGCGGGGGGTGGGGAGGGTGGGAACCTTTCATTGACTTCTCTAAACCGAAACTCTAAACTGACTTGTACCTCCAAAATTATAGTCTACAGGGCCTATAGACTTGGAGGGACCTCTATGAAGGTGCTAGAGCTCCGAAGACACAGCTTCTTGAGCCTCAAGTATCCAAAGTTTCGCCCCCCCCCCCCCCCGACCCTCGCCCCAACCCCCCACCACCCCCCCACCCCACCCCTGCACGGCCAGTAAGGGGTGTAAAGGGGGTCTAGGGGTGTAAGGGGTGCAGTGAAAGGGGTGTAAGGGGTGTAAGGGGGTGTAAGGGGGTGTAAGGGGTGTAAGGGGTCTAAGGGGTGTAAGGGGTGTAAGGGGTGTAATGCGCGCAAGGCGTGTAAGCCGTGTAAGGGGTGTAAGGGGCCCAAGCTGCGGACTGCCACAGCAGCCGCTGTCTTCGAGCCCAAACCCTTAACTTGTAGGGTCTTCGGGGGAGGGGGGGGGGGAGGCTGATACTCCCCACTTCTCCCTAAGGCTCCCTAAGCTTGCCTAAGGTTCCCTGGGTACCTACCTATAATAAACCCTTTGAACTCAAAAGCTCTATGCCTGAAGCAGCCCCCCTGCCCCGGGCAAAAAGCGAGAAATCTGAATTGCTTTGGGTTGAGAGCTTACAGGGCCCTTCAAGGGATAGTGGTGATCGATTAGCACAAACACCCCGAAACCAACTAATTACCTCGTGCCCAAAAGTAACGGCTAAATTTCGTTCAGTAAGCCTTCTTCGGGCCCTTGTTTTAAGTGGGGGGAAGGGAGGGGGGGGGGGGGCAGTTCAGGGGGTAACATAAACTCTTGACTCTAAACTTGGGAGGTTTCCCCTTAATTCATAGGGGAATCCCAAACCCGAAACCCTAAGCCCTTATCCTAGCAGTCCTTAATTAATAGGGGAATCCCTATTCAGGACTGCAAGTATAAGGGTGAACATCCCAACTCGAACACCCAAGCTCGGTCAGAGCCTCGTGGAGTTTCAGATCCCGCTGTGGCTGCCTCCCTTCTCTGACTGGGTGCCTGGGTACAAGTTAGGGTTTAGGGTTTAGGGTTCAGGGTTTAGGGAGCTCTGTAGCTTTGGTTTCGGGTCCTTAAGGTTGAGGGAGGGGCGTTCAGTGGGGGGGTGGGTACCTAGGGAGCCTTAAGAAGGCTGCGGGAGCCTAGGGAGTAGTGGCTAGTATATAGGGAACCTTGAACACCCCCTCAACCCCCCCCCCCCCCCCCCCCCCCAGAACCCTGTAATTTGGGGGTTTTTCCTTCAGGGTTTAAGGCTTCAGGGTTTACAGGGAAGCTCCGGCTGCCAGGTTCCTCAACAACCCAGGACCTGACGTCTCTAGATTTCTTGCGCTAGATGCTACAAGAGGTTCTGTACCCCGAAGCCCGGTGGAAAAAAACGCATACAAAAAACAATGCAAAAAAAAACTCAGGACCTTTAAACCCCAGCTCCTACACAGGGGAGGCTTAGAGGTAGTTGGGCGTCCGGGACAGGCCTGGAGCCAAAGGGGCGCTAACCATGCCTTCTGCAAACATGTGTCTTTGCCCACGGTAAACCTGCATAGCGCCATGCAACAGCAAAGCCGGTGTGCTTGAGGGCACTCTGAACCAGGGCGAGATGATCAACGTGTTCATAGAAGGCGCGAAGGTCAAGCAGCAAGGTGACCGCCTTTCTCGCCAGGGCCTGCAGCGAAGATGTGCCTTTTTGGGCCCTGTCCCAAGGATTAGGGTTTAGGGTTTAGGGTTTAGGGATTAGGGTTTAGGGCTTGGGGGAGCGATGTATCTGGGGGTTAAAGGGTTTAAGGCTTAAGGCTTCGGGCTTTGGAAGATCAAAGCTGTTCGACTGACACCACCCAAGCCCTTTAAAACCGAAAGCCCATACCCACACCTTGTGTTAACCCTAAACCCTAAACCCTAAACCCTAAAGCCCGTTAGCGTTAAGGCCGTAAGTCCTGAACCCTGGAGCCAGAGGACACCACACCCCTGGAAGCCTACAATCCTAAGACCCTAAATCCCAACACCCTACAACCCTAAAGCCCTAACACCCCAAAACCGAAACCATAAAGCCTAAACCCCCAAAACCCTGAAGGCTAGAACCCTAACACCCTAAAACCCTAGACCTAAAACCGAAACAGCAAACCTCAAATCCTCAAACCCAACACCCTTCACCCTAGAACCCCAAACCAATAAAACCCCTAGAGCCCTAAACCCTAAACCCTAAACCCTAAACCCTTAACCCTCAACCTTAAACCCTAGAGCCCCAGACCGAAACAATAAACCCTAAACCCTCACACGCTAACAGCCTACACAATAGAACCCCGAAACCCGAAAACCCTAGACCTTAAACCGAAGTCTACTTGGTATCCCCCAGGAACCCTACGATAATCCCCATAGCCCACCTTACTAACCCTACTGACGAAGTCAAAAGAACTTCCAAGCCCTAAACCCTAAACCCTAAACCCTAAACCCTAAACCCTAAACCCTAAACCCTAATCCAAGTAGTACCCTGGGGGCCCCATTGACCTGGGCGCCCCGGCAAGTTCTCGTAGAGGGGGCTGTACCTGCAACGGGCGTACTTGGAGGTTCATGGTACTTGCTAACCAAGTACCTATAACCCACTTCGTGCCCGTATATAGTCATATGTACAGTTATGAGTACAGGTCTCACCCACTTAGAAGCCACTTAAGTGCCCGAACATAGTCCTAAGTACAGCCCAGTGGCCATACTATAATAAGGGCACTTTTTCTTTTTTTTTTTTTTTTTTTTTTTTTTGGGGGGGGGGGGGTGGTTGCTTTATAAGGGCACCCATAACCAACAAAATGATAAAGGGTACCACTGGGCTACTAAGTAATTGGTCAATGAAACCCTAGACCCTAAACCTTAAACCCTAAACCCTAAACCCTAAGTACCATGAACCTCCAAGAAGGGATGGTGAGCCGAAGTCTTCTTTTGGGGTTTCGGGTGTAGGGTTTGGCGCTTAGGGCTTGGTTTCAGTTTCAGTGTTTTTAGGGCCCCTCCTGCAGCCTCAAGGACAACTAAACCCTAAACCCTAAACCCTAAACCCTACACCCTAAACGGGCACTTTTCGGGCCTGTGACATGGTTCGGACAGAGCAGCCACAGGAGGAGCCGCCAGACGGGCCCCTATTGTGGTCCCTCGTACCCTAGCCCAAAAGAGGTTACCCTCTTTTCTGCGGTTTAGGGTTTCGGGTTTACTAGGATTATTTATACACAACCAAAAAGGCTAAAGGTTAAGTACCCAGCCCCTATGATGCAACGTGGGGCGACTTTCTCTAAAGTGCGCATCGACAACGCGGAGCCCAGTCGAAGGGACGTGAAACCGCCCCGTGGCTTGTCTTTGCTTAATCCCTGTTACCCTAGGAAGAAAAAAGGATCCTTTCTGTTCATATATAAGAAAGCCCATAGCCCAAAAAGCAAAAAGGATCCCTAACACTGATCTAGTTTGTAGCCCAGCAACCATCTTGCAACAAGGGCACTGTGTCTTTTTTTGCTGGGGGGAGGGGGGGGGGTTAGGGTTTAGGGTTCCAAGAAAGGCAAAGGGTACCACTGGGCTGCCAAGTTGTTCAAGGCTAGTGTGCCTGTCGTTTAGGGTTTAGGGTTTAGGGCTTAGATCTGCTTCAACCCGAAACAGGGGAAAAATATGAAATATCGCAAGGGCAAGACCCAGAAGCATATTCAGCAGGGTGTGGGGTTTCGGGCTTCGAGCCCGAGCCCCTAAACCCTAGCCCTAAACCCTAAACCCTAGCCCTAAACCCTAAACCCCAGCCCGAAACCCTAAACCCCAAACCGCCCGAACATGCCGGGCAAACTCGCGAGCTTCTTTGTCTGTGCTTAGCCAATCCTTGGCATGCAGCTTAGGGACTACTTTAGAGTTTAGGGTTTCAAGCTTCAAGTTTCCCTAGACACCCTAAACCCGAAACCCAAGCTCGACAGCTCCGAGGCCCTGAGCCATCAAGTGCTTTAGGGTTTAGGGTTTAGGATTTAGGGTTTAGGGTTTAGGGTTTAGGGTTTAGGGTAACGAAACTGGAAACTTTGAACCCTAAACCCCAAGTCCTACAGCCTCGTCCCTGTAGACGCTACTTCCCTTTTGCAAAATCTAGGGTTTAGGGTTTAGGGTTTAGGGTTTGGGGTTTAGGGTTTAGGGTTTAGGGCCCCGCGGGAGAACTGCTTCCATACGTTGCGGGGGGTCTGAGGGGTTGCGAGACTTAGGGTTTAGGGTTTAAGGGCTACACAAGGCCTGAACAACCCGAAAGCCCTTTTTTTTTTCATGTTAGGGGCTTTAAGGGTTTCGGGCTTAAAGCCCGAAAACCACTACAACATAAACCTTAAGTTCAACATTTGGGGCTTTGGGTTTCGGGTTTAAAGCCCTTAAGTTCAACATTTGGGGCTTAGGTTTCGGGTTTTCGGTTCAAGTCGTTTCCCGCCTTCACGTGCAGCGGGGCAGCGGGGGCTCTTTCAGGGTGCGTGTCGAGGCTAGGGTTTGGGGTTTGGGGTTTGGGGTTTGGGGTTTGGGGTTTGGGGTTTGGGGTTTGGGGTTTGGGGTTTGGGGTTTAGGGTTTAGGGTTTAGGGTTTAGGGTTTAGGGGTTTTGGGTTTAGGGTTTTGGGTTTAGGGGTTGGGGTTCCAGGGCTGTGGGTGCGCCTGTCATCCTAGCATTCAGCATTTTCGGGGTCTAGAATTTGGGATTTAGGCTGATTTAGGTAGGGAAGCCCGAATCTAAGGGTAGTTTCATGGGCCCTTGATATGGTCACCTACCTTCCTTAAGCGTTCTGAAGTATGGGCCCTTGGGTTGTATAGGGTATACAAGGGGTATATCCCTTTTAAGGGCCCATACTAAGGGACCATGTAACCACCCCAAGAACAAAACCCTAAACCCACCATAAGCCCCATGAAGCCCTCAAGCCGCAAAAGGCCCCCTGAAGCCTCAACAGCAGGAACCCCTGACTCCTACCCTCCTATAGAACCCCTGGAGAGTAGCCCCAATGGCCACTCTGCAATTCCTAAACCCTAAACCCTAAACCCTAAACCCTAAACCCTAAACCCTAAACCCTTACCTGGGTTCAGAGCCGACTCCCAGTCGCCCTCGAAGCTGGTGATGTACAGCCTTGGCAGTGGGAGTAGCATGCGTTCCGCAGTTTAGGGTTTAGGGCTAGGGTTTAGGGTTGAGGGTTGAGGGTTGAGGGTTGAGGGTTGAGGGTTGAGGGTTTAGGGTTTAGGGTTTCGGGTTAGGGTTTAGGGCTTAGGGCTTAGGGTTTAGGGTTTAGGGCTTAGGGTTCAGCCCGAAGCAAACCCCTTCAAGCTTGAAGTTTGGGGTTGAAGTTCAGTGCTGAGGCTGCCTAGGGCGAACTCAAATACAGACCAAACTAAATCGGGCAGGCGTGAGTACGGTGGGGTAGTACGAGGTTGCGGGGCGGGGGGGGGGGGGGGGGGGGGGGTTTAGGTTGGGATGCTCCCCCTTATACTAACAGTCCTTCATAGGGATTACAAGAGGGGGACTCTAACCCCGATTAGGGACTGTTAGCATACTTGGATGTTCATGGTACTTATTAACCAATCATAACTGTACTTATAACCACTCATAAGCCCCTTGAATGCCCTAGTATGGTTATACGTGCAGCAATAATTGGTAAATAAGTACCATGAACCCCCAAGCAGGGGGGGAACATCCCTCCAAGCAGCTGGCACAGTGTCTGCCGAAGAAGTTGCTCGGTGCCGGTCCCACGACAAATTGGGCCAATAATGATCTGAAGATGTCTCCTCCTTCCGTGAGGACCTAAACCCTAAACCCTAAACCCTAAACCTTAAACCCTAAACCCATCACAGTTTGCCCGACCGCCACTCCAGCTCTGCCATCCCCTGCTCTGCGAACCCCAGCTCTGCGAACTCCAGCTGGAATCCCGCTTCCGCTTCCACATCGCGAAAACTTCCTGAACCCTAAGCCCTAAAGCCTGAACCCTAAACCCTAAACCCCAAACCCTCGTGAGAGTCTTCTGCATTCCTAAGCGTTTAGGGTTTAGGGTTTAGGGCTTAGGGTCTAGGGTCTAGGGGGAGCAGGTGAACCTGAAACCCTATGCCCCGGAACCCCTGAACTCTACTCGACGCCACCAGGGCAGTATAGGTATATCCACATATATATATATACAATACATATATATATATATATGTATATATGTATATGTATGATGTACATGTACATATATATATATACACATACATACATATATACATATATACATATATACATATATACATATATACATATATACATATATACATATATGTGAGAGGGGCCTTTGGGGTCTATTTGCACACAATACATTAATTCATCTAATTCATTTAATTCTGCAGCCAAGTCGCCCCGAATTAAATGAATTAATTAGTTAATTCATTTAATTCATTTAATTCTCCAGGCAAGGCCCCGAATTAAATGAATTAAATGAATTAATTAATTAATTCATTTAATTCATTTAATTCTCCCGGCAAGGCCCCGAATTAAATGAATTAAATGAATTAATTAATTAATTCATTTAATTCATTTAATTCATTTAATACATTTAATACATTTAATTCTGTAAATGGCCTGAGATCTCCCGTCCAGAGGCTCGATTTAATTCATTTAATTCATTTAATTCTCCAGGCAAGGCCCCGAATGAAATGAATTAAATGAATTAATTAATTAATTCATTTAATTCATTTAATTCTCCGGGCAAGGCCCCGAATTAAATGAATTAAATGAATTAAATCGGGCCCCTCTTATCCGAGATCCCAGGCTATTTAAAGAATTAAATGAATTAAATGAATTAAATGAATTAAATGAATTAAATGAATTAATTAATGAATTAAATGAATTAATTAATTAATTCATTTAATTCATTTAATTCTCCAGGCAAGGCCCCGAATTAAATGAATTAAATGAATTAATTAATTAATTCATTTAATTCATTTAATTCTCCCGGCAAGGCCCCGAATTAAATGAATTAAATGAATTAATTAATTCATTCATTTAATTCATTTAATTCATTTAATACATTTAATTCTGTAAATGGCCTGAGATCTCCCGTCCAGAGGCTCGATTTAATTCATTTAATTCATTTAATTCTCCAGGCAAGGCCCCGAATTAAATGAATTAAATGAATTAATTAATTAATTCATTTAATTCATTTAATTCTCCGGGCAAGGCCCCGAATTAAATGAATGAAATGAATTAAATCGGGCCCCTCTTATCCGAGATCCCAGGCGATTTAAAGAATTAAATGAATTAAATGAATTAAATGAATTAAATGAATTACATGAATTAAATGAATTAAATGAATTAAATGAATTAATTAATTAATTCATTTAATTCATTTAATTCTCCAGGCAAGGCCCCGAATTAAATGAATTAAATGAATTAATAATTAATTCATTTAATTCATTTAATTCTCCCGGCAAGGCCCCGAATTAAATGAATTAAATGAATTAATTACTTAATTCATTGAATTCATTTAATTCATTTAATTCATTTAATTCATTTAATTCATTTAATTCATTTAATTCATTTAATTCATTTAATACATTTAATTCTGTAAATGGCCTGAGATCTCCCGTCCAGAGGCTCGATTTAATTCATTTAATTCATATAATTCTCCAGGCAAGGCCCCGAATTAAATGAATTAAAAGAATTAATTAATTAATTCATTTAATTCATTTAATTATCCGGGCAAGGCCCCGAATTAAATGAATTAAGTGAATTAATTAATTAATTCATTTAATTAATTTAATGCTCCAGGCAAGGCCCCGAATTAAATGAATTAAATGAATGAATTAATTAATTCATTTAATTCGTTTAATTCTCCGGGCAAGGCCCTGAATTAAATGAATTAAATGAATGAAATGAACGAAATGAATGAATTAATTAATTCATTTAACTGAATTTAACTCATTTAATTCTCCGGCCCAGGCCCGGAATTAAATCAATTAAACGAATTAAAACGGCCCCCCTAGGCAATGCCCCTGCATCATTTGGGATTTGCTTTACTTATCCCTTCGATTTCCCTCAGACTTCCCCTTAATAAATTCCCTTTACTTTTTATCATTGTTTCATTTTAGCGGTGCGGTTTATATTTGGTAAGGTCACATAGCTATTGTACGCGCAGTGAGTGATAAATAAACTTAGTTCTTTAGGACCTGGTGCGCGTTGTGTACCTTTTCATTCATGCAACTTAATAATCTCAGCACAGAAAAAAAATAAATGAGTTACATCTGGCCTGCTTTTGAACACATCACATAGCTGTGCCTCACACAATAAAGTGCGCACCTATTGACAAACGGCCTTTTTAAGGGGATTTTTTCCCTCTAAAAGCCTGGTGTAAGGGACGTCCGATTTCCCTCAAATTCCCTTTCATTTTCCCTTAGACCTCATGCGATTCTGGTGACTGCTGTAAAAATCCCCTAAACCATTCCCTTAAATCACTTGGGTTTCCCCTATTTATCCCTTTAATTTCCCCTAGATTTCCCCTTAAAGTCCTTCAACGTTTCCCCTTTATAACTTCCCTTTACTTATTGTCCTTGTTTCATTTTCGCCGTGTGTATTATATTTTATAGGATCTTTATCGGGAAAACAGAATCCTTTAGGGTTTAGGATTTAGGGTTTAGAGTTTAGGGGTTGGGGTTTAGGGTAACTTCTTGTATTGCCACAGTCAAACATTAAGGAGTGGCCCAAGCCCCCAACCACGCCTCTACGCATCCCTCTCAATATTTGATTTGGGTTTAGGGTTTAAGGTTTAGGGTCCATCCTCTGCCTAGCAATTCGCTGCAGGTACGGCCCTCGGACGCGGTTTCGGATGTTGGCAGCACTATTGAAGGGCATAGTCTACGGTTTAGGACCTTTGTCGACGGGTGCGAGGTCCGGAAGAGGTCCTGCTGTCCCTGCTTCTTCTTTTTCTTCGTTCGTCGAATTGACTTACCATGTGCTGGAGGCCATCTTTGTGGGACCGTGAGACGCGGGGCTTCTGACAGTGTGTGTTCTTCTCCATGGCAGAGGTTGAGGCCATGTCGTCGAAAGGGGGGCAGTTAGCTATTCCTTGCTATAGCTCGTCTCGCTGGATCCGGCTTCGCGAGAGGCTTTGGCACACATTCATTTTTCATGGAATGGGTATGGTGGAGCACATGATTGTGTTGGGAATGGATCTTTGGTCGTTCCTTGAGGCTGAGACCTTCATATAGGTGGTTTACCGAGGCTAGGATCTTCGTATAGGTGGAATTGGTCACTTCCTGAGGCTGGGACCTTCATATAGGTGGAATTGGTCATTTCCTGAGGCTGGGACTTTCGTATAGATGGAACTGAATTTTGGCTGGAAACAGAGTCACCGGCCGAAGAGGCCAGGATGTCGAAGGTGTCGAAAGCGATGCCGTTCCTTATCCCGTAAATATTCTAATTCCCTCATTGACTCCTCATATAGGTGGTTTCCCGAGGCTAGGATCTTCGTATAGGTGGAATTGGTCACTTCCTGAGGCTGGGACCTTCATATAGGTGGAATTGGTCATTTCCTGAGGCTGGGACTTTCGTATAGATGGAACTGAATTTTGGCTGGAAACAGAGTCACCGGCCGAAGACGCCAGGATGTCGAAGGTGTCGAAAGCGATACCGTTCCTTATCCCATAAATATTCTAATTCCCTCATTGACTCCTCATATAGGTGGTTTCCCGAGGCTAATTAGGATCTTCGTATAGGTGGAATTGGTCACTTCCTGAGGCTGGGACCTTCATATAGGTGGAATTGGTCATTTCCTGAGGCTGGGACTTTCGTATAGATGGAACTGAATTTTGGCTGGAAACAGAGTCACCGGCCGAAGACGCCAGGATGTCGAAGGTGTCGAAAGCGATACCGTTCCTTATCCCATAAATATTCTAATTCCCTCATTGACTCCTCATATAGGTGGTTTCCCGAGGCTAGGATCTTCGTATAGGTGGAATTGGTCACTTCCTGAGGCTGGGACCTTCATATAGGTGGAATTGGTCATTTCCGGAGGCTGGGACTTTCGTATAGATGGAACTGAATTTTGGCTGGAAACAGAGTCACCGGCCGAAGAAGCCAGGATGTCGAAGGTGTCGAAAGCGATACCGTTCCTTATCCCATAAATATTCTAATTCCCTCATTGACTCCTGAAAAGGAGCGAAATAGTAACTATACCACAAAAGTTAATACAATGCCTATATCCATCGCTTGTGTGATGAAAGTTGCGCTTGCGAAGACACACCCAAAGCATCAATCGAGACGGAGAAGAAGGAAGCCAGGCCAAAGATATGACGGGCGAAATCGCTCAGATGGAACCATGAGAGGGTGAGACATATTCTCCACATTCTTCTGGTTATAGCGAGTCATTGATTGATAATGGATCACCGAAATGGCGATCTATTCTTTCATTCTTTTTACCGGGGCTCTTGGCCCCCGTCATTGAGACCTACAGTTGCGTTGTGTGGCGAGATCTCTTGTGAATTGCGACATCTACAGAGCCCGCCCGTGATGGTTCCTGTACCTCAGTTTGCGAGGGTTTGGAATGGCGGCACCCTACTTGTCACGTGCGAAGAGTATGGAATGGTCATGGCTACCACTGGAGACCCTAGCCCGGAACCGATTCAGATCCTTGGTGAATGCACGACACACCCTGCAGTCCTGCATGCAAAGGTCTGGAATGGCTAGGGTCTAAAATAGTGTGGATGTCTATGTCAGGCCCAGGGTCTACAATGGCGAGTTCAGGTTCTGGCCGCTCATTCTGAGGGCAGTACTTCAATATAAAGGAAATGGCCAAATGGACCCTAAAGGTCTCGGCCACATACATATATACATATATACATATATACATATATACACGTATATATGTACACCAACCCTAAACGGTCGCTTTTTGGGGTCCGCTGTGTGGTACACCCCTTTACACTAAACCCCCCCCAAACCCCGGGCCCAAACCCTCAACCCCAATCCCGAAATCCTTTGCGCCAGGGCTCTCTCAAGTGCCTGGCTGCAGACTGTGCGCACAACTTAATCCCTGTTCCCCTAGGAAGAAAAAAGGACCCTTTTTGTTCATATATAAGAAAGCCCATAACCCAAAAAGTAAACAGGATCCCTAACACTGATCGAGACAAGTCGAAAAGAGCTCCGAAAGCAAACCTTACGTACAACGCAACACTTGTGGATCCCACCATGGCTGTGCAGTCGTCCACAATCCCGAAACCCTAAACCTCAAACCCTGAACCCCAAACCCCAAACACTGAACACTAGACCCAAACCCCAAGCCATAAAGCCTAAACCCCAAACCCTGAACCCTAAACCCCAAGCCCTCAACTCTAAACCTCAAACCCTGAACCCAAAACCCCAAGCCCTAAACCTTAAACCCTGATTTAGAGAACTAGTCCACATCCCGAGCCCTAAACCCCAAACCCTAAACCCCAAACTCTACATCCTAAACCCTAAACCCGAATGTAAAGAACTACCCCACATCCCGAGCAGGTCCCTGGCGGATCCAGATTCGGCAGTGGCACCTTCCCTGGGCTGAGGTTGGTCCTCTCCAACGTCCTGGCTTTGGGGGTTGAGGGTTGATCGGGTTTGGGGTTTAGGGCTAGGGTTTAGGGTTTGGGGTTTAGGGCTAGGGTTTAGGGTCTCGGTTTAGGGTTTAGGGTTTGGGGTTTAGGGCTTAGGGTTTAGGGCTTAGGGTTTGGGGTTTAGCGCGCAGCCCTAGGCTCCCACCCTCACTGGGGAACCGCATGGTGTTCAACATGCTGCTTGTGGCAGAAAAACCCAAGCAAAACGGTCAATAAACCCTAAACCCTAAACCCTAAACCCTAAACCCTAAACCCTAAACCCTAAACCCTAAACCCTAAACCCTAAACCCTAAACCCTGAACCCTAAAGGGAGGGTGTAGGGTTTAGGTCTGTAAGACCTGCCTAGGGTTTAGGGCTCAGGGTTTAGGGTTTAGGGTTTATGGTTCAGGGTTTAGGGTTTAGGATTTAGGGTTTAGGGGTTTAGGGGTTCAGGGGTTTAGGCGTTTGAGAAAGCTCGGCCTCAGAGACTGCGCCACAGCCTTCTCCAAGCGCCTTGTTTGCGGTTTGGGGTTGAGGCTTTAGGGATTAGGGTTTAGGGTTTTGGGTTTCAAGCGTAGGGGCTGAATAATTACCCTAAAGGGTTAACCATTTTTGAAAATAGGATTGTATATAACCAAAAGGGCCAGCCATCTTTTGTAATTGCGGAACCTTGAACAAAAACAACATGGCTTCGAAAATCCCCACCCCTCTCCTTGAAACGCCAACTCTACAAGATTGGGGGCCTGGAGGGTGCCACCGGGCTACCAAGTGGGGTTAGGGGTCTAGTTTAGAGATTCCTTAAACCCTAAACCCTAAACCCTAAACCCTAAACCCTAAACCCTAAACCCTAAACCCTAAACCCTAAACCCTAAACCCTAAACCCTACACGTTTACATGCTTACACCCCCAAGTCCCCGAACGATCCCAAGGAAGGCGCATGATGCCACGACCATGGAATAGGTCGAAGCGGAAGTTCCCCTCATAGACCTTTAGGGTTTAGGGTTTAGGGTTTAGGGTTTAGGTTTAGGGTTTAGGAGTTCAGGGTTTAGAGTGTATATAGGAGTTTAGGGTTGAGGGTTTAAGGGTTGGGGCTCGGTGTTGAGGGACTTCGGGGATTCATGCTTTGGCAACTTCGGGTTTGTATCTAGGGTTCAGGGTGGTGGGGTGGCAGGGACACATAGGCAATGATGTGGTTTCCTCATTGCGTTATCTGCAGTAAAACAAACCTGGTTTCGTCAGTGTAAATTGTGTCGCAACTTAAGCTCGCTAGCAGTGACGTGTAGGAACTACTGCAGGGAAACCACCCTAACTGTACCAGCTGAACTTAACCTGTATGTCTTCATACCACTACTTATAGGGCCACCACATTCTGCGCCGAGGGGGGTAATCTTTCGCCTGCTACAAACCCTTCAAACAGCCCCTGGCAGTGGAATCTGCACATGATATCTTCTCCCCTTGGGAGGGAAGGGCAGGAGAGGGGAGGGGATCGGAGGAAGTACCCAGAATGAGGGGCCCGTGCTGGCTTCCGTAGTATGGCGATGTTGCAATGCTGAAGATCTGATCTGAAGAGAGAGCTCACGTTACTCTTATTCTTGTCATTATGTTGCTACTACTATGTTTAAATTCTCATGTTCATTCTCACTATTTTCATCATCCTTATTGTTCTTCTTCTGATTATCATTCTTTTACATGCGAATCCCGTATGGCCCAGGCAGCATGGCGAGATTTGCCGCAAAGTCTGGACACGTGGGTGTAAGGGTTGGGAGTTGAGGGGCTTTGTGACTTAGGGGTATCCGGGACCCCAAACCCAAGCCCCAAACCCTAAACCGCAAACCCTAAACGCTAATTAAACCCTAAACCCCAAACCCTAAACCCTAAATAGCCTACACCCTGAACCTTGGGATCCATATGTTGAGATTCGACACAGGGGAGGGCAAGGGGCTGACGTCTTCAGGCATCATGGGGTGCAACGCTGCGCTAGGGTTTAGGGTTTAGGGTTTAGGGTTTAGGGTTTAGGGTTTAGGGTTTAGGGTTTAGGGTTGAGGGTTTAGGGTGTAGGGTTTAGGGTTTAGGGTTTAGGGTTCAGGGTTCAGGGTTCGGGGTTTGGGGTTTGGGGTCTAGGGCTTGGGGTTGGGGGTTTGGGGTTTGGGGTTTGGGGTTTGGGGTTTGGGGTTTGGGGCTTACGGCTTCCCACCTTACACATAAGGCCCAATCAAGGCGCATATCGGGGGTCAAAAAACATTTGAGCCTTACCTCTGGTTGTCGGGTCAAGGGTTCAGGGTTTCGGGTGCAGGGTTTGGGGTTTAGGGGTTAGGGTTTCGGTCTGAGTGCGGTTTTGGGGTTTAATTAGGGTGAACCATAGCCCATAGCACAACGACATACCATGCAGCCTTCGTGACGCCGGAGAACTGTCGATCGCCGAAGGTGCGGCCTCCAGCGTGGCTTATCAGAGGCGCTTTTGCCGCGCTTAGGGCTTAGGGCTTAGGGCTTAGGGTTTAGGGTTTAGGGTTTAGGGTTTAGGGTTTCGGGCTTTGCCTGGAAGCCGCAAAACGGCCATATCCATTTGAGATCAACCCTATAGAACGCTCCGACCGCGCGTTAAGCCGCGCCCAGAAGCTTTTCTGCGGAGTGCCAGCGCTGTTTCTATCGCGCCTGCCACGCTTTTGGAGCTTGGCAAGCGGCTGAGCGGCAACCATTGCGCAACTTAAAAATCTTGGAATTTTAAGTTGCGGGAAGCGGTGGAAGGTAGAGACAAGACAGGAGTTGTCGGCAGGAAGTGCTGAGCGTCCCACGCAGGGTAGTACGGGATGCACTTGAAGGAGCATATTTCATGGGCTCTACAAAGCAGCACTCCTTCGGATGCATGGTATCCTCCATGTGAAAGCATACACATAAAATCCGCCTCATGAAGAAGGGCGGCCGAAGAAATCGTGCAGGCATGGATGCTCTGGCCATTCGCACGCACTGGTAACACGGACGTTCTCATCGTGCGGGCATGGATGCTCTGGCAACTCGCACGCACTGGTACCACGGACGTTCTCATCCTGCGGGCATGGATGCTCTGGCCATTCGCACGCACTGGTAACACGGACGTTCTCATCCTGCGGGCATGGATGCTCTGGCCACTCGCACGCACTGGTACCACGGACGTTCTCATCCTGCGGGCATGGATGCTCTGGCCACTCGCACGCACTGGTACCACGGACGTTCTCATCGTGCGGGCATGGATGCTCTGGCACCCGCACGCACTGGTACCACGGACGTTCTCATCGTGAGGGCATGGATGCTCTGGCCACTCGCACGCACTGGTACCACGGACGTTCTCATCGTGCGGGCATGGATGCTCTGGCCACTCGCACGCACTGGTACCACGGACGTTCTCATCGTGCGGGCATGGATGCTCGATCTGGCCACTCGCACGCACTCCTACCACGGACGTTCTCATCGTGAGGGCATGGATGCTCTGGCCACTCGCACGCACTGGTACCACGGACGTTCTCATCCTGCGGGCATGGATGCTCTGGCCATTCGCACGCACTGGTAACACGGACGTTCTCATCCTGCGGGCATGGATGCTCTGGCCACTCGCACGCACTGGTACCACGGACGTTCTCATCGTGCGGGCATGGATGCTCTGGCCATTCGCACGCACTGGTAACACGGACGTTCTCATCGTGCGGGCATGAATGCTCTGGCCACTCGCACGCACTGGTACCACGGACGTTCTCATCGTGAGGGCCATTCGCATACCCCCCACCCCCACAAACCAAGTGCTTTGAGCGGCTGTACATGTCCGAATCGTGAGGACCATTCGCATACCCCCCACCCCCACAAACCAAGTGCTTTGAGCGGCTGTACATGTCCGAACCAAGCGCTTTCAGCGGCTCGACATGTCCCAAACCAAGCGTTTGACATGTCCCAAACCAAGCGTTTTGTGCGGCTTTACGTGTGGCCGGAAGGCTAAACCCTAAACCCTTTTGGGGATTGGAGCTCGGAGGGCGAGCTCTTCGGCAGGTGGTTGCAGTACTAAAGCTGTAACCTCCCACCCCCCCCACCCAAATGTGGGCCCTTTATTGTGGATCCTTGTGTGTGAGACAGTACCCGTGCTTGGTGAGTGTATATTTTGGGGTTTAGGGTTTAGGGTTTAGGGTATGGAGTTCCACGGACATATTGGCACGTAGACGTATTGGGCGTCATGTTCGGGAAAACTCATAGCGAAAAAGCCCGACTTGATTTTCCTATGATCTAGTGCCACCCTAAACCCTAAACTCTAAATGCTAAACCCAAAACCCTAAACTCCATACTTTCGTGAATGTGGTACTTCTCCCAGGGATGCAGGGTGTTGAGGATCTGCAGCGGCCCTCCTAAACCTTCGAAAAATACTTCTAAGTCCTCAACCCCTAAGCCCGAAACCCTCCTAAGCCCTCTGGTTTAGGGTTTAGGGTTTGCCCTAAACCCTCCTAAGCTCCCTAACCTCTCCTCAAAGGTTCAAAGCATCCCCCCTTTAGTCCCTTAACCCTCAAGACCGTCGCAACCGCACAGGGGGTCCAGGCGTTGGCGGTCAGAGTTGTCCTGCTCCTTAAGCAAGGAGGGTGCTCGGTCCCAGGGTTTAGGGTTTAGGGTTTAGGGTTTAGGGCTCGGGGTTTAGGGTTTAGGGCTTAGGGTTTCGGGTACCATGACATCCAGGGTTTGGGGATTTTTTTGGGGCAATTGCATGGAGACCCTAAACCCTAAACCCTAAACCCTAAACCCTAAACCCTAGACCCTAGACCCTAAACCCTAAAACCTAAACCCTGAATCCTAAATCCTAAAACCCTGAGTTAGGGAACCTTCCCTGTTCAGCGATACGCTGGTCTAACTCTCGGACGTCAGTGTTGAAGCGCACCGGTGTGGGTTTCGCTTTGGAGAACACTTACTTTACTGTACTTTGTAGGTACCTTGGGATGTTCCCCCTTGAACTAGGGATTGTAATACCACCCCCCCCCCCCCCCTATTATAATCCCTATTACAGGACTGTTAGTATAAGGGGGAACATCCCAATAGGTACCGTATATTCCCTTACATACCGGGTTTAGGTTTAGGGTTTAGAGTGTATAGGGCTTCAGCACTCTAAACTCAAGGTTTTAAGCCGCCTGCCTCCCCCCTAAGACCCCAGGTCCAAAAGCAACCGCTTTTTGTTGGCTTCTCTTCATGGTTTAGGGTTTAGGGTTTAGGGTCTAGGGCGACCCGAACCTGTAACCCTAAACCCTAAACCCTAAACCCTAAACCCTAAACCCTAAACCCTAAACCCTAAACCCTAAACCCTAAACCCTAAACCCTAAACCCTAAGCCCTCTTTGAACTTACCCGCCGTCGGTAAAGTTTTTTGGAACCCTAAGCCCAAGCCCGCACCTCGCTGGAAGCTTTAGGGCCTTAGACCACTGACCCCAACCCTAAACACTAACCCCAACAAAGGGGTTTCGGGTTCAGGGTTTAGGGTTTTCGGGTCTAGGGTCTAGGGTCTAGGGTTTAGGGTTTAGGGTAAACCCTAAACCCTAGACCCCAAAACCTAAAGCCTGAACCCAAACAACTTGTGCCACGTGGCCCAACGAAGCACGCCATGTCCGTGACGCTTGCCATCTGGCCACGGGTTTAGGGTTTAGGGTTTAGGGTTTAGGGTTTAGGGTTTAGGGTTTAGGGTTTAGGGTTTAGGGTTTCAGAAATGGGTCTTCTTCCAAGTTCCCGTTTTAAGTTGTTGGGAACTCTGTGATAAGGCGCCCCCTGGCAAACGATATGGTTTAGGGCCAGGGTTTGAGTATCAGGGATGGAAGAGAGTCCATCTTCCAAAAGTACCAAAAAACCCTAAACCCGAAACCCTAAACCTAAGCCCGAAACCCTAAGCCATTCATGTGCAGGAAGGGCCTATGGCCGCAGAACCATCAAAGTGCAGACGGGGGTGGGTAGGCGGGTGGGGGGGAGATCCCCCCAAACCCTAAACCCCAAACCCCAAACCCCAAACCCTAAACCCTAAACCCTAAACCCTGCCGTGGCGCCACACCCAAAGCCCCAAGCTCTGGAACCCTCACCCCCTTGCGATCCGAGGAGATCGGGCAAGAGAGCTGAGGGCTCAGGATATTCAGGAGTTTGAGGGTTTAGGGGTTAGGGTTTAGGGATTAGGGTTTAGGGTTTAGGGCTGCCTAAGAACCCACAAAGGGGCTGACAACTGTGTAAAAACTCGTGCTGGGTCAACACCTACTTCTCAGGGCGGCGCAAAAACAAACCCTAAACCCTAAACCCTAAACCCGAAACTCTAAACAACACCAACCCTCAAATTCAGGGTCTGCATGCCGATGCTTCCTGCAACGCAAGGTCCTGTCATCAAAGCACCGCAGGCCCCGATGAGACCTTGAAGCTTCTCATGCTCCGAACCTCAAGCCTACAATCTCCCAAGCCCCCCGACACCCTAAACCCTAACCCCAAACCCTAAACCCGTAAGTCCTAAACCAACCCTAAACCCTTCCATCGGCTGGCAGCTGGCCTAGCCAGTTTCCAGTGTAGATGGCCTTGGCCTCCGCGTTCTCCTCCTGCGATTCCTGCAACGCTGCGGTTGTCTCGGGGGGGCTTGAGGGTTTAGGGTTTAGGGTTTAGGGTTTAGGGTTTAGGGATTTTAGGGCATAGGAATTTGTGGTCGAGGGTCTCGGCTTGTCTTCGGGATTCTGGGGGTAGCTGCGGGGAGGGGTAGAGATTCGAGGCTCAAGATCTACGTCGGGACGCCAGGTGTAAAGCTCACAAGCCACTCCCCTACTTGAAGGTTCATGGTACTTATTAACCATTTATAACTGTACTTATAACCCACTTATAAGCCCCCTAAGTGCCCTGATATGGTCATTGAGTCATAAGTACAGTTATAAGTACAGCTATAGTTGGTTAATGAGTACCATGAACCTCCAAGTACTTTGGGACGACAGCGGAAGCAGGTCCTCGAACGAGTTGTACAGCGTTCCCTCGCCGCTGTAGGTGTGGTTCTCCCTTCCAGTCATATCGGTTGGGTCAAGGTTTTCGGTTGACAGACACACGCAGGTGGGAAAGGGGGAGACACAGAGAGAGTGGGAAAGGGAGAGGGAGGGAGAGCGAGGGAGGGAGAGAGAGAGAGAGAGTGAGAGAGACAGTGAGAGAAAGAGAGAGGGAGGGAGAGAGAGAGGGAGAGAGCAAGAGTGACAGGGGCAGGGGAAAGAGAGGCAGGGCGATTCGCCTCTGTAAAGTCCGAAACCATGGGCGAGACAAGCTCAGAAGTTGCCGTAAGTATCCCCAACGGTCCGAGTGGCCTTATAGTGTATGCCGGGCTCTACATCGCTACTACAAAGAGGCCCAAGTATAAACGATATGGCATCGACCCTTCGGGTTACCCTGCCCCTAAACCCTAAACCCTAAACCCTAAACCCTAAACCCTAAACCCTAAACTGGTCCATGCGCCAAGCGGCCACTCGCCGATGTAGGTCTTGCCATCTGTCCATCTTTGGATGCCCTTGCCTGCCCGCATATACCTTTGGGAGAGGGGGGTAGGGGTGTAGGGTTTAGGGTTTAGGGTTCAGGGTTCAGGGTTCAGGGTTTAGGGTTTAGGGTTTAGGGTTTAGGGTTTAGGGTGGGGGGGGGGGGGGGGGGGGGGAATCCTAAACCCCAAACCCAACCCTCGGGGGAGGGGAGGGGGAACTACTAACCCTAAGCCTGATGTCCTGCAAGGACTACAGAGATGCCCCTCCCAAGCCCCTCCTCCTTCCCCCTGGGTTGAGGCTGGAGGGTTTAGGGTTTCCATGACTATGCACCCTGAACCCTGAACCCTGAACCCTGAACCCTAAACCCTAAACCATGAACATGGTAAGAAGTCTAAGTTTCAGGGCTTGGAGGGATGCTTGTTGAAGTCGGCATGGCGCCTGCCATCTAAACATGTCTGATGCTTTTTGTGGGGCTTGTAAGGTTGGAACGGCACTGCGTGCAGGGCAACTTGGGTTGTTGGCTGGATAAGGGCCGGGGGTGTAATTAGGGTACAGGTAGGGTATAGTGAGGGTGTAATTAGGGTATGATTAGGGTATAATAAGATTACACATTAGGGAATAAAAGGCATATTACTTTCGTAAAGAGAAGGCGCAAGCCCTATCCTTAAACTCTGGGCCCTAAAGTAAACTCTCTCTGGGTGTCTCTGAATTCCGGGTACCTTATTAAGGTCCTTATTCTCAGGGAGTCCTACTATTCGGGGGTCTACATTACGGGCCCCATGCAAATCAAGACAAAGGTTGAAAGCTGCTTCTCGACAAGAAACACTCCATCCAATTGCGGGTGGTCCTGCAATGCCCCAGGTCAAACCCTGATCCTTATACTTGTTATGAACCCTGAGAAGCCTAAACCCTAAACCCCTAAACCCTAAACCCTAAACAGCCCTAAACCCTGAACCCTAAACCCCAAATCCGTAAACCCCGATAAACCCCTAAACCCCTTAACCCTGGAGACAAGCCTCAACCCTAATCCCTGAGAAGCCCTACAGCCAACCGAAAGCTGTCCCCTAAACCTTAAACTTTGAGAAGCCTACACCCTAAAGACTTTGAGAAGCCTACACCCTAAAGATGCCCCCCCCCCCCCCCCCCCCCCAACTTAAGGCAAGTCAGAAGCATTGCAGCATTCCCACTTGCCCGCCAAGGCCTTACTTTTTGAAAGTGACGTGACTTAGCAAGTCTACTTCGTATCCCCTAGAAACCCTTTTATGATCCCCAGAACCCAGCTTACTAACCCCACTTGCGAAGCCAAAAGGGCTTCCAAGCAGGGTCTATCTCAGAGTAACATAGGAATGGTGAGCACCCTGCATTGGTGAAAGGCGTTAGGGGTTCAGCCCTGAGTCCTGAACCCTACATTCGAAAGTTTCACAATTCGCTCCACAGCTCAAACCCACCCTGGTGACCCTAGAAACCAAGCTAGAAAACTAGGGTTTGAAGTGTGGCCCATTATACTCCAAGCTGTTTTAACCCTTGAACCCGCACCCCAGTACTCTATCTCCTCAGAAACCTCCAAGTACAGGGCCTAACCCTAAACCCTAAACCCTAAATCCTACATCCTAAACCCTGTAAACCCTCTAAACCCTCTAAGCCCTCTAAAACCTCTAAAACCTCTAAACTCTACACCCTAAAACCCTAAACCCTAAACCCAGGCCAAACGGACCTTTCGGGAAGGGTTTGAGGTTTTCGGGCTTGGGGGTCTGCAAAAGAACCATGGCGGCCTGAAAACCCCAACACGTGGGATGTTCCCCCCTGATACTACCAGTCCTTCGCAAGGATTCTAGTAGCCCCCCCCTTATTATCATCCCTGTTATTAAGGACTCTTAGCATCCCCTACTATAATCCCTATTAAGGACTGCTTGTACAAGGGGGAACATCCTAACCCCTCACCCTCAACCCTAAACCCTCAACCCTAAACCCTAAACCCTACACCTCTCCCCCTAAACCCTAAACCCTCAAGCATGAGGGGGAACATCCCAACCCCAACACCCTCAAAGGCCATGCCCGCGCGGTCCATGGCGTTGCCCTGGTAGAAGCGGACCCATTCCTGCGCTGTGTCCTTGGAGGGGCTTGGGGGTTTAGGGGTTTAGGGTTTAGGGTTTAGGGTTTAGGGTTTAGGGTTTAGGGGCTTGGGCACGGGCCCAAAAAACCACATAAAACGGGGCCCCTATAAGGGGGAATCCGAAAAAACTTGTTTGTAGGATCCTTATGTTGATGTGGTTTTTTGGGCTCCTATTGGGGGTTTCCGAAAAGAGCCATTGATACCCCTTAAAGATGGGAAAAACCTGAAATCACAGTAAGAATCCCTTTATATTGTGAGGTGTATATTCCGTCATTAAGAGGCATTGGGCTCTCTGGGTAGAAGAAAAATGGGCGATCCGATGCGTCGCATCGTCGCAGGTCGCACAAACGGCCAGGCCGCAAGTGAGCGCAACAGACAGACATGCTTGTTCATGGGCTCCCCGTAACTAAGGCTATTTAAGGGGAATTCAGCCTATTAGGGTTTTTTAAGGGGGGAACTAAGGGGGCTAGTATAGCGTAACTAAGGCCATTTAGGGGAAATTAAGCCTGTGAGGGTTATGGAAGAGGGGAACTAAGGGGGGTAGTATAGCGGGGGGTCGTATGTTTGTTCATTTGAGTACGTGGATACATAGATAAATAAAATAAAAAAGGTATGTATAGACATACATATATGTATATATGTACTTGCTAGCCCGCATTTCATATCTGCCAGTAGAATCAATACAACAAAAGTTGGCACGCACACACACACACAAATATATATATATATAGAAATATGTACTGCGAACATATATGCAAAAACAAATGAATAGATTAAGTATGTATATGTATACATACAAATCCTAAACCATAGGTGTCAGCCTCAAAACGGAAGTTGCCAGGGTACCTGATAAAGAGATTTGACATGGGGTGGGTGGACTCGGGTAGATGCGGCAACTGTTCCCAAGGGTCCAGGTGCCATGTTACCCTTCTTCTTGCCATTTCATGTAAGTTCCTCAACAAGAACCCAGCAAAGCCCTCGACCTCGCTGTTCTTGGAAGCCCTCCATAAAAAGAGGAATCCGTTTAAACCCTCAGCACCCTAAACTTTGAAACCCCAAACGCCCTACAGCCCCAAACCCTTCCTCCCTAAGCCTGCTTCACTGTTGGGGTTATATGAAAAATTATAACTTTTTATTGGGAATCTAAAATGACAAAAACATGTAAAAATAATTACAACCAACAAGGACCATGAAGCCCTTTTTAGCGCCTACCTACACCCGATGCACTGAGCTGCCGACTCGTGCCCCGTTCAGATACCAATTTAGGGTTTAGGGTTTGGGGTTTGGGGTTTGGGGTTTGGGGTTTAGGGTTTAGGGTTTAGGGTTTGGGGTTTAGGGTTTAGGGTTTGGGGGTTGAGGGGGGCACAAAACCCTACCCTGATTGCTCAGGGTCTTGGTTTGGAGTTTGGGGCTTCAAGCTCTGTTGCTGAGCCTTGTGGTGGTTTACGATCATCAGGGACCCCTAATTTAGACCCCAACAGTAGAATCCCCCTTGCAGGATGGACCCCGCAAGGTGCCCCTAAACCCTAAACCCTAAACCCTAAACCCCAAACCCTAAACCCTAAACCCTGATATCGCAAACCCTTGTGGGGTTATGTGTTAGGGGACGCTGGCCAGGGCCATGACCATGCCGCAATCTTTGATCACCTCATGCGGCTCAGCATTTAGGGTTTAGGGTTTAGGGTTTCGGGTTTAGGGTTTCGGGTTTAGGGTTTAGAGTTTCGGGTTTCGGGTCTGCAGGTTGGGATGTTCCCCCCAAAACGAACCGTCCTTAATGGAGATTAAAGTACCCCCCAATTTTACAATCCGATTAAGGACTGTTCGTATAAGGGGGAAGATCCCGATCTATAGGGCTTTCGGGCTTGCGTTTTAGGATTTGAGGGTCCAACCTAAAGCCGCACCGGTTGTGGCTTGCTGTGTTGGGGGTTTCGAGTTTATGGTCGAGTGATTTGTTGTTCGATTGATATCTTTGCAGGGTGGTTGTTGTTGTTGTTGCTGCTGCTGCTTGTGTGCTTGCTATTGTTCTTCCTCGTCTTCTTATTCTTGTCATTCTGCTTCTCCTCCTTCTTCATCTTACTGTTGCTCTGCTTATTCTTCCTGTGCTGCTGTGTCTTGCTGCTGTTGTTGTTCCGCTCCCCCCTTCCCCTACTCACATGCCCTCCGCTTGCACACATGCCCTCGCTCTAGTCGGTGCGGGGTGTGCCCGGCTGGGGGCGACAGCCCTCTTAGACAACCAAACTACTACTTTCCTAAGAAAACCTAAAAGTTAAAGATAATCATCCCTATGTTGCCCTTAGAAGGACGAATGCTATGTGTGTTCTGTGATTGTTTTCATTGTGTTCTTTCGTTTTTTTGTTGTTTGTGTGTGTGTGTGTGTTTTTTTTTTTTTTTTTGGGGGGGGGGAGTTTCTTATGCAAATAGTAGTAAATGGGTGTTGCAGGGTTGTTGAGGCTCTCATGCTTGCCATCATGTATCACTCTTCTGCTGGTAACCAGGTTGGAACCAGGTTGGGCCTGATAATGCCCCTAAACCCTCAACACTAAACCCTAAACTCTAAACCCACCACCAAGCTTCTTGAACCTTGTATACAAGTCATCGCAGCTGCTGCCAAAAAAGCCGCGGCCGTCGTAGGCGTTAGGTTGTTGAGGGTCTGTGGCCGTCTGTGGGTGTGTGAGAGAGAGTGCGCGCTGATGTTTCTGAAGGGTCTTTTCCCGACCTTTCAGGCTTCTAAAGACCCCCTAAACCCTGAACTGCTGCCTGCTTCCACATCTCCAGGAAAGCCGGAAGCATCACGACTTGAAAGTACCTCAGCCCGTTCGTTTGAGGGTTGCCGTTTGGGGTTTAGGGGCATTTTCCAAAATTCATATTTAGGGGTCTAGGGTTTAGGGTTTAGGGTTTATAGGAAGTTTAGGGTTTAGGATTTAGGGTTTAGGAAGTTTTGGGGTTTAGGCTTTAGGATTTAGGGTTTAGGAAGTTTAGGGTTTAGGTTTCGAGATATTGAAAGTCTTGAGAGTCAGGGGATGAGGGGCTGGTTCGCGGAAGGGAACTGATCAGCTGTACATGCGGGTTGTTTTGGTCCGTTTGAGGAGTTGACAATGGGATAAAAGGGGGAAACCCTAAACCCCTAAGCCCTAAACCCTAAACCCTAAGCCCTAAGCCCTAAGCCCTAAACCCTAAGCCCTAACCGTACCTACCTTTCAGTTACTTTAGGGCCAGGTGTGTTGAACAACCACAAACCCTCCCAAGGGTTTAGGGTTTAGGGTTTAGGGCTTAGGGTTTAGGGTTTAGGGTATACCCTCAAGCCTATACCCTCTGTGTCGTTTGGGGACGCTATGTTGGGCTTGGTAGCCCGGCAAGCATATCATGATTTTAAATGATTTTAATGGAGCGTGTGCCTTTGAGGGGTTTTGGGTTTGGGTTTTAGGGTTTAGGGTCATCGCGTCGATGGCGCCACTTTGTTTTTGGGCGTGAAGGTGGAGGAGCGAGTTTGCAAGACAGCTCGGGTGTCGGCCGCGCTGGCCGATGTGGCCATGAATGGACGGGTTTAGGGTTTAGGGTTTAGGGTTGGGGTTTAGGTTATGGGGTCCTTCTGATGAAGCAGCTCCGCCCCGACTTCACACTGCGGCCGCGCACCACGAAGGTGTACGTCCCGTTTTGAGGGTTTTGCACGCCCAGCACACCCTGAACCCTACATCCCACCACGCCCTAAACCCTAAACCCTCGACCCGAAACCCGAAACTCGAAACCCTAAACCCGAATCTCCTCCCTAAACCCTCAGTCCATGAATCCCTTCGACCCTGTGGTGGATCTGTCTCCACCAGATAGGGCTGTTAGGCTTTAGGGTTTTTGGGTTTTAGGGCTTTAGGGTTTAGGGTTATTATATACCTCTACCCCCTCCCGGAAATTAAAAAAAAAACGACGTAACCTCCCCGCCCCAGGTACCCCCTATCTTGGCCTCTGAACCTTGCATGCCAACTTCACCAACATGAGGGGTTAGGGTCTAGGGTTCAAGGTGTAGGGCTTAGGGTTTAGGATGTTTAGGGACCCAAAGCCCTCAGTGCACCAAAATTTGCGTCCCTAGCACCAATACTGGCAGTTCTGATCTGGAAACTGGGTTCCGTTATGAAACCAAGCCCTTCTCCTGCTGCTGGAGGGGTTAACTCAGGGGGCCTGGAGGGGTCGAACTAGGCCCGAGCTCCCAAAGGCACGGCGGTTCATGGATTAGGGGTTTAGGGTTTAGGGATTAGGGTTGAGGGCTTAGGGCATTGGGCCTCGGGTTTAGGGGCTTCGGGGCTTAGGGTTTAGGGACTTAGGGGTTTAGGGGCTTGGGGTTTAGGGATTAGGGTTTAGGGTTGAGGGACTTATGGTTTAGGGGCCTAGGGGTTTAGGATTTGGGGCGTAGAGCTCAACGCTTGACTGAGTGCTGAACTCAAAGCCATGCACGGGCTCCTGCAGCGGGCTTAGCGCGCATGTCCACACTCGGGCCCGAAATCCCGACGCTCTAAGTCTTAACCCTAAACTCTCAACCCTAAACCCTAAACCCTCAACTCTCAACCCTAAGCCCTATACCCTACGAAGGCTTCAAGAAGGGTTGGGCCTTCGGGGTGTCTGACTGAATGTTTCTAGGGATATGTTTTTAGGGATGCAGGTCTCGTAGTTCGTAGACTCCTTGCTGGAGCCCCAAAAACCGGGGTCTTTGTTTGAGGCTTAGGGTTTAGGGTTAAGGGTTTTGGGTTTAGGGCTGGGGTTCAGGAGCACGAGGGCAACTCTTGTTGTCAAAGGTATCTTTGCTGTTTGGGAACGGTGACATCAACATCCCTCAAGCTCCTTCTTTTCTTTTCTGCCTTACACCTGAACTCCCAAAGCCTGAACCCCAGATCCCCTGACCCGAACCTCGAATCCCTAAACCCTAAACTTCCCTAAAATTTAGGGTTTAGGGTTTAGGGTTTAGGATTTAGGATTTAGGGTTTAGGGTTAAACCCTATTCCTATTCAGCGAGATCCCACAGAGGGCTTCCACCGTTCTCGCCCTATTCCCTAACCCTTAAAGCCTACCATCCCTGTGCTCAAGAACTGACAACCTCTTCACAACCCTCTGAAAGCCTCAAGCCTAAACCCGAAACACTATACAAACCCTGGGCCCAAAGAAACCCTGCGGGTGGGGGGGGGGGGGGGAAGATGATTCGATAAGTTGTGCTTCTTCAATCAGTTCAGGACTGGTCTACTTGTCACCCGCCCCAGCGAGACTAAACCCTCAACGCACAGGCAGGGCCCCGTGTAGATGTCAGGGTTTAAAGGCTTAGGGAGTCGGTCGTTGGGTAGATAAGCATTAGAAGGTAGCTTAGGTTAAACACCTCTTGCGTATACTTCATGTAGTAAGGAGGCCCCTCCCTGTAAATCCCTTTCAGCATTTGCTTCATCCTAAACCCAAAACCCTCAACCACTAACCCCTAAACCCTAACCCCTAACCCTAAACCCAAAAGCGCGCCGAGCGGCCCAATCTGGTTGCAGCGCCTTCTTCAGACCTCGCCACTCCTGCGCGCACATGTTGAAACCCTGAACCCCGCACCCGAACCCAGACCTGAAACCAAAAAACAAAGGTCACGAGTTTGGGGCTTAGGGTTTGGGTTTAGGGTTTAGGGTTTAGGGTTTAGGGCAAGTGATCAATAGAAGCCCTTATGAACGGTTTCTCGGCAAGTCAGGGTTCAGGGTGTTTAGGGTTCAGGGGCTTCCATCACAAGTTTAGGCTTTCGGGTCCCAAGGCCTGAGGGTTACGCCCCCCCTAGGGTTTTTGCTGACGAGTTAAGGGTCGAGAAATTGTGGTTACGGGCCCTAAACCCTAAACCCTAAACGCTACTCCATTAACCCTAAACCCCTGGGCCCTCAAGCCCATAGAACTCACGAATCCGCAAAATCCTTACACCCACTTTCCACCGCAAAAAAAATTCGCTCCGGCGACATCTCGAACTCTGGAAGGACCTGGTGGCAACGCAGCGGTTTGGGTTTCGGGGCGTCGGGTTTTAGCGTTGCGCATTTAGGGTTCCTTAACCCCCAGCCCCCTAACCCTAAACCCTAGACCCTGAACCCTAACTCGAAACACTGGACCTTTAAGCCCGAACTAGGGTTTAGGGTTTAGGGTTTAGGGTTTAGGGTTTAGGGTTTAGGGCTTCGAAGCTGCTCCCTCCGAGGAGTTGGCAGGAGGCTTTGCTTGAGGGCGCGGGCCGTGGCATCTGTCCTTATTAGGGTACCTTGGGGGTTTAGGGTTTAGGGTTTAGGGTTTAGGGTTTAGAGTCGGGTTTACTTAGAAGCTCTTTTGACCTAGCAAGTCTACTTAGTATCCCCTCAAAACCCTGCTCTAATCCCCGTAACCCACCTTACGAACCCTACTTACTAAGTCAAAAGAGGGCTTCCAAGCTAAAACCTAAGCCCGAATTCCCTGCAAACCTAAAACGCCTACAAACAAACCTAAGTCAATAAGGCACGAAGACTTTTCATGCAGCCAATAAGGTTGAACCCTAAACCCTAAACCCTAAACCCTAAACCGCAATCCCTAAACCCTAAACCCCAAACCGCAATCCCTAACCCCTAAACCATAAACACCCCCAGGCCCCAAACAACCCGATGGGTCACCCCGAAGACCCCCAAGACCCTCGACCCGAAGGAACTCAACCCTGGAGGCCCTAAACCCTAAACCCTAAACCCTCAACCCTAAACCCTAAACCCTCAACCCTAAACCCTAAACCCTAAACCCTCCACCCGCACTCGCAAAAGCACGGCCTGGAATCGCACGGTGAGGCGGTCCTCCCCGGCTCCTCGCGCAGAACACCGAGTAGGTGCAGGGGTTGGGGTTTGGCGTTTAGGGTTAGGGTTTAGGGCTTAGGGTTGAGTTTAGGGTTTAGGTTTTGTTTTGGGGTTTTGGGTTTTAGGGTCTTCGTGAAGTTTTCAGGTCAGCACATGAGGGAACATATAAACCGTTAAGTACGCCTCTTTTTATCGGCAACTTGAGCCACAGTCGAGGGTAAAGCGATGGTATGCACAGCTCGCAAAAGGAGTGTAATTCCTCCATGAAAAACTACACCCCCCTCACCGTGCTTGGCACAAGCTAAGGTGGACAGAGGATTACGACACACCCTTTCGGGTGGCCCATGTTGTCCCACCCGCTATGACCGAAACAAAGGTGAAGGGAAAGCAAAACTTGAGCTATTGTGCATACAAAATGGGCATTCAGCGGCTCCACCACTGCGATCCGCGCTGACTGCTCCAGCGGGATGAGCCCCAACCCTGACTAGCTGGCTCACGCCACTCACGCCACTCGCGCCATTCACGGTCTGACCACCACTGCTCTTGCCCTTGATGCCAGGGTGCTTCACGAACAGCTGTGTCCCTTGATGAGGCGCTCTGCGTCGATGGACGGGTAGTAGTGGCAGCCTCCGTTCGCTGCTGTGCCGTCTCTCGATTCTTGGCGGCGTGGTAGGCGGTGATTCTTTCCTGCTCCTCGGCAGAGTGGATGCATTCGGCTGCCAGCATTTGCAGCTCGGCAATCATGCCTTCCGGCGTTTCATGCTTGATTTCCACAATGCCGTTGAAGCTGTAGATCATGCGGGCACCGGACAAGCGGGTGGCGATATCGGCATAGAAGCTGAAGCCGATGAAGGCGCCGCCGTAGGCCATCCCGATGGGGTTCTCGGAGAACTGGTCAATCAGTCCAGCCGATTTTAGGCCATCCATTGGCGCATCGCCATAGTAAACCAACTTGCCCGGCATTCCCTTTCGGGAAGCTCCGCTGAGGTAGTTCGACCCCGCCTGCAGAAGCCGCTGCTCTTCTGTGCGGCCTGGGTCCGGGAGCACGGCCTTCACCAGGAGGTCCATTCGGCACGCATCCTGAACCGTGATTCCGTTCCTCATCATCTGCAGGAAGAAGGTGGCATCACGTTCCAACCGATCAGCAATGGAGTCGAACTTGAGCTTTCTCGCACGTTGGAACTTGTCTTTGGCATCGCGTATGATCAGCGCATCCAGGGAGACTGAGCCCCGCTGTTTGCTAAACTTTTCTGCGATGCCACGGAGGTGTCCCAGGAGATCCTCATTCCGAGCATTGTACGTCAGCTTGAGGAGTGTGGTGCGGCGGTTTTGCTGGAACGAGGAGTACTGGCGGCTTGCCTTGTTGGACTCCGGAAACTGGTTCTCACCGCATGTCATGCAAAAGCGCTGCCCAAGCAGGACGATGCGTTGGCAGGCCGAGCATGGATAGCTCCCGTATGGGGCTTCGCTGTCGCTCTCTGCCTCTTCCGTGTCGGATACCTCCTGTGCAGGCTGCGTTTGGTCATCCACCGATTCCTCGTCTTGCTCTTCAATGGATTCCAACGCAGCAGCCTCGATCCTCGCCTTCTTTGCCTCGATGAAAGCGCCAACAGTGCCCTTGACTCGCTTGGGTTGGTCTTCTGGGACAGCCCTTGATGCCAAGGCTTTGACTGTTGAGCTCGAGGAGGCTTGTTCAACAGTATCCGGCTCACCCTCTCGGGTGGCTGCAGGCTGGGCCTCTCCTGCTCTTGCGTAGATCACCTTGTTCGTGTTGGTGTCCACACATGACAGGATATACTGAGGGCCAACGACTGCACGGGTCAAGATCCCGCGGGTACTGTTCTCGAAGAAGACGAGGCCATCTCGGAGAGCTTCATGCAGGTTCACCGCAATCTGGAACGGCTGCGTCGACCTGAGTCCAGAAGTGTACTTCTCGTCCTTGAGGGTAGTAGGTGAGAAGTACGCATGGGCACGCCCGCCCTTTCTGCCGCCAGCGACCTTGATCCCGGATTTCAAAATCAACTCCACGCTCTTCGCATCAGTGCGGTGGTATATGACCTGTGGAGCGACATCCAAATTCTCATTGGTGAGAAACCTCCGGGCAAGGAACTCGTCTGACTCGATGCGCATCACTTTCTCCGAGTGGCCGGTGACTGCTCTGATCCGCACAGGAAAGAGGGAGAGATTCAGGCTGTTGCTGATCTCATGTCGGATCCCAAGAATCTCGAACCTCCTCTTTTTGTCCTGCGCGGTCACCTGCAGCAGCTGTCTTACGCCCCATTTTCGACGAGTTGCTTCATTGAAGCGGTCCAGGAGCTTATCGACATCCGTCCACATGGCGATGTCGAAGTCCAGCCCATACCAGTCATTCTGGTGTCCCCTCAAGAGCAAGCTGAGCAGCTTGAGGTCGCCGTGCCTGAAGTTCACCCGCTGTTCATACTTGCGGAGATCGGCACTTGGCAGAGGCTCAAGGTCGTGGAGCTCCCCGTTGTACCAGTAACCGGTCATCGGGAGGTCCTGCTCCTGGCTTTCCTCTCCACCATGGGTTTTGGACGCATCCTGGTACATCTCGCGGGCGTAGACATCCTCGCTTTGCCCCGACGACTTACCCTTTCGGGTAGCTGCGCTTGTTGCCCGGCCGTCTGACGCCAGGGGAGGTCGGTAATCCCCATCATCGGCGAGCACGACCTCGTTCAGGGGAAGGTACTCAGCCTTCTCTGACTCGGCCTGGACGACCTCACCCTTGACCTCATCGATCTCCGATACGTCCGAAACCACAGGGTATTCCACCTCGGATCGGGCGATCGTCTTGTCTTGCTGAGCGGGTGCGGCAACTGGTTCATGCGCAGTGTTAGCGTCGGGGACCTCCCACCAGGTGTCTTCCTTGCTGATCTTCACGGGCACAGGCGCCTTGATCTTGTGGACCTTCAGGTCTTTTCTGCCACTTTCAACCACCTCCTTGTAGAGGCGTAGGGCTTCACGACCTGCTGCACTGTCCATCCTGTAGCCGCCTTCCACCTCGACGTAGGGGAAAAGATCTCCTAGTCGATCCAGAACATCTGCATACCGTGACGCTTCCCTTTCTAGGTCGCCAAGGAGCGCCGTGGTGTAGATGTAGTCTTGGATCTGCTTGCGGTTTTCGGGGGTATCCCAAAGATGAAAATCATCGTAATAGGACAGCTTCATTGCCTGGGATGTGGCGTTCTGAACTTGCAATCCGCGACTCGTGAATTCATCAAACATCTTGGAGATGAATTCATTGTACGCGGGATGCAAGTTGTAGGTCTCGTGGTCAACGTTGCCGACGATGCGGACAAACCCGATATGCGGCTCACCCGCTAGGGTGGCTAGCGCGTCGGCGCAGCGCCTCACCTTCCTCGCAACATCTTCTGCCGAGGTCTGGGAGGTCGAATATGCCGCGCCCGGAGCGAGCCGCGTGGGGATGCATCCTCGTCGTCCAGCAACTTCATTTCCTGACCACCAAACGATCACATCGATCTCGCACTCCGACCCATACTTGGCACGGATTGCCTGGATCTCCTCCTGCACCTGCCAAGTGAGCCACGAAAGCGTTTTTCCCCAGCACATGTGGAGTTTATCGCTCGTGTACCTGAGGGTCAGTGCTGCCATGAAGATCTCCTCTTCGGGAATGGAGAATTTCCATTGCCCCTTGGTGTTCTGTCGCCCAAGGGATGTGACTGAGTCCGTCACCACTAGCAGAAAGCGACTTCGGCGCAACCTTTCGGTTGGCTGGAGCTTGCTGAGACCCTCGTTCGAGATGCGAGCCAGCTTAAGCAGATTCGGCGTTGGAATCTCGGGGTCATTGAGGCTGAGGCTGGCGATGGTCTGTGGGGGGAAGACCTCATAGGACTTGAGGAGCGCGTCATACTCCTTCCCCGCCTGGAGCTGCAAGTACTCCACGCTCAGTCCGGCGTTGACGAGCATGTTGAGATGTCCTTGCAGTGCCAAAGGTCGGCCCTCCATGCCAGTATCGCAGGAGTAGCCCGCACCATGGGCGACCAATCGCGACATTGTTCCTAACGCCTCAATACTGCTGACCACTTGGAGAGAGCCAGCTAGCACAGAGAGAGTCGGTACAGCAGGCTCAACCGAAGCACTTGTGCACGTGGTGTATGTTTGTGCGTTCCCGATCGATGCGCGCAAAACCGACGCGACCGTTTCGGGAGTGGTTTTGGGACTTTTACCCCCCTCATCGTGAGGGGATGCACATGAACAAACGCACGCATGTTTCAACTGAGCCCGGGGCGTCCTAAAATCAGTGTCTTGTAGGAGTTGCTTGTCATCGTCACCCAGCTTTGTCCACCCCCCTGATGAGTAGGCAATGAGAGAATGCCTGTTTCCTGTAAAGGGTTGGACAGCATGTCGAAGGTGAGGGTTTAGGAGCACGGGTTTTCGACAAGTTTGAAGGTTACGGCCAAACCAGGTCTTACCGTCTTTGTCAGTGAAAGCGTCCATTCTTTGGTCGGGATCCTCCACCCAGAGCTCGCCCCCTTGATAGGGACCGAAGCCGAAGGACCAGTTTTGGCTGCCTCTGAGATTAAACTTGTCGCTGTGAACGCCAGCCCTGCCCATAAAATTGATGACAAACGAAGTCCAGGTAAAATGCTTTGGAGCGTGCTTGCGGATGAAACCATTTATGTAGCGGCACAGTTGGGACATTTGGCCAGTACGCTTTGTTAGGCCGAAGCACCCACCATGTGTCCACAGCCCAAACACGAAGTATTTGGGAGCCAACTCGGTGCCGGAACGAACAACACTGCGAAGTCTTGAGCTCGACATACGAAGGTTGTCGTACATCATTTCGGCGACCTGCTCGAAATCTTCGAAATCATAGCGATCAGCTCGGCGAAGCAGTTTTGCAACGTGTTCCAGTTGCTCTGTGGTAATGCACACCGACTTCGGAGCAGCGGGAACAGATTTCGACACGGAATTTCTTCCGGCTTGAGGGTCGACCGACTTGTAGGTGTGAGCAATGAGCTTCAACGCATGTATCCATTTTGTTCGCTCCGTAAAAGGCTTTGTGAACACATCTGCAACTTGCTCGCTGGTGTCAACATTGAGGAGGCGAAAATGTCCTTCTTCATATTGCTGACGGAGCCATCCGAAGCTAACCTTTTGTGTGCGATCTGTATGTCGAAGCACACCTGCACGCCCTGATAACAGCAGAGTAATGGTCGCTTGGTTGTCTTCCAAATGCCTAATCTGAAAACATTTGGGAAGCTGAACGTGCAAACCATTGATATTTGCAATAGACATGCCATCGGGTCTGGTAGTGCCATACCGAATCTCATCAAGTTCAGGGTCTATGCGTGCCACAACAGAATTGCTCGTAGTCTTCATCTCAGCCCTCGGCCCAACCTCGCGGTCGGCTTTGCCGCGCCAAAGGAAGTACCAGAGGCTGAGGCTTGGAAGACCTTGGGCGCGTACACCCTGATTAGCCGACACCACTTCAGACTCGGTAGAGCTCATTGTTATGGACGTTTGTTTCTTACTGAAGGCGTTGATGGGGTAGTACGTGTTCGGGCCCACCAGAAACAGAGCACATCCAGTAGTAGTTTTTGAATCATACTCACCTGCGAAGTCAGCGTCGCTAAAAAGCCAGAGTCTGCAATCATGTATCGAATCCCCAATAAACCCACTCATAGTGAGGTCGATAGAAGAATTGATGTACGATACAAGACGATGTAATGCTAGATCACAATCTGGACTCCATTTTGTGACTCGCGAGGCCAAGGATTGGGTTGCTCGTAAAAGATCCCATCGTGCCATTCTTGCAGCAAACAGGATTTTCATGAGGACCTTACTTGCAATAGGTTGGAGCCGCCCTGTCTTCTCCGTTTCGTTGACGATAGGAGTGGCAGTCCGAAGTTCATGGAACGGTGTGCTCACTGACTTCAACGAGCTACGATCCACCTTTGCCAATTCACAGTAGCGATCCACACAAGAATGCAAGAAATCCTTCATGTCATAGGTGATTCTTGTAACCGGTTTAGTCATAGAGCCCGGCTTGTCCTCCTGATCCCTTGAAAGAGTAACGAACTTGTTCTGTTTGACCTCCTTCTTTGCCTCGGCCTTGTTTCGAACCGACTTACCCTTTCGGGCAGCTGCAACAGCCAGACCGAACTCTTCAGGCCCCCGGGCAGCGAGGTCGAAGTACGTCGTACCTGTCCACCACTGTTTGAAGCATTTGTCCCTAGCGATGTTCATATTGTCTTGATGTTCTTCTGTCACCCCATTTGCAGCCTGGAAGGTGTATCTTTGAGGTCCAATCGTAGGGAACATCTGAACATCTTCTTCAGTGGGCATATACAATCTCTTTCTGGGATAGCTATGGTGCCGAACTGCAAGCATGACTTCCGGGATTACGTCCCACCTGTCCTCAGCAATCTTAGCTGGGGCTGCAGTTTCATTTTCGGGTTCGAAGACATAGTGAAAAGGGTGGTGCTCTTTGGAAAGCGTGACGTTCTTTTCCTCGATGTGTTGACATCCGAAGTAACGTCCAATCACCTCAGCGGGATCCATGTCTATTACTGTTGCAATAGATTCCCAGCCTTTCTGGATGTTCTTCGTGGGTCCAGCGAGTTTAAAGTCGTCAACATAAATAACCATTAAGAGCTCCAAATCGGCGTTGTAGAACACGCTCTTCCAGATGTCAGTGAGCACAGGCTCGAATCCCACCTTCTTGAGCTCAGTCTCGCAATGACGTTCCCATATCCCCCCTGAATCTGGGTGCCCATAAAGAGCCAACTTCAGGGGAACGACCGGGTCCTTCATAGACCTCCAGCCTTTTGGCCATCTATTGCGAGGGAGCCTTACCCAAGTTTCAACCCCAGTGAAGAGAGCCTGCGTATACGCCTGTCGTGCATCCGCTTGCTGAATCGAGAAGCCGGGCTGAGATCCAAAGACATCCAATATTTTGCCCGCCTCCATAGAAGCAGGACTGCTCGACATCTCTGCGAAGAGAGCATGATCAGAGTTCTCATCCAAGACCTTGTTGCCCTGAAACACTGACCGACCTTTGTAACGGCGGTTCGGGTCGTTCTCCTTCAACTCAGAACCTTTTAGAGTCCCGATTTCGAAGATCTTCCCGAAGTGCACTTTCTCATTGGTTTTTCGTGCTTCTGCCGCAACGGAGTCGTACTCTCTCACTCGTTTCTCTACCCAACAACCCTTATCAACAAGCTTCTTCCACTCTTTGTCGAGGGCAGCCTGCGCTTCGGGACTGGATTCAATCTCCTTCGCAGACAGGATCTTGGCCACGACCGCGTACATGTCCTGGGCAATCTCCAGGAGCTTAGACTCGTAGAGGGAACACATTTTCTTTCGGTGGTCCTCGGGTTTCCCATACAACACCGGCATTGCTGGAACGTGCTTTATCGCCTGGTTGTAGTCCTCGTCGACCTTTGCTTGCTTTGAAGCTTGATGCTCTGCAAGCGCTTTGTGCTTTTCTTCGACGGTCAGCTTGCTCCATACTTTAGCTTGAACGCCCGGAAGCGAGGAAAGGCCTTTTTGCTTGATCAGTCTCTCCCCATCCCAGCGATAGCCATACGGAATGCCGATTCCGTCTTTTGTTTTGAACGATGGAGTTGCAGGCGCCAGTCTCTCTCGGACTGAGAAGGGTACATCATCTAGAGGATCATATCGTGCAGGATAGACAATGTCGTCCCTTGCTGACCCCCCTAGTGGCCGATCTCCTTCATCGAGCGGCCCCACTCCCCCTTCGAAATCTTCTTCTTCTTGATGCGGGTTTCTTTCTTCAACGGCGTTGTGATGTTGATCATCGAGTTCGGGCGGCTTCTGGTTTCCCAGAGCTTCAAGATCCTGTGACAATGGGAACTGGAACTTCCCTTCCAGGAGTTCAAGCCTTTTGGCCCTGAAAGTCCTGAAGGCGTCATTCTCGATGGCCTCGTTGATTCCCTGCAAAGGAGCAACTAAGTACTCTTCCTTGAAGACGAAGCCAGGCTGGATATGATACCCGAGGAAAATTCCTTCAATACCCGTCCCCGCAAACTTTGACCTTTTGGGCTGCTTCTGCTTGGGGTCGGCCCAGTACAAAATCTTAGCCCCAAAGGGAACAAGGACCCCTTGGAAGTCGCTCCCGAACCTTTGATTCCATGGCACTAAACCGTTGTCAAGACGTTTACTAACGTTCAAAGAAATAGCATGATGTTGGGATGCAAGTGGCCAGAACTGATCAGGTAAACCAGATTGTACCAAATTGGCACGCGTACCTTCCAAGATCGTTCGTATTTCACGCTCGATCACTGCTTTGTTCTGATCCACATACTCCCTGGATGTGTTGTGCCTAGCTTGGAGTTGCTTAACCGCGTAGTCGAACTCATGAGCATTGTCTGAGTAAACAACCTTAACATTATCATCGACCTCGAAAAAGTGCAGTAGATCTTCGTAACACTGCTCACCACTTTTGTTGTCGGCCGGGTAAACATAACGGAACTTCGTAAAGACATCCTTCACAACATGTGCTACAGTTTGTCCTTCGAATCCGTAGTCCTTGGCGTCCTTCGTGATGATGTGGTCGATGGTGATGTGGTCACCGAACCCCTTGCTGTGCACAGTGCTAGAACCTCCCTTTCTTCTGGCATGCGGAGCATACATTTTGGCTCGTTGACATACCGGACAGAAAGGGTTCTTTGGACGATGACTCAAAAGATGCTGCACGGATTCCGCTTCAGCTCTTAGAGACGCCTCGTCCTTCTTCGACTTTGGAATGTGGACCTCAACGTCGCTATCGGGCACATCTTCACCGCCATCGGGCATGGTGAAGACAGTGATGGTCATGTTGGTACCCTCAGGTACCTTCCCGTAGACGGCGTCAAGCTCGTCCATGTTGACCTTGTCCTCCAGCTGCTTCCACTCGCCATCTTTGTATCCCCAGGTGGAACGAATTCGATACTTGGGGTAGCGAGGTGCAGGTGTTCTGAAGGTCTTTGGGTTGTGAGCAACCTTGACGTGGGGATCACCATTCACAGTAACCCATCCCGCCTTCAACAGTTGCTCTTTCTTCATGCCTTCAAGAGGGGGATCCTTGGTTAGGATCTCTGCCAGCCATGGTGGATGATCTCCCTCGTCTGCCGCAGGTACCGGGACTACACCGTCTGGAGCTCCTGGAAGTGGTCCGGCTGCTGCGGCATGCCCTTTCGGGCAGCTTATGCGTGAAAATCCTGCTGCAAGGAGCAGGTGGGCGCCATTCGTTCACCTTCATCGCGATGCGCTACAGCAGCTGGGTGTCCGGAATCATTCCCAATACTGCTGAACACTGGAACATTACCCCGTAGCGTGCAAGTGAGCTTCTGGCCATCGGGCTTCACGAAGTACGGAACTTGCCCTGGGGGCCAGTAAAAACCGTACCCTTGCTGCATGCACTTCTTTCCCACAGAGCAAACCGGTGGGGTATCCGGGAGTTCCACGAATTCCAGGCTGCCATTCATTGACGGAACCTCGACTTCTGTCCTGGACGATGCCTCCACGATGCCATTGGCCGTGTGAAGGTTGACTGGCGTGGCGTCGATTTTCCTACCGACCCCTTCGAAACACTTTCTCAAGTCCGAAGAGCTGATAAGGTCCTCTTCACTTCCCGTATCGGCAATGATGTCCAAGCTCTGAAGTTCCTTGCGCGCTGGAGCGGCAGTTCCTGACATTATGTTTCCTGCTGCACAATGCCGACAAGCGAAATCAGGCTTGCAGCAGCGATGCTTGCATTTTGTCTTTTCACCATGGAGTTCCGAGTACACTGAGGCCTCAAGATTTTGTGCGTTGATGACTGCACACTGAAGATCACCAGGGTCGGACATAGGGCAATCAGCATTGGTTTTGAACCTTGCCACACATTTGCGCTTATGGGGAACAAATTTCCAACCATCTCCGACGCTTTCAACTGGGTGTATCTCAGGGTGCCTTTCAAAACACACACTCATGTCTTTAGGCTTCAGCTTGAAACTCGTAACGCCCGTCCAATTGGGCAGAGGTGCTTGCTTGTCGCACGTTTTCCAATTGTACTGTAACGTTTGCTCTTCGCCGGTTTTCAGCTTCATGGTGATGCTCGCAACAGACTTGATTCTCCATGCTGGAACGGGGCAGCTTTGGGGAATAAAATAGTTGTTTCTCAGAACAACATGTTCCCTAGACAGCGTGAGTGACTTCTCATCAAGACGCCATGTGTCTGCATGCCTACCATCCGGCTCACCCTTTCGGGCGGCTAAGGCGTACACGCAGCAGGCAGCTGCTTTAGCTTCTGTCCTCTTCTTCCGGCTCGGCCTTCGCTTAGCCGGGGAGGGTGCACGTGCCTTAGCCTTGGCCGGGACAGAGGGCGATGCGGACTTGTCCTTGTGCAAGAACTTGCATTTGTCCCCATTCCTGCAAGTACCCTTGGCATAAAATACGCATGGGATGTTGGAGGTATCTTTGCTGTTGCTCTTCTCTCTCTCGCGAGAACCTGACTTAGGCCGGTTGGGAGATCTCTCCCTTGAGGATGCTTTGGGGTCTTTCGTGTGTTCATACTTGCAACGCTCCCCAAACTTACACTTACCCTTCTGAAACAACATGCAAACCTGCCTACCCTGACGTCCTCTGGATGGCTGTCGTCGCTCCGAAGGAGCGGGCGCCGACGGCTTCGCAGGGGTAGGAGGGGCAGGTGCACCATACTTTGCGCCATGGGCCTTAGCAATCTTGTCCCTGTTCTTCCTAATTCGCTCTCGTGTGAGGAGATTCTTGATGCTTTCCATGAGGAACTTGTAGGTGTGCTCAGGGGTCCCCTCACGAGCCCGATCGTAAATGTCGAGATCATACTTCAAACGATGGGACTTGCGAAGCTCACGGAGGAATATGCCTCGCAAAGTGGTTTCGTCTGGAGGATGCGATAGTCCAGCAATCACTGAATCCCAGTTATGCACGAAGGTAGCGAGGTCATCATTGATCAGTGCCACTTTCAAGAGGTCTTCGACCGAGTAGAGGGAGCCAACCTCTTCGTTGGTTTTAAAGTAGGCTTCAAACATTAACAGCACTTGCCTACCTCTCACTGCTCTACCACAGGTGGCCTCCGTCTCCTTGTAGTTGAGTATTTGTCTCGCAAGCTCGCCCTTCGCCACCCTAGACAATGCTGCAAGGATTTTGGTGTCTAGCGTGAGGAATTTCCCTACATCGTTGAGGCTATCTAGTGAAGCACCCTTTGCGTACACCTGCTGAATCCACGCAAATGCTTCATCAGGGTGATCAGATGCTGCTCGAACAGCCTCACGCACTGCCGTCTTCCACGATCTGTACGTCTCCGCTGAGGGAAAATCCGGAAGTTTCACTGTCTCGGCTTCCTTAGTCTTAGGTTTCGTCTCATCCTTGGTAGCAAAGTCCTTGAGCGCTTTTGCAATCGCTTCATGCACTTCATTAGGGGCCTGCGAAACAGGAGTAGATGCCCCCAGATTAAACCTCTGGGGCCGTCTCTCAAAGAGACCCTTCATGCTCTCTGGAATCTGCAACGGATTTGGCAAATCAGCATGCGTGACATGTGCATTACCGCATGCGGCACCCCCTTGCGGGGGGCTTGCTTCGGCAGTGTTCAAACCCGGTGGAGGTGCTGAGGCCATGGGAACAGCCTGCTGGTGCTCGGCACCACCTTTCGGCAGGCTAGATGACGCTGTAGCGGTTGCCTTAGCCTCATCAAGTTCAACCATCAAACGCTGGTTCGACTCAGCCAACTCCTGAATCAAGACATCACATGCACTCTCTTCTTCATGCATGGCATATGTGAACATGTTCTCTTCATACTGCATTTGCTCTCTAGATTCGTTGCCTAAGAATTCCAGCTGGGTTTCCCTGTTTTGATCGTACACAACCCTGAGGTTAGCAAGGGAGAATTCACTCTGTTCGAGATGGGTCCTGAGGCGAGTTTCCGATTCGAGAACCATGTTACCTCGTGCCTCAAGCTCGAGATTGTGCATCCTGAGTGTGTGTGCGTCCTGTGCGGCTTGGTCAAGCTCCGCCGTTCGACCTCTTAGTGCTGCCTTGGTCTCCAGTAGTTGTTGTTGTAGCTCACGAACCACAAAGTCCATGCGGTCACTGATGACTTCAATCCGTGCACGATGTTGGGCATCAGCGTGTTGCTCGAGTTCTCCCATTTCCGCACGGGCCTGTCTTGTAGCCATGTCCAGGATTTCCGCATGTCTGCGTTCGGCTTCGATACGAACTCGCTCTGCATCCTCGTTTTGTTGCACGATGATCAGCTGCTGCTGTACCCGGTACTGGTTGAATTGTTGGTAGTTGGTTGTTGCAGTCTGATCATGTTGCGCATTGGGATCAATGGTCCCATCTTGCAGCTGCAGAGCCATGGTGTGAGACTCTACGGCTGATAACCTGAAGTTTTCAGGTCAGCACATGAGGGAACATATAAACCGTTAAGTACGCCTCTTTTTATCGGCAACTTGAGCCACAGTCGAGGGTAAAGCGATGGTATGCACAGCTCGCAAAAGGAGTGTAATTCCTCCATGAAAAACTACACTTCGGGGGTTTAAGTTTCAGTGTGCGAGGGCCCAAGGTGTGAAGGTTTAGGCATCTTAGGGCAAAGCTGCAGACTGAAACATACTTCAGAACCCTTTAAGGAGGTAGGGGACCATATTCAAGGCCCATGAAACTACCCTTAGCCCTCTAGCCCTAAACCCTAACCTCTATACCCTAAACAGTTGATCATGCAGTTCAACCAGGAGCTCTCATCAGGAGGTGAGCTTGCTGTTCAGGCTAATGGTCCTCCTCCGAGTTGCTGAGTACCCCGTGCCAAAAAAGGATAACCTTTCAAGTATGGTAGGATTATATATATATATATGTATATGTATATATATATACTCCTTTTATTTACCCCCCAAAACAAGTTAACGTATATATATATATGTATAATATGTATATATATATATATTATATAATCCTTTTATTTACCCCCCAAAAAAAGTCAAAGGTTACCCACTCAGCAACTAAGTCCTAGCGTGCTTCACTTGCAACCGATGGCAGTCCTGTGGCAGCTTTGTGTGCGTCAATGCGGATCTCCTGCGGCCACATAGATACGGGGGATTACGAAAATAGAGGACTCCTAAAATAGACCCCCAAATAGCTGGATTCCCTTGGAATAAGGACCCCAAGAAGGTACCCCTGACACCTAAATACCCTAAACCCTAAACCCTAAACCCCCCCCAAATCTCGGAAACCTCCATATGTGCATCTGGGCTCCCACCTTGGGTCCTAAGCCCTATGTAAACCCTTAAAACTCTCTGCCCGGGAGCTCTGTCCCAGCTCCCCTCTTCAACGCCAAGTCCGAAATCCATTGGGTTTAGGGTTTAGGGTTTAGGGATGAGGAATGACCCAGAAAACCCCAATACCTGATACTTCGGGCCTCCTTAGGCCTGCTTAGGATCCCAAATTGGGCGAAATAAGGGGGTTTAGGGTTTAGGGTTTAGGGCTTAGGGTGATGTTCGGGTCGCCGAAAATCTGGGGTAGTTGGTTGCCCCAACTCCCAAGATATGCGCCTTTCAGTGGTGAACCTACCACATTGGTGTCTTGAGTTACCTCCCCTGATCCCCCCAAAACCACAAAACCCTAAACCCTCAAAAACCCTAAACCCACAAAAACCCAAACCCTCAAAACCCTAACCCCCAAACCCTAAACCCTCTAAATCCACAAAACCCTAAACCCTAAAAACCCTCAACAGAAGCTGGTAAGGTTCAAGCGGTCAGGATGAAGACCATTCCCACAGGCCCCGGGTCAGGGTTTAGGGTTTTAAGGGCTTTCGGTTTTTCGCAGGGTTTAGGGTTTAGGGTTTAGGGTTTAGGGTTTAGGGTTTCGGGTTTAGGGTTTAGGGCTAGGGTTCTTTTGTCCCCCCCCCCCCTCTTCTTTGCAACAGGTGCGCCTTGATGAACTTCAGGGGCAGCTTGAACTTCGCCAAGTTGGACTCGGCATCCTCCCGAGGGCCCCAAGGGATGAGGACTCCTAGACCCCTACTTGGCATGGAAAGGTCCTGGTTGGGATGTTCGGTTTAGGGTTTAGGGCTAGGGTTTAGGGCTAGGGTTTAGGGTGTTTTGCAGCCCCTGTTATGTAGTATCCCCAACTAGCTTCTCCTATTAAGGACTGCTAGTATAAGGGGGAACACTTGGGGGTTTATGGTGCTTGTTGACCAACTATATCACTGTACTTATAAGGGTTTGGTGTTTAGGGTTTAGGGTTTAAGCTACCTTGCACTTTCAAGGTTGTACCCTTGGGCTTGGGGTTGCTAACCTCTAAAGAATGTAAGGGGCATTTTAGGAGATTATTAAGGGTACACCCCTACTTGGGGGTTCATGGAGCTTATTGACCAACTATATCACTGCTCTGATAAGGGTTTAGGGTTTAGGTTTAGGGTTCAGGGTTTAGGGTTTAGGGTTTAGGGCTTAGAACTGTACGTATGACTGTACGTATAACCAGATTAGGGCACTTAAGGGGCTTAAAAGTGGGTTAGAAGTACAGCTATGCTTGGTTCATAAGTACCATGAACCTCCAAGTAAGGATGTACCCCTAAGAGGTTCCCTTAATATACTCGTAACATGCCCCTTATATTCCCTTAGAGGATCTTAAACAAGGGTAAGGGTACAACCTTGGGGGTAGCACCCCATGAGAAGGAAACCCCTCAGCACTAAACGCCTCAGGGTCTCAGGTTTTTTGGGTTTGGGGGGCTTTGCGGGCTCGAGTGGTTTAGGGTTCCAGGGTCTTAGGTTTTTTGGGTTTGGGGGCTTTGAGGGTTCGAGTGTTTGGGATTGTTGGGGTTCTGGGGCTTTTGGGTTGTTTGGAGTTTTTCGGGGTTTCAGGGTTTCTGAGTCTGGCGGTCTCAGGGTTGTAGGTTTCAAGGGCTTTTTGTTTTTGTTTGGGTTTTTGGGTTTTGGGGTTTTGGGTTTGAGGGTTTAGGGGTTTAGGGTTTGGGGGTTCGAGGGTTCGAGGGTTTTGAGGGTTCGAGGGTATGAGGGTTTGGGGGTAGGGCGCAGGAACTGAGGGCACGTGCCCTAATCCCTTAGATATACATCTATAGGGGGATGTAAGGTACGCCCTTCCCTGACTCTCTACCAAGACCCCGCAGGGTTCATCCGTAAAACGGTTTTGGGGCCTAGGGTTGAGATTTTTTTGAATTTATCCGAATTTAAGGAATCTTTCCAGCTCCGTATGAACTCCGAGGTAAACCCTGAACCCAATACCCGAAGACCTGTACACCCCAGACCCTGAACACTCTAAATCCCGAACCATATGAAGTAGGCTTTATATTCCTTGTATCCCCAAAAGGACACCAAGTGTATACACTCACCAATATTAGAAAGGAACCAAATATACACACACCAATAATAACAGTAATATCAACCCTGCTTCAGATGAGCCCTTGACCCTCTAAAATCATGGTATTAGGCCCTGGGCCCTAGACCTATAAGCTTGAAAACTCCAGAGCCATCACCCCAAATCCAAAAAACCCTAAACCCTCAACCCTCAACCTATAAACCTTAAACCCCAGAACCCTAAAACCCTAAACCCTGCTACCCTAAACCCCCCCCTAACCCCCTAAACCCCCCTAACCCCCTAAACCATAAACCCTAAACCCCCCAAGACCCCAACACCCCTAAACCCCTAAACCTATAACCTTGAACCCAATACTTCCTTTACGTTATACTGCGGTTCTCCAGGGCGGGGGTTCAAGGGGAGCCGTAGATGGTCTTGGGCAGTATCACTGGCAACCTTGGGTTACATACCCCCTTGAGCCCCCTAAACCCTAAACCCTAGCCCTAAACCCTAGCCCTAAACCCTAAACCTTATAAACCTTATAAACCTTATAAACCTTATAAACCTTATAAACCTTATAAACCTTATAAACCTTATAAACCCTAAACCCTAAACCCTAAACCCTAAACCCTCAACCCTCAACCCTAAACCCTAAACCCTACACCCTAAACCCCCCTTGAACCCCTTATTGAAGAGCCCATTAGCCCGGCCTCTGGCTTGTCTCCGGCCATTGGGATGAGCTCGTGTAGGCCGATGCCGCCACTCATCTGCGCCTGGGGGTCTGGGGTTTAGGGTTGGGTGCAGGGTTTAGGGTTTAGGGTTTAGGGTTTAGGGTTTAGGGTTTAGGGTTTAGGGTTTAGGGTTTAGGGTTTAGGGTTTAGGGTTCAGGGTTCAGGGTTCAGGGTTTAGGGTTTAGGGTTCGGGGTTTAGGGTTTAGGGTTCGGGGTTTAGGGTTTAGGGTTCGGGGTTTAGGGTTTAGGGTTCGGGGTTTAGGGTTTAGGGTTCGGGGTTTAAGGTCTGGGCGTTGAACCGTTGCTGAAATCCAGCAAACCCCCGCAAAATACCCTGAACCTTAAAGCAAAAACAAAACTAAATCTCCAAAACCCTAAAAAACTAAAACTCCAAAGCCCTCAACAGCCCCAATAAAACCTAAATCCAACGACCTAAAACGGACAACGCAAACCCTGAACCTTAAACCTTGAAACCCCTAAACCCTAAGCCTTAAACCCTGGGTACAGGGTCTGGAGGGCCTAGAGCGTTTAGGATCGAAAGGCGCTTTGTCAGGTGTTAAGGGGTTTGCAAGGTCCAAGGCTTGAGATCTCAGGAACCTGGATCATCTCCCCAGTTTGGTGTTTCGGGCGAGGGGATTTAGGCACTGGGCCCCCGTGCGTCCAGCATGGTGAATAACACCTCCCCCTTGTGTGAGGAGTCGGTGCTGCCGTCCGCCAGACTGGCCAGGGGGGTAGGGTCTTTAGGGCTTTGGGTTTTTTTTCCCCAGCCTCGTCGATGTGGGGTTGTTAGATTTCAAACTCAACTCTTCTCCTCGCCCGGAACTCTTCTCCTCGCCCGGTCTACTCCAGTGCCCAAGCCCCAGAGTCTCCCTGAAATTCCCAACCCCAAAGTCTTATTGGAGTGCCCCAGAGTCCAGAGTCTCCCTGGAGTGCCCAAGCCCAGGAGGTTCCTGGAGTGCCCAACCCCGGAGTATCTCTGTCAAGAGAGGGTGGGTTCGAAGTAAAATACGTTTAAGGCTTTTTCTTGTTTTCGGGTTTTTTCAGGGCTTTTGGGGAGTTTCGGGTTTTTAGTGTTTTTAGGGCTTTTAGGGTGTGGGACCAGACTGCTCAAGAAGAGCACTACTAGGTTGACCCATGTTAAACCTCCGCGCATACTACTCCCACATGAGATCCTCTTGAACACAAGGAAATGGGTGTAGGGTCTGGGCTTAGGGCTGATAGGGTAGGTTTTAAGGGGTTAGGGGCCTAGGGCGAAGGGCTGGCGAAGGTCTAAGGGCCGGGCCTTAAGCCAGAGCTGCCTGCCTTCGAGCCAGTCTTGGGTCTATCCTAAACCCTAAATATAAACCCTAAACCCTAAACCCTAAACCCTAAACCCTAAACCCTAAACCCTAAGGCAGGAGCTGCGCGTGCTGTGAAGAGCTGTGTTTATCGTGGATCCATAGGTGGCTCCAGCAGCATCATCACGCTGTATGGGAACATGTTGTTGCCTGAATCTTCGAGCTTGGAAAAACCGGGTTGAAAGCACAAAACTGCGTTCGGAATTTTGCCGCAAAACTCCCTACGAAGTGTTCCTATGCTTTCCTGAATAGAGCCACGACCCGAATTACTTCTTCTGAGAACCTGGGGGATTGCGCGGTAGAGTTTGGCGGAAGGTAAGCCGCAAACCACGGGCAGTATGGCTATTGGGCCCCAAACCTCGAGTCCTTAGAGAGGCTTAGGGCGCAAGAACCCTAAAACCTCTTTCTTCCATGCGTTGCAACCATCCAGCTGCTACGGCTGCACCGAGTCGGGGGAGCAGCGTGATCACACGAAGGGTACACGAAGGCGGAGATGGCAACGCGAAGTTAGACCAAGGGCGCGGCAATACGAAGGGCTAGTCTCGGCACGAAGGCTATGCGAAGGCCGGGGCGTAGGCACGAACCTGTATGAACGATGAAGTAGCTTGAAAACTTCAAAAAGGAGGATGGAGATGTGGGGGTTTAGGGGATTTGGGTACCCTATTGGGGGTCCTTCTTATAAGGGAATCCTACTATGTAGGGGTCTTTCTTAGGGGTCCGCTATTTTCGTAAACCCCTAATGTGAGTAGGGGCAGCAGCCGGATCTCACCAGGGGTACGCCAAGGCGGAAGCGGCAACGCGGAGTCGGACGAGACCTAGTGCAGTGCCCACATGCCATCATCAGCACCCATCTGCATCGCCCCAGGTGACACAAGTGCCATCATCAAAAAATGCAGCGAAGGCCCCACTAGCAGCCTGGATCTGGCGTACGTCCTGTAGCTGATTTTGCACAGCACTGCTGTCGCCTCCATACGCGGCATGTCCCCAGGTCACCACAGACCCATCGCCCAGAATGGCAGCAAAAGCCATGCGGGTGGCTTGGATCTGCTGCACGTCTTTCAGGTGATCTTGCACGGAACTGATGTCGCCACCCTGACCAGCATTGCCCCAGGCCACAACAGACCCATCCCTCAGAATGGCAGCAAAGGCCATGTTGGTAGCTTGGATCTGCTGGACGTCCTTCAGTTGATGTTGCACAGCACTGCTGTCGCCGCCAGCATCGGTATGGCCCCAGGTCACAACGGAACCATCACTCAAAATGGCAGCAAATGCCCATTTGGAAGCTTGAATCCGCTGCACGCCCTTCAGCTGATCTTGAACAGGACTGCTGTCGCCACCGAAATAGGCAGCGCCCCAGGTGGTTACGCACCCATCGCCCCGAATGGCAGCAAAAGCGGAGCCACTAGCTTGGATCTGATGCACGTCCTGTAGCTGATCCTGCACAGCACTGCTGTAGCCACCATGCTCCATATCGCCCCAGGTCACAACAGACCCATCGCCGAGAATGGCAGCAAAAGCCTTGTTGGTAGCCTGTATCTGCTGCACGTCCTTCAGCCGATCTCGAACACGTCTGCTGTCGCCTTGTTCATCATCGCCCCAGGTCACAACGGACCCATCGCCAAGAATCGCAGCAAACGCCCGTTCAGAGGCTTGGATTTGGCGAACGTTCTTCAGCAGACCTCCAACGGCACTGCTGTCGCCCCCCGAGTGTGCAGGGCCCCAGGTCACAACAGACCCGTCGCCCAGAATGGCAGCAAAAGCCTGCTTGGATGCTTGGATCTGCCGCACGCTTTTCAGCTGACCCTGTACCGCACTGCTGTTGCCACCTGAGTGTGCAGTGCCCCAGGTCACAACAGACCCATTGCTCAGAACGGCAGCAAAAGCCATGCTGGTAGCTTGGATCTGCTGCACGTCCTTCAGCCGATCTTGAACACGTCCGCTGTCGCCGCCACTGTCAGCATCGCCTTGGGTTACCACGGAGCCATCGCCAAGGATTGCAGCAAAAGAAGTAGCATTGCTGCGAACCTGAACACCTTGGTAGCCCACGAAGCCATCTTAAAATAGCGGCACCCTGTTTTTGGAGTTGATTGATAATTATAAGCTAACCCTTAACCAACAAAAGCGCAAAGGGCGCCACTGGGCTACCAAGACACTCCTCATCTGCCAGATCAGCGCATCGCCACTCTGCAACCCAGAGTCCTCAAGCCTGGCCGCTCCGTCCAGGACCCGTCCAGAAGTGTCCATGAGTCTGCCTCTTGGTAGCTCAGTAGCTACATTATAACAAGGGGTACCCTTTTTAGGGGGGGGGGGGGGTTGGTTACTTTTCTCAAGGGAACGTAAACCCTGAACCCTAAGCCCTAAGCCCTAAGCCCTAAGCCCTAAACCTAAACCCTAAACCCGAAACCCTAAACCCAAACCACAAGATGCAAAAGGGCCTCGAACCACTGCCAGAGCCTCCTGCGCTCTGCTTGTCAAGTGCGCGACTGTCTCATCCACCGCTGCCGCCAGGGACACAGACCGGCCGCTGAGCAGGCGAACTTCGAGCGTAAGGGGCATGATGTCTACAATGCTTGGTGGTCTCTTAAAGTAGGGCTCCTGGCTTTTTGGGGGGGTTCCTATATGAGGGTATCTGAATATAGGGGTAACAGGTAAAGAGACCACCGGCCTTTCTAAGACGGCATGATGCGCTGGGCGCAGAAGGCGCTGCCCTGCTAATCCACGCGCAGCGGTTGCGTGAAACCCTCGAACCTCTTCTAGCATGAGCGTGCTCCCAGTGTAGGGTATAGGTTTAAAGGGTTTAGGGTTGAATAGTCTTCTACAGAACGATCCAAGATTCTACCCTAAACCAGAAACCCCACCCCAACCCTAAACAATCCCTCACAGGACAAAGGGCTCTGAGGGCTCAGGAACGTTCTGAGCCCAGCTGTGGCGCGGCCGTTATGGCTTTCCAATGCCTGTGCCACCTTACGGCGTGGTATGGTCCTAGGGGGTGGGGTGTTGAGTATCAGGAATGTAACGAACCCCTAAACCCTAAACCCTAAAACCCCAAGCTCGGTATGCAAGGCCTCTGCATGGTGTTGAAGCGGAGGAGCAACACTTTGGCCGCTTCGACGAACTCCTCATTAGGAGGAAGACTTTCGGCCTCCTTTGGGGCCCAAACTTTTAGGGTTTAGGGTTTAGGGTTTAGGGTTTGGGGTTTAGGGTTTAGGGTTTGGGGTTTGGGGTTTAGGGGACCCTTTCTATGGGCCCTTGTAAAATTGGGGAAACCTTTGTTTTCAACCCTGTAGATACCCATTCAAGCCCAGAGTCCTTCAAACAAGAAGGTGAACAAACCGTCTTCAGGGACCACGTAGGTTTAGGGTTTAGGGTTTGGGGTTTAGGGTTTAGGGTTTAGGGTTTAGGGTTTAGGGTTTAGGGTTTAGGGTTTAGGGTTTAGTAACTTCCCTCCGACAAGCCCTGACCTTTGCTCAGAAGCTTAGCGGCTTGGGGCTGAGCCGATCTAAAGTTCCAAGTATGGGCCCTGAATTTGGGACCCTTGTTGTATAACCCTTATACAAACCATGTATGGTATGGGCCCATACTTCGGATCCCTATAAACACGGGGTAAGGTACCCTAAACCCTAGACCCTAAACCCCAAAACCCTAGTACAAAGGGCCCACGGTTCCGACCTTAGAGCCGATGAAGGGTTCTCCAGGGTACAGGGGTTCGGCGGTGTGGTGGGGTGGGACTTTACGAACTTAAACGCTAAACCCTAAACCCTAAACCTTAAACCCTAAACCCTAAACCCCTCGACTCGGCAAGCATCCTGAGCATCCTGAACTGGCCCTAAGCCCTGAACCCTCCGGCCTGTTGCCACCAAAATTAAAAGGCCAGACCCTAAACCCTAGAACCCCAAACCTACCTCCAGTAAACTTCATAAAGTTGGAACATGGCTTAAGTACGATGAAAGCTGGGATTCCCTTTAGAAACCCTCTTGGGGTATGAGGATCATGATGTTCCAACGTTTGGGAGTTTACCCTAAACCCTAAACCCTAAACCCTAAACCCTAAACCCTAAACCCTAAACCCTAAACCCTAAACCCTAAACCCTAAACCCAAACCCCAAACCGCCCCCTGCAGCAAAGCTCCGGGAGCTTGATTTCGAAGCCTTCGCTCAGGTCGGCCCACCTCAGGGCGAAGCTGGCAGTCTTAGGGTTTGGGGTTTGGGGTTTAGGGTTTGGGGTTTAGGGTTTAGGGTTCAGGGTTTAGGGTTCAGGGTGTAGCCTCAGGGGCTATAAGGTTTATAGGGTTTCGGTAGGGATGGATTCGCAGCATCCCTTCCAGGGGGATTTGGCTTCGACATGTTGCTAATGGCCCGCTCTTGCCTCGACCTACGTATGCTACTCGTGAAGTGATTGTCGTTGGCGGACGCTGAACCGTAAACCGCAAACCCTAAACCCTAAACCTGGAGCGCTCAAAGTCATCTCAGGGCTCAATAATCCCAAATAGGTCTCTGCCGTAAACCCCAAACCCCAAACCCCAAACCCTAAACCCTAAACCCCAAACCCCAAACCCTAAACCCTAAACCCTATAAACCCTAAACCCTAAACCCCAAACCCTAAACCCTAAACCCTAAACCCTAAAACCCAAACACTAAACCCCCAAACCTTTGTCCCCAAACCCCAAACCCTGTGGCCCGTCGGGGATCCTTTGGAACATGCAGCTAAACCCTAAACCCTAAACCCTAAACCCTAAACCCTAAACCCTAAACCCTAAACTCTCCGAGCCCGGTACAGCTGCTCTTCATCCTTGTACTTGGGATGCGCCCGAACGAACTTTACAAACTCCTGTTCAGGAGGGCTGCGAGTCGGTTTAGGGTTTAGGGTTTATAAGGTTTAGTGTGTAGGGTTTAGGGTTTAGGGTTTTGGCTAGGGTTTAGGGTTTAGGGTTGGCTGCGAGATGGGTTTTGAGGGTTTCAGGCTGAGGGGGGTTTAGGGGGGGTTTAGGGGGGTCTAGGGGGGGTGAGAGAATCCCCGCTGGAAGAACTCGTAACTTCAATTAAGTTGCAAGACCTTCGTAGCTTGAGAGCGTCGCACCAAAGAGGCTCCCTTATTTTGCGGAGCTCCGGCGGATTTTAAAGCCTTGAATTCGGGTTTGAGTGTCTATACTTCAGGGCCCGCAGTTCTCCTCCTCCCCTCCACCCGCCCCCAAAGTTTCCCAAGGAACTCCATATCTGTGGTTAAACCAAGTGTCCACGTAAGATGCTGTTGTAACTCGTCCCTACTTACCCCAACTGCAGTGGCTTCGGAGATGGACCTGTCTTACTGCCACAGCAGCCCAGTAGTCTCCGGAGCGAAAAAGAACGAAGGACATCCGCTAAAAAACGGCCACAAAGCAATGACAAGCACAGAGCACCCCTGCCGCCTCCATTCAAAAAAAAAAAACTCATGCCCCAGCTTTGTGTGGGTGAAGCATCTGGGGTTTCAAGGGCTCCAGGCACGGCTCAGCGCTTGGGGCCATAGGTCTGCGAGGCTTGAACCCTTGCAGGCTTGAATCCTCGCAGGCTTTGACTCCTAAACCCGGGGGGTGGTTGAGGTGGGGAAGGCTATGATGCCCCTAGTCCCTAAACCCTCGGCCTCAAAACCCCAAGCCCTCACCCACCGAACCCTATGCAGAGAAGGACCTTGGCAGGGGCCGGTTTAGTAGGGTTTAAGGGTTTGGGGTTTGGGGTTTAGGGTTTGGGGTTTAGGGTTTAAGGGTTTAAAATTTAGGGTTTCGGGTTTCGGGGTTTAAGGGTTTAAGGGTTTAAAGGTTTAAGGGTTTAAGGGTTTAAGGGTTTAAGGGTTTAAGGGTTTAAGGGTTTAAGGGTTTAAGGGTTTAAGGGTTTAAGGGTATAAGGCTTCGAGGCTCTCCTTGACTTCGTCCGGCATGTCCTCCGGCATGTCCTTGTCCTTGCAAGTTGAGCCCACGTCAGATACAGGCCAAGCCCTGAAACCCTGAAGCCCTCAAGGATTTTGGGGTTTAGGGTAAAGGGGTCCTGAACCCGAAAAGCACCCATCACACCTTGATACCCTACCTCTCAAACCCTGAACCCAAAACCCTAAAACATGAAGCCTAAAGCCTAAAGCCTAAAGCATAAAGCGCAAACCCTAAACCCAACCCTGAACCCTCAACCTTCTCCCTGCCTTCTTCTGCACCAGCTCGGCCATGTAGAGAATCTCCTCAGCCGAGCCCTAAACACTAAGCCCTGCAGAACGTCGGTCACCAGGATGTCCAGCTTCACATGGTTTAGGGTTAGAGTTTAGGGTTTGGGGTTTGGGGTTGCATCTGCTGCTATACGAGGCACAGTAAGAGAAGTTCACAGTGTGGAGATAACTTTGGGCAACCCCCACCCGAAAAGAAAGGGTAAAAGAAAAGGTACCCCCCAAGACCAACCGCAGGCCATATATCCACCCCTCCTTCCTGGTCCCCCCCCTCCCCCCCCCCCTCCCCCCCCCCCCCTCCCCACCCGGCCCCGCTCCTCCCCCCCAAACTTGGGCTGCTTGTTTGGGGCGATGTTGGGTTTCAGGCTTTCGGGTTTAGGGTGTTGGGTTTCGGGTTTAAGGGTTCACGCTTTTTAGAGCCCTGAGAGTGACGACCCGATGCCTACAACCCAAAACGCCTGGAACCCTATCACCCTCCTGGAACTCCCCAGATCCCAAACCCTTAACCCTGAACCCTCAAAACCCCGCAACCCCTACAACTCACTTGGCTCTACTGTGTGAAGGTTTAGGACTTCCAGCATGTTGCAAAAGCCAGTTTGGATCCGTCTCGTTCTCCAAGGCCCCTGCCTGCACGTCGATCTGCCCATCCTGCCCCACATGCCAAGCCCTCCTAAACCCCTAAACCCTAAACCCTAAACCCTAAACCCGAAACCCTAAACCCGAAACCCTAAACCCGAAACCCTGAACACTGAACCCTAAACCCTAAACCCTAAACCCCAAACCCTAAGCCCTAAGCCCTAAAGCCTCGACCTCCGGGGCGCGAAATAATAAGGGTTATCTTAAACAGGCGTAGGGTTTCGCGTTCCCCGGAATTTATGCTGTCTCTACATACTGCCGTTCCAACTATCGCGCAACAAAGCCCGACAAAATGTCGAATTTGAACGCGGCTCTCACAGCACCACGTTGAAGCGGTAGGCGCCTGTCATTGGTTTGCCACGGTCAAGGCTCTCGTTGGGCTCCATCAAGCGGAGGCCACTTGACTCACTGACAACAACTCATATGAATGGCCAATCCACACCATCCAAGGTGTGTTGCAGCTCAATTTTAATGGCTTGCGGTGTATGGCAATCCTCGCTCTGCACCCAGATGCTGCGCTGGCGCTTCTTCACAGGATTGGCCAGCGCTTGCGGGGCGTTGCATCGCTGTGTGCGCCGTGGGCGTGGACATGCTTCCGTCTTCTTTGGAGCACTCGTCGAGGAATGTCGTTGGTATAGATACAAGATAGCACTACAGAAGTTTGGAACATCCTTTCGGGATGCCGTGGCCTTTTTTGGTGGGCAGGTTTCAACTTTCAATTTCTTTCAATTTCGTGTCAGTGTCAGACGTTCGAACAAAGATGTGGGCTGTCAAAAAGGGTTTAGGGTTTAAAGTTTTTTTCATGGCTTGAAAAGCAGAGGGTCCTAAGGGTGTAAGGTTTTTGGACACTCAGTTCTCCAGTCATCTAGTCGCACCGCCGCGGCCCTTCTTTTGTAAGGCGCAATAGGGTACGGCTACCAGCCTCTCCGCCCTGAGACGCTGAAAGCTCTAAAACTGCAAAGTGGCAGGCAGCAAGGACTCAGGTAAGGACGACGAGGCTTCAAAGAATTAAGGTACAGGGTTTGGGTCCCTACAGTGGGTTTTGGACACTCCTTTATACCCACAAGCCGAAGGGCTAGGCTACTCACACTAAACACCCCAAGCTTAAACCCAACTCCTGTATTCTCAAATACCCACGTTGTAAGCACTGTTGACCCTAACTCCTAAACTCGTAAAACCTAAGCCCTAAACTCCCAAACCCCAAGCCCTCAACCCTAAACTCCTAAGCCCTAACCCCTAAACTCCTGACCCCAAGCCCCAAGCCCCAAACTCCGCAACTCCTATGCCCTAAACCCATATCTTCGCAGTCGCCCGAAGCCCTAAACTCCTAAACCCCAAACCCTAAACTCCTAAACTCCTAAACCCAACGCCCCAACCCCTAAACTCCTGAAGCCTGAGCCCTAAACCCATAGATTGGCTTTTGCTTGTGGGCAGGCAAAAGGGATCCGAACATGCAGAACAACAGGGTCTGGGCTTGGAAGCACTCGGGTCTAGGGCTTAAGGTTCCGGCTTATACATATATACATATATATATATGTGTAATTATGATGAGGGTGGCGATGACTAATTATATATACATATATGTATTATGTAAAATATAATTTGGTACCCCTAAGCCTAAAACCCTAAACCCTACAGCCTAGACTCCAGACACTTAGCGTTGAGGGCTTAGGGTTGGCCCGAGACACTTGCAAGTGTAGGGAGTCACCGCTGCCTTCTCCTTGTCAAGATACATCATGATGTCGGCTGCAACCGATTCGACCTTGTCCTCCTGGTCAACAAACATCCTAAATCCTAAGCCCTCATCCCTAAACCCTATGGCTAAACCCTCAACCCTACCCAACCCCCCCCCCCCCCCTCAACACGACAAATCCGTCCACTTGCTTTCCCTTCATCGTAGTTCTCTTTCTGGGTTTCGGAATTAAGTTTCGGGGTTTACGTGGGCCCTTAAATATACTTCCCTTTTGGGAAGCACCCAAGATGGGTTTCGGGGGTGTGACAGGCCTTGGATATAAGTAGGGTTTGCAATTGGCGCTTAGGGTTTCAATTGCATAGTCAGGATCCCTATGCAGTTTGAGGCGTATTGCCTTAAGTGTTCCGGGGCGGGCAGTAGGACAATTTCTGCCACCGCCGTTGTTTCTTGGCATTCACGCTCTCGCGTTCGTGGTTGTTCCAGACCTCTGGATTGCTAAACCCTAAACCCTGAACCCTAAACCCTGAACCGCGCGCCACCGGCTTCGGACACATTTGGGTGCGGATTCCTTCATCTGCCCGCCCGCTGTTCATGAGCTCCGACAAATCTGCTGTGACTTGCTCCGCATTGTGCTCTGCCAGGAGGATTTTGAGGGTTTAGGGTTTTAGGGTTTTAGGGATTTAGGGGTTTAGGGGTTTAGGGGTTTAGGGTTTAGGGGTTTAGGGGTTTAGGCGTTTAGGGGTTTAGGGGTTTAGGAGTTTAGGGTTTAGGGTTTAGAGTCGTCATCAGATTCTTCCGACATCTTGGTGGCCTCCGTGTTGAGCGGAGCCTGGGTACCCCGACAATCGATTGTCAACTTTTGCGGGCTTCCTGGGGGGTTACAGAAAGTCCTTTGCCGACAGGGCCGTCTCATCGAATGGGTCATGCGTGACATCGTTTTCAAGGTAGGGAATAGAGTTAAGGCTATCGGCTTAGGGTGTAGGATGTTTGTTGATCAGTGAGAGACGTTCTGGGCAAAAGGACGCTCTCATCGAGCATGTTTGTGTTAGGGTTTGGGGTTTAGGGTTTAACTCTAAGGGTTTAGAGTTCGGGGTAAACCCACAACTTCTACATCTCAAAGCCGTCATAGTACTTTGAGGTAATGCTCCTTAACTAAGGAGTATACCCGAAACCCTAAACCCTAAACCTTCCTTAGCTAAGGATAAAGGGATGCATGGGCTGATATAGCCCAGGGTACCAACACGGCCGACGGGGCATAGGGTTTAGGATAACCCTAAACCCTAAACCCTACACCCTTAAACCCTAAACCGCTAAACCCTAAACCCTAAGGTAAGGTACACTTCGTCCTTGAAGGGTACAAAGATTTCTCCAGGTCAAGCTGAAGCCGAAGAGACCGCCAAAACCCTTTCTTCCACGCTCTTGCATGTGACATCCTGGACGTTGAGAGCAAAGACCGGCAGCGTTTAGGGTACAGGGTTTGGGTTTGACGTTCAGGGATAGCCTTTAAAGGAGTGGAAAGCATCAGACAAGGCCCTGACATGGGCAAGTGCCAAGAAGGGGCAGCGTGAAACAGAAACCCTACACCCTATAAACCCGATAAACCTAAACGGGCCCCCCCACCCCCCCGCCCCACCCCCCCGCCCCTCCCCCCCGCACCCGCCCCCCCACCACCCCAAAACCCTATAAACCCCAAACCCATAAAGCCCTTTACCCCTAAACCGTAAACCCTAAACCCGAAAACACTAAGCCCTAAACTTTAATCCCTAAACCCTAAACTTTATACCCAGAAACCCTAGATGCCACAGTCCTTGACGCGGTTCTTCAGGTAGCTCCTCATAATCTGCTCACTCTCTGCCTCGATGTTGAGCCTGAATGGTTTAGGGTTTAGGGTTCAGGGTTTGGGGTTTACTTAAGGCCTATTTAGGGTGAAGGTATACGGTTTAGGGCTTGGGGTTTAGGTTTAGGGTTGGAATTGAGGGTTGAGGGTTTCGGATTGCTTCTCGAATTCTCCATGCACTGCCTCACTCACACACCCATCAAGCGATTGAGACAGAGAGGGCTTCGGCTCAACATCTGGAAGATCTTAGTTGTCCAGTACCTAGGGGTTTTAAAGGTTAACCTTTGGGATTATAAGGGGAATATGGTAACCCAAAAAGGTTAAAGGTTACCTACTCTACTACTAAGAGTTCCTATCAACCAACAAAAACTTGCCAAGTCCCGTCTTGGGGTGTTGGAGCCTGTGCGGCCCTCGGACCTACGCCCGAGGGTTTAGGGTTAAGGGTTATAGGGTTTAGGGTTTAGGGTTTGGGGTTTAGGGTTTGGGGTTTAGGGTTTGGGGTTTGGGGTTTAGGGCCGTCTGTGGCTCCCGCGTGGCCAGCGATGCATCGTGGGGCAGCTTGGGCGCCCTCAGCCAGGTGTTTGCGGTTAGGGGTTGAGGGTTTTAGTCTGTTGTTTGGGTTTAGAATCTAGGGTCTAGGATTTAGAGCTTGGGGTGTTGCGAGCTTTGGCGCGGAGAAGAGATTTCGGAAACATCTTTGAGATGCTGAGCGAACTTTGCTTAGATGCTCAGGCCTTTTCAGCCCGAAACCCTCAAGCCAAAGCCCTCAAGCCTAAACTACCTGCTGGGCTGGAAGGAAGAAATCGTCGTATAACCGTATATACACCCTAAACCCTATACCCTAAATATTCCCAAACCCTATAAGCCCTAAACCCCTATGGTCCTCAACCTTCATAGCTCGAGGCCCTCACGCGGAGCTGCTTGCCGCCGCCGCTGTGGTTTCGGTCTTTCCTCCCTGCCGGACCCTAAACCCTAAACCCTAAACAATAAACCCTAAACCCGAGGGTTAAGGTTGAAGGCTTGAGGGCTAGCCTGGGTAAACCTGGGTTTGAAGGCTCTAGGACTTTGGGCTTACCCTAAACCCTAGACCTGCACGGCATGGTTTTGCGTACAACGCCTTTGCAGGTACTAGAATAATAACAATAGCAAGAATAATAATAATAGTATTAATAGAGACACCACGCATACTATGGGTTGCTACATTGTGTACTAAAACAAAACGAATTATGAGCGCGTGTCGTTCTTGTTCGGCACGCAGCTGACCGAGCAACAAAAAGCACACCTAGGGTTCCGGGTTTAGGCTTTAGGGCTAAGGGCGCGCATTCTCTTTCTTCGGGACGCGCCCGGTTTAGGGTTTAGGGTTTAGGGTTTAGGGTTTAGGGTTTAGGGTTTAGGGTTTATAGGGTTTAGGGTTTAGGGTTTAGGGCACGCGTCTGGCCGAGCAAACAGAAAAGGAAAGAGCTGGCCGAGCAAAAAGTAAACACACACACGTTCCTTGCGTGGGGACTTGGGGCTGAGGACTTTGTTTAGAGTTAGGGGGGAGGGTTAGGGTTTAGGGTTTAGGGTTTAGGGTTTAGGGTTTGGGGTTTGGGGTTTAGGGTTTAATATTAGGGTTTAGGAGTTTAGGGCACACGACAGATCACGCAGATCACGCCTTCATCCAGCCGAACATGCCCGCCCTCGGCGCACACAGACTCACAGCCTAAACAACAGATCCTAAACCCGAAACCCTCAACCCAAAGCCTCTAGGCATTTATGTGCTCGTTATTTTGTTGGGGAAGAGGAAGGGGAGGGGGAAGGGGGGGGGGGGGCTTTTCTTCTCCATTTTCAGCTTTAGCTTCCCCTTGCAACCCTAAACGGTAAACCCTAAACCCTAAACCCTAAACCCTAAACCGGAATGCCAAAGGTTCAAGACATGGGTTTGGGGCTTCGGCTTAGCCTTCTGGGAGAACTTCTTATCTTTGCTGCTGTGTTCAGAAGCACCCCAAAAAAGTGTACACTTTCAGTTCTGTAAGGGATGATAGTATCCCAAAAAAGTGTAAAGTGCTCTCATTCAGCTACCCCAAACCCTAAATCCTAAACCCTAAACCCAAAACCCTACGTTCTTCTTGGTTCAACAGCTGGAGCAAGAGTTTCGGGGCGCAGAGCTTTGAAACCACGAGTACTGCCCTAAACAACCCCAAGCTCATCCAGCAACCCTCGAAAGCCAGGGTTTAGGGTTTAGGGTTTAGGTTTAGGGTTTATAGGGTTTAGGGTTTAGGGTTTGGGGTATACGGTGCAGGGTGTAGGGTTTAGGGCTTACCCGCAAGAAACACATCTCAACACCGTGAGCATGATGCGCTCCCCCAAAAAACAGCCTATGACCCCACTGGACCCTACACCCCCACTTCTTTCCCAGCCATGGGTTGAAAATGTCACTCTCATCCCCTCCACCCTCAACCCTCAGATTGCTGGGATCCCTTGGTAGCGTTGTCCGTTTTACTGGCAAAGCTCTAGGTACGTGCAGGGTCTGGAATATTGCATGCAAAATATACTAAGGGCAGTTCCCGAAATTCCTGTGCGGTTTTGGGGTTTAGGGTTTAGGGATGCTTCAGGTTGATGAGGGGCACTGAACACGAAACCCTAAATCAGGAACGTGCTTTCGCCGACCCAGTCAGGGTCCCAAAAGCGTTGCAAGTTGGCCGCGAATGCCCCTAGACCTGCAACCCGCAAAAACCGAAATCCTAAGCCCTAGACCCTAAACTCTGAAGGTTTTGGTTTTTGAGTATCTGAATGCCCTTAAACCTGTGTAACCCGACAAACCCGCAAAATCCTGAGCCCTAAACCCTAAACCCTATAAGCCCTAAACTCGGAAGATTTGGCCTTTGAGTACCTGGGCTCATGGCATCTTGCTGGCAGCCTTGGCCTACGGTTAGCCATGGCAACGTGGCTTCAACCGCAAGGGCGCGGTTTAAAGTTTAGGGTTTAGGGTTTAGGGTTTAGGGTTTAAGGTCTAGTGGGGGGACAAGATGAACCATAAAATTGCGGTCATAAACCTATAGTCCCTATTGAGGTATATGTACCATAAACTCTCTTAGGGTTCATGTAGTCCCCAAGGTCTTTGCACTTCCACCCGAAATAGGCGTGGGGCTTCGCCCAGCGTACCCCTAAACCCTAAACCCTAAACCCTAAACCCTAAACCCTCAAGTGTCTTTTCGAAGCTTTGAGTCTTTGCTTGCCATTCGGGCTTAGGACTTGTAGGGTTTCCTTCGGGCCTGGGCGCTTAAGGACCTCGGCTTCGTTTGGTGAGTAGTAGCCCTAAACCCCAAACCCCAAACCCTAAATCCTAAACCCTAAACCCTAAACTCTAAACCCTAAACCCTAAACCCTAAACACTAAACCCTAAACCCTAAACCCGAAAGAGAGGTTTCGGCTTTCTGTGTGCTTTTGGGTAGGGACTTGGGCTTCGGGCCTCGAGGATCTATAGAAGAGTTTCGGGGTTTCGGGGCTTGGGGCTTCGGTGGCTTTTTCGAGTCGACTTCTAGGGCTTAGAGGGCTAAACCCTAAACCCTAAACCCTAAACCCTAAACCCTAAACCCTAAACCCTAAACCCTGTAGAGCTCCAATGCCTTGAAGGCCCCTAGCCGGATCAACCTCTGAGCTGCCCAAGAAATCCCAAGAGTAGGGTTTAGGGTTTAGGGTTTAGGGTTTAGGGTTTAGGGTTTAGGGTTTCCCCTTCTGTGGGTTTGAGTATTTAAGGGGCTTGTGATAAGGGAAGCTACATCTGAAAAAACTGGGAATAAGGGTCCACTCCGGGTCCTAGGGTTTAGGGTTTAGGGTGTAAGGTTTAGGGTTTCGGGTTTAGGTTTTAGGGCCTAGTCCTTTTTGGTGTCCCAAAGTCGCGCAAGACTTCAAGATCAACGTTGTCGCAGTGGGTTTTGGGCTTTCATCGCCGTCCTACTCCACTCGGAGTCCTCCTACCCATAACTCTGCTCCTATGCCATCCTACTTCAAAAAGCTCCCCCTACGCTTACCCCAAACTCAAACCCTAAACATCCCTAAACCCTAAACCCTAAACCCTAAATCCTAAACCCCAAACATCCCTAAGCCCGGCCTCCTTCTTCACCTGCTTTTCCTGCTCTTCCTTGGTGAGCTCTTTCTCTTCGCCCGGCTGCCAGGCACGCAAGTTCAGCATATGTAGGGGACAGGACTAGGGGGACCCTTAAAGATATAGACCCTCTCAATAAGGTCCCTGTTTAAGAGAGGGTTCAGAAGGGTTCCCTGTTAAGGGTCTCCCTTATCCTACCTAGGATTATGGGCAGATCATGGTTGGGAAAAAGCGCGGCTTTAGTAGGCAATAAAGAGTTTAGGGTTTAGGGTTTAGGTGTCCAGGGTTGTTGCTAAATCGGGTAGCGCAAATTGCCTGGACCCTTGCTTGCAGTTCCTTTTCTGCGGTACTTCTGCCTTATGGTTGGTCGAATATGGAAAGAACAAAGGATCCCCCCCCCCCCCCCTATCGGCAACTACAACCAAGGGTCCAGGCAACCTACAAAATCTCAAAATGCATGACAGGAGACTGAACAATTGCCAACATTTATCCCCGTATAACCCCCGCACATTAAAAAAAAAAAAAAAAAACTCTCCCCCTTCACTTACCCATTCGCATCGTTCGTAAAACCCGCATGGTTCAAGGGTTCGACGCAGCTGGGGCTAAACCATATCATAAACCCTACTTTTAAATGATTTGGTAGTATCCCTAAAAACCCGAATATAATCCCCAGAACCCACCCTTTCTAAGCCTACAAACCCTAAACCCTAAACCCTGAACCCTAAACCCTAAACCCTAACCAGTAAACCCCAAAAGGTGTCAACCCGGTCATGGAATCCATCTTCCGTTCGCGCGGGCTGCCAAATGCAGCCCCCCCCCCCCCCCCCCCCAAACCTAAACCCTAAACCCTAAACCCTAAACCCTAAACCCTAAACCCTAAACCCTAAACCCTAAACCCTAAACCCTAAACCCTACGAAGAACCTGGATAGCCTAGGCTCTTGATCCTCCCCTCAAACCCTTCCTCTGTTTTTTGCTGGACAAGGTGCTACTACTGCATTGAGGACTGGTCTTGGAGTTGCTTTGGGGCTTAGGGTTTAGGGTTTAGGGTTTAGGGTTTGGGGTTTGGGGTTTGGGGTTTGGGGTTTGGGGTTTGGGGTTTTGGGGTTTGGGGTTTGGGGTTTGGGGGGTTGGGGGGTTGGGGGTTTGGGGGTTTGGGATTGGGGGTTTGGGGTTTAGGGTTTAGGCCGAGAGCATTTTTGGCCGCGGGGGCGTTGCATCTGGATGGCTAGCGGGGTTTGGCGGTGAGACATATCTGACATGAGAAAACCTCTTCCCGATAGACTGCAAATGCTGCAGCCCTCAGCCCTAAGACACTCCTATACCCTCAAACTCCTAAACCCCTAACACCTGAACCCCTAAAAGCCCAAACCCCTAAACCCTAAACCCCTACATCCTAACCTCCTCAACCCTGAAACCCTGAAACCCCAAACCCTAACACACTAAAGCCTAAACCCTAACCCGAAAACCCGCGCAACCCGTCGAGTCCTCCAAAGCCCTGTCGGGCGACTCATCCCCGAACCCGATGAAACCCTTCTTCTGGGTTTTGGGGTGGGGTTGGGGTTTGGGGGCTTAGGGTTGGGGAACCCCCTAAACTGCTACGTGCCTTTGAAACCCTAAACCCCAAACCCCAAACCCTCAACCTTAAACCCCAAACCCTAAACCCCAAACCCCAAACCCTGAACTCCGCAAAGGCCTTCGTTATCACCTTCGACATGGCCCGGGACATGGCACGCGTCTGGGCCATTCCCTTCTTGGCCCCGAACCTCTGCACACATTGAATGGCATTGCATTTGCATTACATTACCTACCCAAATACACCATTGCACAGGCACTTACGTTTACATAGTGGTCAGGTCTGTCCAAAGCAAGCCCACACAAGACACTCTTTTCCGTAGAGGAAATTCAAATTCTCTCCAGACCTACAAACCCAAAATCTAAATCCCAAGGTGTCATCGATTTACGAGGATGTTCGGGGGCTATTCGAGAATGAACTAAATGTCCAGAAGAAGGTACAGTGTTACAATGCACTTTCGCTGAGGGACTGTGTCTTTGATTTGGCAAGCAACTCTGGCAAGAGCTCACCCCCCCCCCCCCCCCCCCCCACCCAAACCTTGCCATAAGCATTTTTCGATGGAGGGTTTAGGGTTTATGGTTTAGGGTTAAGGGTAAGGGTTAAGGGTTTAGGGTTTAGGGTTTAACAAAATACCACCGGGTCCCCCTACCCAAACAAGAAAAAAAACACCAGGAAGAGCCTGAACTGCGAGACGTACTGACGCCTTTGGTGTGCAAAGGAAATGTGGCTTGCCCATGGACGTCTACCGCCACCAATATCCACCCTGAACCCTAAACCTGAAACCCAAAACCCTGACACCCAAAACCCTTAACCCCTAAACCCTAAACGCTGACACCCTAAACCCTTAAACCCTAAACCCTAAGCCCTAAACCACCCTTAAACCCTAAAGCACATAACTCCAGAAAAGCCTCGGGAAGGCTGGGGCTTGATGAACTGGGTTTAGGGTTTAGGGTTTAGGGTTTAGGGTTTAGGGTTTAGGGTTTAGGGTTTAGGGTTTAGGGTTTAGGGTAGTTGAACGCCCCGCTGACAAAATATGTTTAGGGTTTAGGGATACAAGTTTCTCTAGGCTTGCACCATACGTGAAGCGTAACTCCTTCTGAGTTGTGTTTATACCTTGAACGGTACTGACAAAGGAAATGTGCATGTGAAATGGCATTTCCTACGGACACTTAATGTTCCCATCACATGCGCAGAACTCGACAATCAGGGCTTAAGACTTTTGATTTGCGAGTCGCGACGAGAATTCGAATAGACGTTATTTACCTAAAGGAATGTCTATGCTTGTGGAAGCTTCCATGAGGCTAGGGTGCGGTATTAGGGCTCGTAGGGTGAAGGAGGCCTGGGCAATGTTTGGTTTAGGCTTTTGGTTTCGGGTTTAGGGGTTTGGAGTTTGGGTTTTGGGGTTTGGGGTTTGGGGTTTGGGTCTGGAATTTCGGGTTTGGGGTTTCGGGGTCCCTCGTGCGTATCCCGCGACGGCAACCCCAAGCCTCAGACGACGGAACCCTACTTGGAGGTTCATGGAACTTATTTACCACTGATAGCTGCACTTGTAACCTTACTTCTGACTGTACTTATCACCATATTCGGGCACTTACGGGGCTTATTCGTGGGTTATCAGTACAGTTATCATTGGTTCTTAAGTACCATGAACCTCCAAGTATCGTCTGAGGGGCTCAGGCTCGGTAAGTGCTCGAGTCACACAAATTTCCTGTCGAAAGAAATCGTCGGGCGGAATGCAAAACGCGGGCCCCAAAGATGTGCACATTGCTACATCCATAAATAATTGTATACATACGTAACATATCACCGAAAACACGCTGCACATATGTGTGCAGCACGCACAGGCAGATGCACGAAGACATTCAGCATTCACATACATACATGTACATACATTCTTACTCACAGACCAATTCCTACAATGTCGGTTGTTTTTCAGGAAGCTGCTGCTACGCGAGAGCCTGCCAACTGCTTTATGCAGCTTTCCCCTGACCTTGCCTGCGCTTAGCAGGGTAGCTATACAGTTAAGTTTTAGCTGCCGTATTAAGAAACCCAATAAGTCCAAAAAGGCTGAGGTTCTAAAGCTACAGTACAGCACCACAGAGTGACCTCCCTAAGTTCCTAAACAATTTAATCCTAAACCCCTTTTGTTGCCAGCTTTTAGGCACCCGGCTTGGAGTTTTTCTCCTGGATGCGGATCACCAAGGGGTGGGGCCGGGTGGGGGGGGAAGGAGACGAAAAGAGAAGAGAGCGCTTAAAGCCCCCTAAAGCCTTCTTGGGTTTAGGGTCTGGGGTTTCGGGTTTAGGGTTTCTTTACTCAGGACTTAGGGGTTTTGGGTGGACCCTACTGTCAAGGGTAGCAGGGGAAACTTCAGATTTGCCCATGTGAGGTCGGGGGCGGGGTTTTAGGGTTTAGGGTTTAGGTGCATGAGCGGCATCAAGACCAGTACTTGCTGCGCTTGAATCCGCTCACTCCAAATCCTTATATACAAATGAGCTAGCTGTTCAGAGTTTTCGGGGGCACTAGTACAAGGATCCCCAATTTGGGATCTTGAAGAATATCAGATAAAAGGAGCACAAGGACCCGGGTAGGTATATTCCCATGATGTTCCTACCCTAAACTCGAAACCCTAAACCCCAAAACCAAAACAGTTGCTGTACTCTGGGGTGCCCTGTTTGGGTTCCCAGCCAAGTCCCTTTCGACACCTCCTGCAGTCTTATTCATGGCGAAACTTCATTGTTCGGATGGAGGGATCAACCCTCAATCCTAAATCCTAAACCCTGAAGCCTCAACCCTGAACCCTGAACCCTAAACTCTAAACCCATTGAGGCCTTACAGGAAGTCCTGACACACCATTGCGACATTCGGAGGCCCATCGGTGGGGCAAGGCCCCCAAACAAGGCTTCTCGTGGCTTCTATAGTCTCGGAACCCTACAACCCTACACCCTAAACCCTAAACCCTTACCCCTCGACCCTAAATCCTAAACCCTAAACCCCTAAACCCTCAACCCTAAACCCCTCAACTACAAACCCCTCAACCTCTAAGCCCTAAATCCTCAACGCTCAACCCTAAACCCTGCTGTCGAGACCTCCTTCTGTTCCTTCTCCCGAATGGCTTTGGCGGCATCCAACTCCTGCCAGTGTCCGAAACCTTGAACCCTATGTAAAAATTGCACAAAAAGAGCCCGCCCAAAAAAAGAAAAAGATCCTGCTTTAAAGGCAACCCTATCTACTAATTGCTTCTAAGACCCCCCCCAAACAAAAAAAACAAAGAATAAATCCTTTTCATGAGAGCAAGATGGGGATTTTTGTTTTCCAGGTTTGGGGGTTCTTGAGCAAATAATAGCTGTACGGGCCTGAACTTGGGATGTTCCCCCTTATATTCACAGTCCTTAATAGGGATCGGAGTACCCCCCCCCCCCCCCCCCCCCCTTGATAATCCAACCCTTAACCCAAAACCTGCACCTCTATCCCTAAACCCCACACCCCCTCCTTCTCAGGGTTTTGGGTTTGGGGCTTAAAGGGTTTAGACTGAGCTTCGGGCTTAGGTGTAGGGTTCATTTTCAGGTGCGCCGGAGGGCGGGCAGGGTCATTAAGGAGGTGGCAGACGTGCCAGGGCGGTGAAGGGCCAGTTCAGGGCGTGGCCGGTCGCTCTTCAGACTTTGATGCAGCCAGAGGCAACCAGGCCCCAAGTCACAACAGACCCATCACCTCGAATTGCAGCAAAAGCACCATTGGTAGCTTGGATCTGCTGCACATCCTTCAACTGATGCTGCACAGCATTGCTGTCGCCACCCACAGCAGCATCGCCCCAGGTCACAACAGACCCATCGCCCAGAATTGCAGCAAAAGCGCCGCTGGTAGCAGCTTCGATCTGCTGAACTTCCTTCAAGTGATGCTGCACCTCACTGCTGTCGCCACCAGAGTTCGCATCGCCCCAGGTCACAGCAGACCCATCATGTAGAATGGCAGCAAAGGCCGTGCAAGTAGCTTGGATCTGCTGCACGTCCTTCAGCTGATGCTGCACAGCACTGCTGTCGCCACCGCAGTCTGCATCACCCCAGGTCACAACAGACCCATCGCCCAGAATGGCAGCGAAGGCCGTGTGAGTAGCTTGGATCTGCTGCACGCCTTTCAGCTGATGCTGCACAGCACTGCCGTCACCACCAGAGTTCGCATCGCCCCAGGACACAGCAGACCCATCACCTAGAATCGCGGCGAAAGCCGCATTAGTAGCTTGGATCTGCTGCACGTCCTTCAGCCGATGCTGCACAGCACTGCTGTCGCCGCCGCAATCTGCATCGCCCCAGCTCACAACAGACCCATCGCCCAGAATTGCAGCGAAAGCCGTGTCAGTGCATTGGATCTGCTGCACGTCCTTCAGCTGATCCTGCACAGCACGGGTTTCGCCACCATAGTCAGCATTGCCCCAGGTCACAACAGACCCATCGCCCAGAATAGCAGCAAACGCGCCGATAGATGCTTGGATACATTGCACGGCCCTGAGCCGATCCTTAACAAAACCGCAGTCGCCGCCAACGCCAGCATTGCCCCAGGTCACAACAGACCCATCGCCCAGAACTGCAGCAAAAGCGCCATGGGTAGATTGGATCTGCTGCACACCCTTCAGCTGATGTGAAACACATGCGCTGTTGCCACCACCACCAGTATTGCCCCAGGTCACAACAGACCCATCACCCAGAATGGCAGCAAAAGCGCTGATAGATGCTTGGATATGTTGCACGTCCTTCAGCTGACTTTGCACGGCACTGCTGTCGCCACCAAGGTCAGGATCACCCCAGGTCACAACAGACCCATCGCCGAGAATTGCGGCTAAAGCATACTTGTTGCCACGAACGCGAACGCCGCTCATCTGGAAGGTCAGCACATCACTGCAACCTCACTCACCCTTCGAGCATGACTATCTCCCGGTTGTAGCGGCCGTAGTCCCTATTTTGCAACTTTGTGGCAAATGTTCATGATTCCCCATTCAAACTCCAGAGCCATTAGCTGAGCCGAAACTGTACGCGCTTCACGCAACGTCCCAAACTCTCTCTACTTCGCTCTTCAGGGAAACATTTCAAAGAGCCGTCTAGGTCTAGGGTTTAGGTTTAGGGCAGCGGCAGCGGCGCTTGAACTAGGGGGGGAAAGGGGGCCCAAAAGCCATTAAATTTCTATGGGCTGTTGAAGCCATATGAGAATTAGGGGCCCATAGCAATTTCTAATGTATTCTGCTTCCCCTCCTAGGGTAGTTGCCCTTGCATCAGAACCCTTTAAACGGAGGTTAGGGACCCCATGAAACTAACCTCGGATTCCCCCCAAGTGAACATGAGAGACAGGCCAAACCCTTACATAAACCTTTAAAGGAGGGTTGGTAACCCTAAACCCTAAACCCTAAACCCTAAACCCTAAGCCCTAAACCCTAAACCCTAAACCCTAAACCCTAAACCCTGAACCCTAGGGTAACATGAGAGACAGGCGCATCGCATCACAGCGGGCCTCTTGGCACCGTTTCAGCATCTTGGCCAGATTCTTGATGCACGTGTTCCTGAACCCGGGCCGACAAACCCTAAACCCTAAACCCCAAACCCTAAACCCTATACTCCTGACCCCTAAACTCCTGACCCCTAAACCCTAAACCCTAAACCCTAAACTCCTGACCCCTAAACCCTAAACCCTAAGCCCTAAACCCTAAACCCTAAACCCCGAAACCCTAAACCCCTTAACCCCAGACCCTGAGAGCCTGAGAGCCCAAGAGCCTGGTACCAGGCCCATGGAGACAGCTTGAGGGGGAGTTAGGGTTTAGGGTTGAGGGTTTAGGGTTTAGGGTTTGGGGTTATGTCTTAAGGGTCTCGCTTGGGGTTGAAGAGGGATAGCGCGGAGACTGCTGTTCTAGGGGTGTCAGGGTTTTGGGTTTAGGATTTTAGGGTTTCAGGGTTTTAGGGTTTGAGGTAACCGCTGTTGTAGTACGAGCCTTGTACTGGGCAATATTCCTTGTGGTATTGGGTGACAGGAGCCATAATGAGATGAGCCCTCTCAAGCAGAAGAAATCTCTTATTCAAGCTGATTCCGGGCTTGCCGGGGGAATCAGAGAACCCTAGACCCCTGCGCCAAACCCTAAACCCTAAACCCTAAACCCTAAACCCTAAACCCTAAACCCTCTAATCCTAAACCCAAAACCGCATGGCTTCACATTCGGTCACTTCCCGGCTTTAGAGACTGGAACACAAACGCGTGAAAAAAAAAACAAAACAAAAAAAAAAAAAAAAAAAAAAGTTTGGGGTCGAAGGTTTGCTGTGGGGTTTAGGGTTTAGGGTTTAGGGTTTAGGGTTTAGGGTTTAGGGTTTAGGGTTTAGGGTTTAGGGTGCTTGCAGTATCTAGGGGTTTAGGGTTTAAGGTTGGGGTTTAGGGTTTTGGGTAGTGTCTAGCAGTGTCGCGTTTAGGACTCAGGGATTTGGGGCTTTCGGGCTTATGAGCCCCAAACCCGTCAGGCTTCGGCCCGAACACCAAAAGCTCGGGTTGAGGGTGCTGGGTTCCTGAACAACATCGGTTTAAGATTCGGATTTTTAAAAGGAAACTCCCCTAGAGCTCCTATTAGGGCTTAGGGTTGAGGGTTTAGGGTTTACGGCTTCGGAGACCCGAAACCCTAAACCCTAAACCCCAAACTCCAAGGATCCTACAAGCCAACCCCCCCCCCCTCCAGGGCTCCTCCCGATGCTTGTGTTCCGGCACAGGTACACCTGAGAAAGGCTGGACTCTCGAGATGAACCCGAACCCTATATGAAGTAGGGTGTATATTTCTTGTACCCCCAAAAGGACACCAGGTATATACACTCACCAATATGAAAAAAGGAACCATATGTACACTCACCAAAAACAGTAATATAAACCTGTTTCATATAACCTCATAGTCCGATAGCCCTGTAACGCCGAAAACCCTCTAAACCTGCAACCCTAGAATCCTATAACCTTATAGTCCTATAACCCTATAGTCCGGACTGTAACCCTATAACTCAAGGGTTCGGGAAAAATTGCGAAAGTTGTACCTAGACATAATTTGGGAACCTGGGGTGATTGATGGAATCTTCCTTCAGCAACTGAGTCGACTGAGTGTCTGAACCAGCGCAAACGCCTGAGGCAGCCACCCAGGCGGCGTAGTAGCTGCCGAAGCAATCGATGAGGAACTTTCGAAAGGGTGCAAGCCTGGTTGAGGATGGGCTTTGGGTTCAGGGTTCAGGGTGTAGCCAGAAGCCCCCTACACAAACTCAACATCCCATATGGTCCAAAAGACTCACCTAAACCCTAAACTATAGAGCCTATAAAGCCTATAAAGTCTATAAAGCCTATAAAGCCTATAGAGCCTCTAACCCAAAAAACCTATACACCCTATACGCCCTGAAGAAGAGCCGCTGGGCGTCAGACTCATCCTGGTGCAGGTCTTTCCAAGCCACCGTGATCTCGGCGATGGGTTGAGGGTGTAGGGTTTAGGGTTTAGGGTTTAGGGTTTAGGGTTTAGGGTTTAGGGTTTAGGGTTTAGGGTTTAGGGCTTTACCCCTTCTACCTGCTTCTAAGCCCCTAAACTCCCCCCTAATTCCGAACCCCGGAACTCTCATCTAAACCTACGCTTACACGCCTAATTTCTAAGTGACCAAACCCTTCAGCCCCTCAACCTCTCAACCCCTCAACCTACAACTCCCTGTACTCCCTGTAAACGTTTGATCATCTACCCTGAACCCCAGGCCCTCATGAGCGCTAGCAAAGATGGTTTGATGGTCTAAGGGTGTGTAGGGAGTTTCGGGCTACGGGAGACCTAAACCCTAAACCCTAAACCCTAAACCCTAAACCCTATAAACCTTAAACCCTAAACCCCTAGATACTGCAAGCACCCTAAACCCTAAACCCTAAACCCTAAACCCTAAGCCCTAAGCCCTAAACCCTAAACCCTAAACCCTAAACCCTAAACCCTAAAACCTAAACCCTAAACCCTATCTCGATCTTGATCGTGTGGTCGGTGCCACGCTGTCCCTAACTAGCAAGCCGTTACACGTATATAGTATAGAGTTGCGAGGTCGAGCGGTGTCGGGGTTCGTCTAAGGGCAGTTACCCTATAATGGCTTAGGCTTTAGGGTTTAGGGTTTAGGGGGAGCCCTTGTATACCCCTTATCCCTACACAACCCAAGGGCCCATACTTCAGAACCCTTCAAAAAAGGAGGTAAGGGACTAGATTAGCGGACCGGGTAACTACCCTTAGTAAATTCAGGGCTTGAGGGGTTTTCGGGCTTAAGGCCTCGGGATTGGGGGCTAGGGTTTTGGAGTTGGGGTTTAAGGTTCCATTCTGGATCCCAGTGCTGCCTAGGACTGAACTCCTTTGCTTCCGCTGAAGGAGGACTACGAGGAAACTTAAACCCTTCACCCACACCACGCCCGCCCCCCTCCCCTCCCCCCCAAACCCTAAACCCTAAACCCCAAACCCCAAACCCCACACCCTACACCCTAAACCCTAAACCCCAAACCCCAAACCCCACACCCTACACCCTAAACCCTAAACCCCAAACCCGAAACCCTAAACCCTAAACCCTAAACCCTAAACCCTAGATCCGAAGAGGAGAAGAAAATAGTGCTCCGGGGCATCCTTGGAGTCCCGGCGTTGGCGCCCTCCAGTCCGAGAAGGCATTCCCGGATCTCCGGTGACATCTTCCTTGGGTTTAGGGTTTAGGGTTTAGGGTTTAGGGTTTAGGGTTTAGGGTTTAGGGTTTAGGGTTTGGGGTTTAGGGTTTAGGGTTTAGAGTTTTCGGGTTATAGGGTGTTGGTGTTTAGTCTTAGGGTTTTCGGGTTTCAGGGTTAAAGGGGTTGAGGGTTTCAGGATACAATATCAACCCGAAGTCGCCCCAAACCATGGGTTTAGGGTTTAGGGTTGGCTTAGGGTTTAGGGTTTAGGGTTTAGGGTTTAGGGTTTAGGGTTTAGGGTTTAGGGTTTAGGGTTTAGGGTTTGGGGCTTAGTGATCCGCTGGTTAAGGTTGCCACGTGCTGGTGGTTGCAGAGAAGATGTAGGAGAAGGCCCGGAACATCTCACCTGGAAAGTGTCAAGCCATGGTCATGCGCACACACACACACACACTCACTCCCGTCTCGCGTTTGCTTCTCTCTCTCTCTCTCTGTCTCTGTCTTTGTCTTTGTCTCTGTCTCGCTATCTCTCTTTCTCTTTCTCTCTCTCTCTCTCTCTCTCTTTCTCCCCCCCCCCCCCGGGCCCCGCGCCACGTCCCCCTTTCTGTATCTCTCTGTTTCCCTCTTCCCCTCTCCCCTCCTCTCCGTCTCTCTTTCTACATATTTCTCTCCCTCTTGCTCCCTCCCTCTCTGTCTGTCTGGTTGAGGCTTGTTTCCGCGCAAATTTCCAGGCAACCAACGATACTTGTGTGTGTGTGCGTGTGTGTGTGTGTGCGTGCGTGCGTGCGTGCGTGTGTGTGTGTGTGTGTGTGTGTGGGGTTCAAGTACGGTCCTTTAAAGTTTCCTGAGACGGAGAACCCTTACTTAAAAACAACTTACCCTATGGTTCCTTTTGGGGGAGGGTTATGTTGAATAAATACCATATACGTTCCGCCCTCCATGACACCACATGCCCGCTCAAACCTTAAAGCTACGCCCTCAACCTCAACCCTAAACCTCACACCATCCACCAGCCCTAGACTACTAGGCCCTCAACAAACCCTAAACCCTATAAACCCTATAAACCCTATAAACCCTATAAACCCTATAAACCCTATAAACCCTATAAACCCTATAAACCCTATAAACCCTAAACAACACAAACCGCCCGAGGTGTTGCCGGGAAGGGGGCGCGGGGGGGGGGGGGGGGGGGGGGGGGGGTGAGAGGTTGGAGCGTGCTCGGGTCTATGGGCTTTGCGGCGTTGGGTAAAGAACCCTCTAAGCCCTATATACTTAATGCTTTGTGATTTTTTCCTGAAAACCCCCAAAAGATAAGCCAAAGAACGAAAAAACAACTTCCTCATAAGGGCAATATGGAGATGATTATCTTTAGGTTTGGTGTCTTTGGCCGCAACCGCCCATTCACAGCCCTACTTGACAAAGCAGCTGCTGTTCTGTCGCCTCTAGCCTTTGGACGTGTTGCCTGTGATGATTCCTGAACCCTAACCCTAAACCCTAAACCCTAAACCCTAAACCCTAAACCCTAAACCCTAAACCCTAAACCCTGAAGAACCCTGAAGAACCCTGAGCACCTACGAGCATTCTGCATGCCACCTGCCACAAATACGTTTCACGGCTATAGCCCCAACGCCATCGTGGGGCTCAACATGTCAAGGATTTAAGGCCCTAAACCCTAAACCCTGAACCCTGAACCCTGAACCCTGAACCCTGAACCCTAAACCCTAAACCCCAGTTCTTCCTCTCTTAGCCCGGGACCAAAGATGCCAGAGCTCCTTGGGCTCTGAGGTTTAATTGGGGGGGTTTAGGGTTTAGGGTTCAGGGCTTAGGGCTTAGGGTTTAGGGGTTTTACCAAAATAGGGGACCCCTAATTTTCATGCCCAAATTGTAGGATCCCCTTGTAATAAGGGTTTAGGGTTTAGGGTAAGGACCCCAACAAGGTACCCCTAAGATCGGAAACCCCCCAATTGGGGTTCAGGGCTTGCCTTGTGAAGTTAGGGTTTAGTGTTCCAAGGTTTTCTTGTAGGTTGCCTAAGAATCCTATAAGGGCTACAAAAAGCTAGGTTATGGCTTCTGGAGGTATAGTTTATCGGGTTTAGGGCTTATAGGGTTTACAGGGCTTGGAAGGTTTAGGGTGTTTTGAAAGAAATACTCAACCATGAACCCTAAGCCCTCAACATCACTCCGTGAAGGGACTGACTGCGAGATGTCGAACCCAAACAAAAACCCTGACCACATGAACCCTAAAATGGTTTGTGGTCCAGATGCCTTGGGGTAATGACTCCAATTTAGCGTTCATTTGGTCCCCTATCTAGGGGATCTACCTACCCTTGGGTTTTGGGATCCCTTTTTAAGGATCCCTAGGGGAATGTAAGGGCCATATTAGGAGTACATTAAGGGGAACCTGTAGGGGTACAACCTTAGGGGTCCGAGTCTGAATCCCTTGACCCTAGGTTTCTGGGGCACCAGAACCAACATGCAAGCAAAGTGGCGACTCCGTGTTCCCAGACTTGGCGTTGGCCTCCAAAGAAAGAAGAGGAACCGTACAAACCCTAAACCCTAAACCCTAAACCCTAAACCCTAAACCCTAAACCCTAAACCTCAAGCACAAAAGCCCTTAAGCCCTAAACCCTAAACCCTGAACCCTCCTGCAGGTAGAACCCATGCAGGCTTAAAACATCTTGAGAGGATCTGGGGCTTCTGAGTAATCCCTTCCCCCTAATATTAAACGGGGGGGGGAGCCCCCCCCCCCCTTAAAAATTCGAAATGTGTTGTTGGTATTAGGGGGTATTTTTATCGAAATGTCATAATTCATTAGACTTCAGGGTTACTCAAATAGTCAACTTAAGACAGAGAGACCCTAAACCCTGAACCCTAGACCCCCAACCCTAAACCCTCTGAGGGTTTTATTGGTGTTGAAGGATTTCTTGGAGGCCTGAACCACCCCCCTAATTCGAAATGGGGTTTAAAAGGCGGGCTCGGTTTCGGCAGGATTTTCCGGAAAGTATTTTTAGTATTAGGGGTACCTTTAATAAAAGAGGGAAGCGATTAAACTGCAAGGGGTTAGGCTTTAGGTTTTGGGGTTTAGGCTTAGGGTTGAAAATCGCACTTCTTAGGTTTGTTAGGCTGCAGGGTTTGGGGGTATGTATGAAAGAGTGAACGAAAAATGCAATTGAACATTGAACTTGCAAAGAATGAAATGATGCACGAAAGTCAATATGAAATGAACGAAGATACGGCCAAACATGTGGTTCTTTCAACAGGGCCGAATACATAATTTTTGCAAGCTAGCAAACATACCTCGCAAAATACACTTACTTTAAGGAGTCTTCGCGTGTTTGTTTCGGGTTGAAAAGTATGCAAGGGCTTGGCCGGTTAGGGTTTATCAGCTTCATATGGCTTTGGGTTTAAGCTTAGGGCTTAAGGGGTTTAGAAGGTTCTTGGCCGTCACCCTAAACCCTAAACCCTAAACCCTAAACCCTAAACCCTAAACCCTAAACCCTAAACCCTAAACCCTAAACCCTAAACCCTAAACCCTAAACCCTAAACCCTAAACCCCACCCAGAAACCACGAATCCTCGGGCTTGGTTGCGGCTACTTAAGGCAAAGAAGCCACCTTTGTTAGGGCTTCTTTTTCGGGTTTCCGGGTTCCCTAACCCCTAACCCCTAAACCCTAACCCCTAAACCCTAAACCCTAACCCCTAAACCCTAAACCCTAGGTTGGTGCTTACACACCTCAAAAGAACCCTCTTCCCAGACTGACAGGGACAAGATAAGCTTCAATAAGCCTCAAAAGGCTCTGATGTCTCTCAACACATGGTCTCCATCGGGGTAATTCTCTGAATCAGGGGTTGTTTTTGAGTCCCTATCTAGTATGGCACCTTGTATCCAGGACCTTAGAAGGTTACCCTAATAGGTTACCCTAATCGAAAACTACCCTTTACCATTTTTGGGTTCTGGGTTTTGGGGTTAATGCTGCATTTCCACAACTCATTGGCATTGATCAATTAGGGTTATACGTTCCAACGCAAGTGCAACATGACAACTTTATGAGCTAAACCCTACATGCAGTGGGGTTTAGGGCGGGCTCGGCTCGCAGGCCGAGGCAGAATCAAAAACACAGACCCCCGAACAGGATCAAACCCTCAGGGCGACTTCCCTTCGAAGCCAAAAGCCCCAAAAAGCCTAGAAACCCTAAACTCGAAACCCTGAACCCCACCACCCCACAAAAAAAGAAGCTAGAAACCCTAACCTCGAAACCCTAACCTACAAACCCCAAAACCCCCTAGACTCTCAACCCGATACACCCTAAATCCTTAAACCCGGCACGCCCCCAAACCCGAAATCCGGTACTTTCTAAACATTCAACAGACCCAAACCCGTACCGCTTTTTCCTATACAAGGAGAATTTAAGGAAAGGACTTCACTGTACCCCGTAATTCCTTGCAAGGGCAGGCCCACAGGGGTATGTTGAATATTTCTTCCAACCCTGAACCCTGAACCCTGAACCCTGAACCCTGAACCCTGAACCCTGAACCCTGAACCCTAAACCCTGAACCCTGAACCCTAAACCCTAAACCCTAAACCCTAAACCCTAAACCCTAAACCCTAAACCCTAAACCCTAAACCCCAACAACAAAAACTCTCAACCGCCGGGCTCCCCCGCCGCAAGCTGCTGCGCCTTCGCAGCTAGACTTATCTTAGAGCCTGGAAGGGTTTAGGGTTTAGGGTTTAGGGTTTAGGGTTTAGGGTTTAGGGTTTAGGGTTTAGGGTTTAGGGTTTAGGGTTTAGGGTTTAGGGTTTAGGGCTCGGGGGCTTTGACACAAACACAAAAAGAGCACTCTTCCCATACGTTATGAAACTAGGGACAAGCTCGGGTTCCTGCTTTTCAGTCTGGTCTTCCCGAAACCGAAGCCCTAAACCCTAAACCCTAAACCCTAAACCCTAAACCCTAAACCCTAAACCCTAAACCCTATACTAGGATAGCCCTTAAAACCCTCTGACAAGTATTCCTAGAGAGGATCCTCCAAAAGCCAAGAAAGGGAACATATATAACATGTCCCAAGAGCCTACCTAGTATAGGGTTGGGGGTTTAGGGTTGAGGGTGACCAGAGCTGTGAGTTCAGGGTTTAGGGTTTAGGGTGGGTTTGGAGGGCTTCCGCCCAGGGGTAATAGATTCTGCTCCATGCGGCTGCTGAGAGTCAATTTTCAAGAAGGCCTTAAACTTGGAGGTTCATGGTACTTATGCACCAATCATAACTGTACTTATAACCGTATTGGGGCACTTGAGGGGCTTATATGTGGTTTAGAAGTACAGTCATGATAATTGGTTAATAAGTCCATGTAAACCCTAAACCCTAAACCCTAAACCCTGAACCCTAAACCCTAAACCCTGAACCCTAAAAGTAAAGGGTTTACAGGGTTGGCCTGGGTGGCCGGTTTCGCATGGTGCCTGGGGGTTTAGGGTTTAGGGTTTTAGGGTTAGGGTTTAGGGTTTATCTCCTGGGGTATCGCCTAAACGTTGAACCCTGAACCCTGAACCCTATAAACTCTAGGCCGGACATTGTGGCAGTCGCGAAAGCCTTGATGTCGCAGTCTCACACATGAGCTGTTAGGGTTTAGGGTTTAGGATTTAGGGTTTAGAGTTTAGGGTTTTTGCGGCTTTGTCGTTATTCGTAAACCTCCCCCCAGCTCGCCCTAAACCCTAAACCCTAAACCCTCAACCCTCAACCCTAAACCCTCAACCCTCAACCCTAAACCCTAAACCCAAACCCTAAACCCTAAACCCTAAACCCTAAACCCTACACCCACAACCATAAACCCTCAACCCGCTAAGCAGCATGGTCCGCGCCCGGGTAATGTTCTGCTCGTTGCCCTTTGCCGAGTACTTGCTCAGGCACTTGATTCTCTCATCCTCCGAAGCGCTTTAGGAACTAGGGTGTGGGGTTTAGGGTTTAGGGGTTAGACCATAAAAGGGACCCTTTCTTGGACAACTACCCATAAGGGCCCTCTGGCTTGTTCGTGAAATTGAAGTCTTTTCTGTGGCGCTCAGGGTTGAGGGGGTAGGGCTTAGCAGGTTGTTCTGCGACCTCTTACATACGATACTCCCCTTCCACCTGCAATGAAACATGTTGTTGGTTTGGGAGCAAAGACCGGAATTCCTAAGCGGGCTACAGTATCCCTACTTGAAGGTTCATGGGTATAGTTATAGGTAGGGTTGAATGTGCCTTCGAAATGGTTATGAGTGGTTATAGCTCAAGTTCCCCCATGTATAGCCCCAGCTATAACTACCCATGAGCCTCTAGGTTAGGGAGCGTGGGCTCATATAGTAGAAACAGACTTGCGCCCCACAGCTACTGAGGAATGCCCCAAGACCCCAGTGCAAACTGTGATTTTCTTTGGGGGGGGGGGGGGGGTTTGGGGCTTAGGCTTTGCAACATGTGGCGCAGAAGCAGGCAACTAAGGCCTGAGTGTGGAGGGCCCCGTCTGTATAAGACTTTTCTCCCACCCTACACCGTCTCAGACAGCAAAACCACCCTAACCTATTCCTTTCAGGGTTTCGGCCCAAAGTTTGGGCCTAAACTCACGTCAATCGCATGCTTCCCAACCTCCTCCTTCCAGGGGTTGAAAGCCTTCTTCACAAGCCCCGATTTAAGGGGGTGTGCCCTGATCCCTGGCAGGGGTCCCAAGGCGTTATAGGGTTCTCAAAGGGAGGCTTTTTGGGAGTAGTAGGGTACATACCCCCTCTGAACACCCCTCCCCTAAGAAACCCACAGCGGTTCCAAGGAGTCCAGGGGTCAGACGGTTTCAAGGAGGAACAAAAACCCTGAACATGTGCGGCTTGCGCAGAGGAATCCTCGAAACGCTGCAGTCAGGGGACCTGTAAGCCCCAAAAACCGTATCCTAGAAGACAAAACTCCTGCACTAAACCCTTGTTATAGACCTTTTAAGCCAAAAACTGCATCCTACAAAAGAGCTATACTCTAAACCTTGAAGCCTAAACGCTGCGCTTGCCAGCGTGGCCGTTGTCGCCAGTCCTCTTGCCACTCTCTCTCCTCCGTGTTCCACACCTCCAGCGCAAAGGCCTAAACCCGCCTAAACCCTAGACCCTAAACCCTAGACCACATGACCCCTAAAGTCGTCATAGAACTACTATAATTCCTATTAAGGCGATATGAACCATAAACCCCTTTTAGGGCTCCTTTGGACCCTCTATGATAGGCTTGAGGGTATAAAGTATAGGGTTGGCAAAAACCATAAACCCTAAAACGCTAAACACTAAACCCTAAACCCCAAACCGCATGGGGTTCAGGGTGGGATTAGGGTACTACGTGTTGTTCAGGGTATAAAGTTGAGGGCTGCGTGGCTTGCGAAGATGGAGCGTTCAACGCCCACATTGCACTTGCTCAGACTGTAGTTTGCACAACCCCCCCCCCCTCCGCCCCAAATCCTGCTATTTGTTTAAGAACCCCAAAAGCGTAAAGAAACATTAAGGGACTACCCTCAATAAGGAAGAAGATTTTTTTTTTTTTGTGGGGGGGGGGGGGGGGGCGTAGGGGGTTCTTAAGCAATTCGTAGAATCCTAAACCCCGGGACTAGACCTGAGTACTTCTTACAACTACGGCTGAGCTGAAAGCACGATCAGAAGTAACCACTAGGATGAGCCTAGCGCTCCCTTGACACTTGTTTCCGAAAGATGATCCTCTTAAATCCAAAAAAGGGAGATATAAGCTATCGCAAGGGCCGTCCTAGATCATTATCTACTAATTCCTTAAGAACCCCGAAAGAATCTTCTTCCTTAAGGGAAATATTAGGGACAATTAATGCTTTACTCTTTTGGGTTTCTTAAGGATGAAGATAAGTTTAACGCCCCTACGTCATGCAGCAACACGTGTTCGGAGAAATCCGTGGGAACGTAGAGCTCGGGTTTAGGGTTCAGGGTTTAGGGTTTCGGGTTTAGGGTTAGATCGCCGGTGCAAATCTTCGCAAATCCTGAGCAACAAGTCGAAAACAACTTTCTCGAGCACAAAGTCTATCTGGAATTTGGTGCTCCGAGCAAAGTCCGGAAAATAATCTGTAAACAGTCAAGTAAAAGTCTCGGGCAATACCATGGCGGGAGTCTTCCTACACCCGGGAGTAACCTAGGAATAGAAATGGCACCCTTTTTGGTTTCAAGGGGATTCTAGGGCAACCCCCAACCCTAAAACCAGGAAAAAGAGGCCTACTCCCGGGCCTAGCTTAAGAGAGTCTAGGAACAGAGTTTTCATGAGAGTCTCCTCCGGGGCGTGCGCGGGGAGGGGGGGGGGAGGGGGCGGCGGAAGGGACAGGGACGGAGCCAACAGAATTGCCAGAGACTTTTCCAAGGAGGTTGCGACTTTGCTTTTCTCGACGCTTTCATAGACTTTGCTTGGACTTTTCCTCGGAGACCACTCCAGACCTTAAACCCTGATAATCCTAAACCCTAAACCCTAAACTCTAAACCCTAAACTTTAAATTCTAAACCCAAAACCTGATCCCTTAGGGTTTAGGGCGTTGGGTCCAGGGCTCAGGGTTTGGGGTTTCAGGGTTCGTTCAGGAGCTGCTGAGACAACTTATGACAGCCGTAGCTAATACCCCGCTCAGAATTCTGTTGTAACGACCCCGAACCCTAAACCCTAAACCCTAAACCCTAAACCCTAAACGTTGGCAGGCAGCAGGCAGAAGCTAATCCCAGACCATACGCCCCAAAACCTAAACCCATTGGTTTTAGGGTTTAGGGCTTAGGGGTTAGGGTCCCAAATCCTCCCCCTAAACCCTAAACCCTGAACCCTCCCTAAACCCTAAACCCTAAAGCCTAAACCCTAAACCCTAAACCCTAACCCCCTAAACCCCAAACCCTAAACCCTAAACCCTAACCCTAAACCCTAAAACCTGTGGGCAACAGGCCTGGAAGCGACTGTTGATCCGATCCGGGGTGATCGCGTTGTCCTTGGCCTGAGGCTTCTGGTTTAGGGATCGCTCTGTTCTGGCGGCCAGAACTTGCCCTAAACCCTAAACCCTAAACCCTAAATCCTAAACCCTCAATCCTAAACCCTAAACCCTACATCCTAAACCCTGAACCCTAAACCCTCAACCCTTGTTGGGACATCTTCCCCTGGATCACAGCAGGGTTCTTAATACGGTTTGAAGAGATTTCCGTCCTGAAGCGACATTGAAAGTTCTGGGTAGTGTATGTGGATCCTCTCGGATAATTTTAGTACGACCTGCTCTGCATCCATATTTGGGAAACATATTTCAAGCTTCTTCAAACAAAGTGGCCCTGAAACCACAAGGATAGGGTATTTGCACGCTCTGGAGCATGTGGATGTTTAGGCTCAAGGACTATCTACCACCCCCCCCCCCCCCCCCCCCCCTTATCAGGCTCACCTCGATAGCAAGAAGAAGCATCCCTAAACTCTAAACCTTAAACCCTAAACCCTAAACCCTAAACCCTAAACCCTAAACCCTAAACCTTAGCCTAAACCCTAAACCCTAAACCAAGGCATGTGTGCCGTAAAGCCTTTTACGGTTCATTAGGCCCCCAAGGATGGCCGTGCCATTGTCTGGGCGGAAGGGGCAGAGCATAATTCTGAGGATCAGCTTGGGCTTTCCCGGGAGGTTTAGGGTTTAGGGTTTAGGGTTTAGGGTTTGGGGTTTAGGGTTTAGGGTTTAGGGTAACCCTAAACCCTAAACCCATCCACACACCTTAAACCCTCTAGACCCCTCTAAACCCCTTTACTCGGAAGCCCTCTTGATTTAGCAAGTAGGGTTAGTAAGAGTGGGTTGTGGAGATCTTGGGTTGTTGGGGATAGTAAGGAGACTTACTATGTCAGAAGAGCTTCCAAGCAGACCCCTCTATTCCCCAATCCCTCAATGGGGTGCTTTGGGCGTCAAGGTGGTCTGATGCTGCGCGCTCTTGGCCCTACGCCTCAGCGGAGCAACCGTGCAGATTATGCACAAGGTTTGGGGTTTAGGTAGGGATGGTATCGGTATAGGGGGGCATGCGAATGAGGTTTACTCTGGAGTCGGCCCAAACTCAAGGCAGGCAACCGGCCCGCAGCCTATGAGCCCCATTTAGGGTTTAGGGTTTAGGGTTTAGGGTTTAGGGTTTAGGGTTTAGGGTTTAGGGTTTAGGGTTTAGGGGTCAGCCTGAACGGAACTGCAAGCAATACCCATGGGTTGACATTTATATCACGTAACCCAAACCCCACCCTTTGTTAGGCTGGCAAAGGCCATGCTTCGAAACTGTACGCCCTCCTTGGCCCAAAGTGCATACAGAAATACTCCAAGGCCCGTGTAAAGCAACTTTGGGGCATACACCCCCTGTTGCTCCCACCCTGCCGGGTGGTGCTTCGATCCGAAACAGTCGTTGCATGTTACCGCACCTAGGGATTGCAAAGAGCCCCCCTGCTAATACACACAGCCTACCGGCCGAGTCCCCTATTAGGGCGTTTCTGCCGGATTGCTGCACGCAAATTTTGCCCAGCAAGGCTGTCGTCAACACCCTTCAACAGCCATCGGCGAAACTAATGCACGTTTCTGAGCTGGCATTGCACCTCACTGCTGTCGCCACCATTCTTGGTGTCGCCCCAAGACACAACAGACCCATCACCCAGAATGGCAGCAAAGGCACACCGGGTAGCTTGGATCTTCTGCACGTCCTTGAGCTGAGCACGCACATGTGTGCTGTCGCCACCGAAGTGAGCATTGCCCCAGGTCACGACAGACCCGTCGCCCAGAATGGCTGCGAAAGCGGATTTAGTAGATTGGATCTGCTGCGCATCCTTCAGTTGACACTGCACTGCACTGCTGTCGCCGCCACTGTTTTGTTCGCCCCAAGTCACAACAGACCCATCGCCCAGAATGGCAGCAAAAGCCGATTCAGTAGCTTGGATCTGTCGTACGTCCTTCAGCTGGCATTGCACTGCACTGCTGTCACCACCATTGCCAGCATGACCCCAGGTCACGACAGACCCGTCGCCCAGAACGGCAGCAAAAGCACTGCCCATAACATGGCCGGTAGCTTGGATCTGCTGCCCGTCCTTCAGCCGATCTTTCACAGCACTGCTGTCGCCACCTGAACTAGCATCGCCCCAGGTCACAACAGACCCATCGCCGAGAATGGCAGCAAAAGCACCGCCTAAAATATCGCTGGAAGCTTGGATCAGCCGCACATTTTGGAGCTGACCCTGCACTTTACGGCTGTCGCCGGGACCATGGCCCCAGGTCACCACAGACCCATCGCCCAGCATGGCAGCAAAATTCGAGGCTGTAGCTTGGATCTGCTGCACATCCTTCAGCTGATGTTGCACAGCACTGCTGTCGCCACCATACTCAGCATCGCCCCAAGTAACAACAGACCCATCGCCGCGGATTGCAGCAAAAGCACACCTGGTAGCTTGCACCTTCTGCACGCCCTGGAGCTGAGCACACACAGCTCTGCTGTCAGCACCGAATTGAGCATTGCCCCAGGTCACGACAGACCCATCGCCCAGAATGGCAGCAAAAGCCCATGTAGTAGCCTGGATTTGGCGTACATCTTTGAGCTGACATTGCACTGCACTGCTCTCGCCACCAGACTTAGCATTACCCCAGGTCACAACAGACCCGTCGCCCAAAATGGCAGCAAAAGCCGACTCGGTAGCGTGGATCTGCCGTACGTCCCTCAGCTGACGTTGCGCTGCACTGCTGTCGCCACCTTTATCAGCATCACCCCAGGTCACAACAGACCCATCGCCCAGAATGGCAGCAAAAGCATAGTCATTGCCTCGAACAGAAACGCTGCTCGTCTGGAAAACCAGCACATCGCCACTCTGCAGCCTAGACTCCTCAATTGTGGCTGCTCCATCCAGAACGCCTCCGTAGGAGTTCAAGAGTCTGCCTCGGCGAACTGCCAGAGCCTGCTGAGCACTTCTTTTCAATGTTTCGACGGAGTCCTCCGGTCCTGCTTGCAGCAAAACAGACCTGCCACTTATCAGGCTCACCTCGATAGCCAGAGGCATGGTAGCCCAGAAACCATAGTATAATAAGGGCACCCTTTTTGGGGTTGGTTACTTTATCAGGGAATCCAGAACCAAAACGAAGGTAAAGGGTACCACTGGGCTACGGAGGCAAACGCTCACTGCTACGACGGGGGTCTGGGCACAAGCACCCTGATGCGCAGCCAAGGAAGGGACCCTACTTCAGGAAAGCAACCATATCTCGACCTTGGGCTAGATTTTAGGGTTTAGGTTTTGGGGTTTAGGGTTTAGGGTTTAGGGTTTAGGGTCCTGATCATGAAATGCGATTCTATCATTCCTGAAGCGTTTTGTGCTGCATGTCACGAGTGCGCGCCAAAATCTGGGCGGACGGGGTCGAGCTGATAAGGATCAGCTTGCTCTTTCGCTCGATTCCGGAGAGCCCTAAACCCTAAGCCCTGAACCCTAAACCCTAAACCCTAAACCCCAAACCCTAAACCCAAAACCCTGAACCCCGTTGAGCCCTACCCTATAAGGGTTTAGGGTTTCGGGCTTATAAGGCTTTGGAGCTTTCAACCCTAACCCTGCACGCTCAAAGGCCAAGCTCCGGCAAGCAAAAAGCACTAAACCCTAAACCCTAAACCCCAAACCAAAAACCCCAAACCCCAAACCCTAACCCTAAGAAGCCTTCCTGAAGTAGCCGAACCTCCCACGCCCATAGACCCCTAGACCCTAAACCCTAAACCCTAAACCCCAAATTCGGGGCCCCTGGCGAAGAAGAAGACGTGCAACTTGTCGTCCGTCTTTTGCGACTGGAGGCCATACCTCAGCGATCTGCAAAGGTTGAGTTCAGCACCGAAACAAACGCCTAACCCGAACCCCAGATCCCTAAACCCGAAACCCTAAACCCGAAAACCCTCAACCTTAATTAGACCCTCAACCCTCAACCCCCAACCTGAAACTCCAAACTCCCAAGCCCTGAAACCGTAAAGCCAGAGGGGTTTAGAATCACGTTTCGGGGTTTGAAGCGGGGTGCGAGGGTCTAGGGTTTACGGTTTGGGGTTTTAGGGAGGCCGGAACCCTGAACCCTATATAAAGCCTAAGCCCTAAACCCTATAAACCCTAAACCCTAACCCCCAAGTAACTTAGAAGCTTGGGCCTTGGGTTGACGAGCTCAGCTACAACTGCTACGAATTACACTAGGAGCATCCAGCTGTTCTTTCAGGTCAACGTCTTCTTTTCCAGGGTAGTTTCATGGGCCCTTATTGTGGTCCCTGGCCTCCTTTGACGTCTGATGTATCGGCCCTTCATTTTCTATAGGGTGTACAATGGGTCCCCTTTTAAGGGCCCGTACTAAGGGACCATGGAACTAGACCCTTGAATTCCCAAAACACGCAAAACCCTACGCTCCGGGCCCACCCTTCGGCTTGCGTTTAGGGTTTAGGGTTTGGGGTTTGGGGTTTGGGGTTTGGGGTTTGGGGTTTGGGGTTTGGTGTTTGGGGTTTGGGGTTTGGGGTTTGGGGTTTGGGGTTTGGGGTTTCAGGCTTAGGGATTAGGATTTTCGGGTTTCGGGTTTAGTCCGTATACAAAAGAACCGCCACATGCTTGCTCTCTAGATGCCCACCGCAGCCGTCCGAAGCAACCCTTAAGGCCTTGGGGACCAGACCCCATGCCTCGTCTTTCTTAAAGCCCTCAGGAAACCCTAAACCCTAAACCCTAAACCCTAAACCCTAAACCCTATAAACCTCCAACCCCTGGAGCCCTACAAAAGGATCCAGAACGCCCTTGAACCGGCACCGGGTAGGCCCCTTCAATCACGGTTCCAGTTTCAGCGTACCTATAGCTATACCGGAGCTTCAAACCCTCGGTGCAAAGTACCTATGAATTGGGTTCCCTTCTTTTGGGAGAAGAAGCAGATTTAGGGTTTAGAGTTTAGAGTCCGCCACCACTATCCCCAGCCTCTCCACACTCACACAAGCCTCAACCCCAAACCCCAAACCCTGAACCCTAAACCCTGATTAAACCCACCCACACACACACACACCCACACACACCCACACACACCCACACACACCCACACACCCACACACCCCCACACACCCACACACACACACACACACACACACCCACACACCCACACACCCCCACACAC